>WOXC01007476.1:0-447283 GCA_011680675.1 Gymnobelideus leadbeateri | reverse complement strand
GGCAGAAATGGGCACAAATAAGACTCAAAGTTTTGTTTTTATCTCTTATTAAGTCAAAGGACAGAGCATTATTTAAAAGTCTATGAATTAGTGGGCATGAGACGGCAAATACTTGCCCTGGGGTTCATTCGTGTGGAAAATTCAAGCTAAAGCTTTACAAATGTCATAATATCGAGACTTGCCAGAATGTAACTATACTATTAGTGGTTTTCAGCATACCTAAGAATCAACACCTTGAATGAAATATAATGCTTTACTTTTCTAAAAATTCTACATTATTTCCAAACCATAGCCTGAATAAACTAGATGTGTATTGCAACAAGGTATAGCAGAAGCCCTCCTTCTCTACCACTCCTTTATATTAGAGATAAGGAAATGGAGACCAAGAAGGGTGAACTGATTCCCAAAATCCTTTTGAACCCAGGTCCTCTGACTTCAGCTCTCTTTCCATTCTGCCATAATGTTCACTCTTAAGTCTCTCACCTTTGACTTCCTGCCTTAATTTAGGATGGAGAATAGAAATGGCACTCAGGCTACGAATGAGAAGGGAACTTCAACACCACTGACCAAATGTGAAGAGGATCTCCTCTACTTCTCACATTTTAGAAATTTCAATCTAATTACACCTATGTTCAATAAGAAGGGAAGTTTTCTAAGTGCTGAAATTTGGGAAAGAGGGGAAACCTATTCTATTCAAACCAAGATACAGTTATCTGTGAATAATTCAGGCAAGTGATTTTGAGAATGAGAGTATGTACTCTACAACGGGTCATCTTTAAAAAATGTTTTAATGCTAATGGGAACCCAAAGTATAGTCTTACCTTAAACATTCACATTTAGCTGGGAAGAAAGGAAGTAGGAGAAGAAAGGAGGAAACGAGCATTTATTAAACACCTACTATGTGCCAGGTTAAACACCTTACAAATATTATCTCACTTAATCTTCACAACAACCCTGGGAGGTAGGTGTTCTTATTATCCCTGTTTTATAGCTGAGGAAACTGAGACAAGCAGAAGTTAAGTGACTTGCCCAGGG
Source organism: Gymnobelideus leadbeateri (assembly GCA_011680675.1). Taxonomy (NCBI): domain Eukaryota; kingdom Metazoa; phylum Chordata; class Mammalia; order Diprotodontia; family Petauridae; genus Gymnobelideus; species Gymnobelideus leadbeateri. Next base: position 446,248 of record WOXC01007476.1, on the reverse strand, counting down.
TCACACAGCTAGTAAGTTTCTGAGACTGGATTTTAATTCAGGTTTTTTTTGACTCCAGGGTCCACCATTCTATTCATTGGACCACTTAGCTGCCTCTATTAAATATTGTAAATGTTAAAACCTCAGAATGGAAAAAAAAACAATTTAGTAATTTATTCTGAATTCTTCAACAGATGATGGAAAGCAAAATTTCTAACCAAGAATTCCTACCAAGTTGCCTTTGTCCTCCAATTTCTCAGTTACAGCAGTTAGGCATTTACTTGAACCTGGCATTAAGAGGTCTTCTACAACATGACTCTAGCTTACCTTTATAGTGTAAATTCCCCAAATGTATTCTACATTCCAGACAATAAAGGAAGGATTGTGTTGTTATTTTTCATCTTTTTTCATCATACCCTCCTCACGCACATTAGGTGCTTAATTATAGTTTGCTGAGTTGAAGAAAATAACTAAATTAAATCCGAAGTCATCCAATCAGTTTCCTTAGAAGTTAAGATCCCCTTGATTGTACAAATTGTGTTTATCCATAAGAAGCAAAGGATACCCCAAATGACATTTTGAGCCATAGCTCCTAGGGAGGGTCTTGGGAACAAGCCTGAAAAATTGGATGTGAAACGTTTGTTTAGCTACCTAAGAGGTGAGTAATTTTTTTCTTAATACCCTCTTTATGAAATTTAAGCTGTGCTAACTTTCCCCCAATGTCCCCAAGTTCCCTGAGGGAAAGCACTAAATAATATGACAGACATGAGATGGGGGAGGCAGGGATAGATTGTGGTTCATCTGAAAAGGACATGGAAATTATAGTGAATCTCAAACTCAGTGAATCAACAATGTGATGTTGTAGCAATGACAGCTCATTTGATCTCAGGCTGCATGAAGAGAGGCATGTGTGATATTCTTTCTGTACTCTATGCATTGGAAAAGAGCTCTGGACCTGGGCTCAAGAAGACCTGAGTTCAAATGTGGCCTCATTTACTTATTAGCTGGGTAAATCACCTACCCTCTGCCTGACTCAATGTCCTCATCTTTAAAACAGGGATAATATTAGCACCTACCTCCTAGGGTTGTTGTAAAGATCAAATGAGATCATACTTGTAAAGCACTTTGCAAATCTTAAAGTGCTATATAAATGCTAGCTATGATGGTGATGATGATGATGGTGATGATGACGACGAGGACAAAGATAATGAAGTAATTGGGTTCAGTTTAGGGTGACAGATTCTAGGAAAGACATAAGCTGGAAAGAAAACAGGATTTTGAAGTGCTTAAGATCCTAAGAAGATTAGCTGAAGGAACTGGGAATGTTTAATTTAAAGAAGAGGAAGCTAGTTAAGGTTTATGCTGGTGTTGAGGAAGAAAGGCACTGATTTGTTTGTTTTTCAAGTATTTGAAAGGCTGTCATGCAGAGTGCTGTACTGGTAACAATGGGGAAATGTTATAGAGCCACATTTGGGGTTAATATAAAGGGAAAATATCCCAACAATCAGAACAATTTGCAAGGAGGATAGACTAGGTTAGAATCTTCACTGGAGACTAGACTACCACATTTTGGGAAGAGAGATTCTCTGTCACATAAAGGCCTCCAAAATGATGTCTAACTCAGATTCTGTGAAATTCTACTTTGTAGTTATCCCTAGAACAAAGGAAATGGTTAAGTTCATTTAAGTCCTTGGGTTTGTAAGGCTTCTTTGTATGTAAAACTGATAGAAAGAGGTAAAATGTCCAGAAAAGCTATAATTACATACCATATAACCCATCTAAAATCCTCATTTAAAAAAATTATTTTTGAAATGAAAACTTTTTTTTTATCTGAGCAAGGCCCTCCAATTTTCAGATTGACTGGTCAATTTGCAAACAAGTCCATCTTTGTATATGATTGTATATTTAAGTATTAAATACTGAGAATATTTAAGTATTATAAGCACTGGGTATAGAAGTTAACTGGCTAGGTATTCCTCTTTGAGGTTAGATTTATTACAAAGAAGGATAACGATCTCCTGACTGTGTCCCAAGGGGACACATTTAAGAGACTCCTGTTTCTTCCCCTCTCCCTTCGTGTGGTCCAGCATACAAAAACAAGATACTGTATTTGCAAAGATGAAATTTGTAGTGTTCCATATTCACCTCCCACATACTGTGTAAGGATTAGCCAAATGGTCTGCTTGCTCACCATAAAGCTAAAAGTCAACTCAATTTGTTTGTACTAGTAGTAGGAGAGGAGAAGGGCAATTCTAATAATACAAAAATCATTGAAAATTTAACATTCATTTATATTAGGTTTTAGAATGTGCTTCTTGTGGTTGCAAAAAAAATGTATTTGCTACTCAGGAATTAATACAACAGCCTTCGGAGCAAGAAATATCAAATTTGCTCATTGTAATCACTCCTTCTTCCCCTGCCCTCTTCTCAGTTATTACTCCCTTCTTACTCAAGTGCTAAAGCTCTTAAAAAACAGTTCTCTTCATAGTATGAATACATCATGAAAGGCTCTGTGCTGGTATATTCCAAGAGCCCCAAAGATGATCTAGCCTTGACCTCTGCTTACAATCAAACTTTCTAGCAAACTTATTTCACAAGCAATGTAAAGGACAGACTGACAAATTAGTAACAATTCTGAATGAGGGAAGTCCTTCTGGAGTGTTTATTATACTTGAAGGAACAGCATCAACAAAACTCTCTACTGATATGAGGTTTTTTGTTTGCCCAGTTCCTCCTTTTGTCTCAGTCCCAACACAGTATCATCCCCCATGATAATTATTTTCTCTACCTGTCCCTCTTTCTGTATTTCCCAAGATCATAGATAAAGAGCCAATGATATCTTAGAGGTTCATTTAGAACCAATTCCCTCTCATCTTATAGATGTAGAAATTGAAGTTCAGAGTTCTTGGAAAGTGTTTCCAGGTTCTCAGGTTCCAAAGTTGTGGTCCTTTCTAGTGTCCCACACTGTCTCCCTTTGGATAAAATAGTTCCAGCATGGACATAGCTCAAAGTCATCCTGATAATTAAGAGTTGATTACATTTTGTTACGAAATATGGCTACTCTACAAAGGGACGGATGAGTGTCTCATTTTGTTTTGTGGGGTAGAGCTGGCCTACCTTTCCAATGAGTCCAACAACTCACCCTTTTGGGGGTAGAGAATGTTTTCTATGGAGAAACCACAGAATCGTGATTGCCTATGATGCCCCCCCAACTACTCTGAAGAGCATATACAGATTTTCTCTGGAAAATATCAAATCCCAGATTTGAGAATGGAAATGTCCTGGACTTTCTAAATGTGCTTCCTCCATCACTGAGTCATCAGAGACTTTTTTTTTCCTAAGTCATTTTCAGGCATATAAAAATCCACAATGGGACTTACAATTTCCTGGAATCTAAGAGAAATAGTTCCTCATAAAGTCCTTTACAACTTCCTGCAAATTATATTTCTCCTGAGTGAATTACAATCCACCAACACATAATATTTCCCAGCTCCAAGCACGTGTAATGTGTCATTTTGAGCCACTCATTTAAGACTCAGGAGACTAACCTTATCAACAAGAAGTATTAAATATCTCATTGAAGTTGAAAGAGAAAGTTAACTTGCAGAAAACTAAAAAAAGGAGTGGGAGAGAATGAAGAAGGAATGTCTCCTTAAATCCCTGATTGAGGTACAGACCTTTATTATTAATAGATAGATATGGAAGTCTTGATTTCTTTCTTAAATGAATTATTTTCACTAAAGGAGGAGGAGAAAACCCATAAAAATATGATCAACTAAACACAAGGGAAAAACAGCTTAATTCAGATAGGATCCCACAGTGTCAGATCTGGAAATTTTTCTCCTAAGGTCTGACAATTCTTTTCTTGGCTGTCAAGAGAGAAAGAAGGAAAATCTGTTACCTTTTGCTGCTAACCACCCAAGACATGACTAGGGCTGGGTTTTATCAAAATCAGGAAACATTTAACAGGGTTGTCCTTGAAGGAAGACAGAAAAAGCAGGGGTGCCTTTTGGAGAGTTATTTGAAAGAACAACTGGGCCTCAAATATCTCCCCCACTGGACTGATGTGGTGCTGGAAATTCTTACTATTAGAATTACCCTTTTGAGTTAAAGCCCAGTCAAAATGCAAAAATGTTACATGAAAGAACGGGTTAGGTCTTACAAGTGGGTATCATTATTAGAGTGGAAAAATTCTGGACAATAACTAAGTAGGAGTCAAACTATAGCCCACAGAGACTGGATGTGACTTCTAGCATCTATTCTAGTAGTTAAGGTTACAAAGACAAAAATTAAGCAGTTCCTGGCCTCAAGTTACTTAAGACTCGGCATATATATATATATATATATATATACATACACACACATATATGCTGTGGCATACTATACTCTGTGGCTACCTATATATATATATATATATATATATGCTGTGGCATACTATACTCTGTGGCTACCTATATATATATATATATATATATATATATATATAGGTAGCCACAGAGTATATACAAGAAAAGTGACAATTGGGCTGGGCTTTGAAAGGAAATGAATTCTAAGAGGTAGAGGAAAGGATTAAATGAGTACATTCTGGAATAAGAGATGGAATATTCTATATGCTAGACTATAGCATATGTGAAAGAGAATAATGTGCAATGTACCTGTCATTAGTAAGTTTTTATTATTACAGATAAGTAATATAGCTATAAATTATTTATATTTATTTTATATATTTATTATTACATGTATTTATATTTTATTTTATATATATAATGTAACCAGAAATAGTTTCGTATAGAGCATTCTTTTTTCTTTCTTACATACTAACTTAAAAGCATATTCTCTTAATATGGGAATTGCCGGATCAAAGGCTACGGTTATTTGTAGAAATGTTTAGGATCTATTGCCAGATTACCCTCCAAAAAGACTATATCAATTTGAGCCAGCAGCATATGAATGTACATATTTCCTCACATCCCTACTACTGAATTTTGCCATTTGTATTTATTTCTGTTAATTTTCACAGCTCTAACTAGCATGGGCACAGCCCAACAACATGGCGGGAAGCATATATTTCCTCTAGGAGAAGGTGGGCTGGCACATTTACTCCCTTTCTCCTCACCCTGTGGTTTTCTGCCAAGCCCAATATGAATGACCATCCTATCACTTTCAAGATCCTATAGCCCTAAAACTTCATCCCAAGGCTTGGGTTTCCCCAAACCCCATGAGGATAAAGGCTAGACCAAGACTGAGTTCAACTTGCTTTTTTAAACAACTTCAGTCACAGAAAGAAAATACTCTATGCTGTTCCTCCTATCCCACAATACTCCACTTTGTATCTGCTGTTCTACCTGCTTTCAACTACATGGAACAAGATGCCACCCCACTCCCAACTCAAGGTATCTCCCAGTGTCCTCCCTCCCCTGATTTCCTGCCTCCTTGTGAATGTTGTCTCCCCCTTTGGACTATGAGCTCCTTGGGGAAAGGGACTGTTTCTTTTCATTAACTGTATCCCTAGCACTCAACACAGTGCCTGATACATGGTAGGCACCTAATAAATTGTTTACCGGACTACACTAAACAGCCCCAGAAACAAGAGTTGCTAGTTAAAACTTTGCCAACTTAGTGAGCATGTGTAGTACACTTTTAAAGAGTGGTTTTAATTAGTAATTTATTTATATAATCCAGGCAATTATTTGTGATTCATATATTTTCTTGTCTAAATTATCATTCTGTTGTTTGATATTGGAATTGAGGGTTGTTCATCGATATCTATATCAATTTACATTTATAGATGGCAGGTTTTTTGTAGGATCATACAGTAGAAAGAATGCTGGATTTAGGGAAGATATGGACTTCTAATCCTGATTCTGACACTTACTATTTAATATTGACAAGTCACTAAACTTCTCTGGGATGCAATTTCTTCATCTGTAAAATACAAGTAAAGTTTTCCCAAGTAACCTTTACATTTCTTTAACATAAGGACTATTGATTGTTTAGTCTTTACAACTATATTCCTAGAATTCATGGCAAATTTGTTTAATAATCTGTTATTTTTATCCCAGTGATATGCCATTTAAATTTCAAAATATCTTGCTACCTAATCACCTTCCTTGTCCCTGAATAATTCCTTACAGTAATTCATAAGAAAGAATTTTTTCATGCCTTAAATGAGATAAATTTTTCATTCTATTTTCTTCTAACATTTTTATTTTTTATATTTTACTTTTTAAATCTAAATGTTTTTTTTTTTTTTTTTACCAAGCTGAAATCCAGTTTTCTCAACAAACCTTATTAAATAATGAATCCTTTCTTCAATTTTTTTTTTGAAGGTAGACATTGCATAAGGGAAAAGATGCTGAAAGTAGGGTTCATATCTAGATAAGTAACTTTATGTCTCTGGGTCGTCTCCTCATCTATAAAATGAAGATACTGGACTAGATCAGGGGTGGTGAACCTGTGGCCTTGAGGTCACATGTGGCCCTCTAGGTCGTCAAGTGTGACCCTTTGACAGAATCCAAACTTCACAGAACAAATTCCCTTAAGAAAAGGATTTGTTCTATGAAACTTGGACTCAAAATGCCACACCCTAGGACCTAGAAGATCACATGTGGTCTCAAGGCCACAAGTTCCTACCACTGAACTAGATGATTCTTCATAATTCTCAACCTATGATTCTATGAGTCATAAATATATACATACACATATACATATATAATGTATATATGTCCATGTGATATATATGTACACATACACACACAAATTATATTATGTTACATTGTATTAATATTTCTGGATTCTCTGGATTACTCTCCCTCTCCCCAAAAAAATATCTTGGGAATTTTTAGTTAAACTTACTTTGGATCAAATTATGAGTCTCTACGTGTTTCCACTTTTATGGTATATCAGGCTAGACATAGGGAGTGAATAAAGAACTTATTAGAAACAAAGAGAACAGCAACAATAGCAAAAATCATGAAAGCAAAGACACCGATGATTTCATTGATAATTGCTTCAGATCCATATTGAACTCAAGTCATAGATCTGCTTGGTTGGCACAGCCCTATCTCTTATTTCTTCTCTCATCTTAAATTTATCAAGGGAACCTTGATCCAAAGCTCCATTTTTTTTCAATCCTGAGCATGTTTTCTACCCTTTTGACACCCTCTTTAGTCTATTTTCCCTCCGGGAGCTGTCCAAGATGGGATTTTTGGTTTCCATCCCTGAGCAAGGCAAGACCTATGGGAGAAAATGAGTTTTTCTGGACCAGAGAAAGAACTCTGTTCTAGCATGGGGCACTGGAAAGATTATTGAACTAAATATGGTGTAAAATACTCTAATATATATTTGACAGGTCCAAGGGAACCTTAATTTTTTTAAAGAAAGTGCTATTTCTAAGCTGATCTATGATCTGTTGTTACAAAGCAGGTCAATATACACATGCCACTCAGATATGGCTTTATTTTCTATTCTACACTCTTTTTTTTCCTCCATGGGTCAGAAAATAGACCTTTTTATTTATTCTACACTTTCAAACAAGACATATTTTCAAATTATAGAAAGTTAGAAATGAATGAAAGGTAATATTTAAAGAAGAGAGATAAAGTACATATGGTAGAACTAACTAACATGGAGTGAAGAGAGCTTTGCCCCCAAGCACCAACACTAGGCTGGTTGTTCCCCCAAAGTGATACTCTCCCTGCAATTCTCTGCAGACCTCTATTACTTCATGTTGTGACCCCACAGGGTCCTCTTGCTGGGGCACCTCTCTTCAGGGGCCTACCTTCCCCCTCAACTACTGTGGGGCCTCCAGTCTAACTGCCTTGGGGGACATATTTGTCTTGACACAACTGAAATTGAGGTGAAAATGTCCTTTATACCGCTACACCCATCTCCCACAAACGAAATTGCTTTAAGTACAAAAATCCAGTGCTGAGGGTTTAATGGATTAATCTGGCACAAAAGTAGAAGGTAAATCTATATATTTTCACATGAATGTTTCAGAGGCAGCAGCATGTTCCACAGGATTCACTATGTTCAAAATGGAACCCATTACCTTCCCTCCAAATTGCCCTATTGCCTATTGTTATTGAGGATACTACCATCCTTCCAGCCTCCTTATCATGCATATTTATAACCTCTAAAACATCCTTTACTATTCCCTCTTATTTACTCCCTCTAACCACTCTTTTTTTTTTAATCTCCAAAAAACCCTTTGATTGTATTCCCTTTTCCCCATTCACACTGCCATTAACCTAGTTTCAGGGCCATATCACCTCTCTTCTGCACAATAGTTTCCTAATTAGTCTTCCTCTTTCTGTCTCTCCCACTATCTCATCTATCCTCCAGAGCATTGCTAAATTAGTATTCCTAAAACACAGATCAGACTATATCATCTCATGCTCAAAAATGTTCAGTGGTTCTCTATTATATGCCTCAGAATAAAATAAAATCCTCAATCTAGCATTTAAATCCTGCTACAATCTGGCTCCTGTCTCACTTTCCAGTCTTATTTCACATCACACCTCCTCAAGCATTCTCCACTCTAGTCATACTGCCCTACTATTTTTCCCTGAAATTGACATTCCGTCTACTATCTCCATGTTTTTGCCTCTGCTGTCCTCCATGCCTAAATGTGTCTCCTTCTCACTTCTGCCTCTAAGCACCTCCAACTTCTTTCAAGGTTTGGCTCAGATATTAGCTCTTCAATAAAGCCTTTCCTTTCTCACTGCCTGCCTGCCTCCTCTAATTACTCTATTTTTCTATAGAATCGAGTACTATCCTATTGGAATTTAATCTTCTTGATGGTAATGATTATTTGCTTCTTTGTATGCCCAGTGTATAGTACCTTGCATGTATATAAGTATTTAATAAGCTATTGGTGATCTTGGTTGAGTATCTTATCATTATTTTCTTACTTAGCTTTCTTATTCCTGTTGGGTAACAGAAAAAAAAAATAACAGAGATAGCATATCGAAAACAAGGACCAGAGACAGAATATTTGTCATGAAAAGGAAAAAAGCTGAGGAGTCACTGCTTTGGCATTTAATTCACTTTCACATTAATGTTGTACTTTCCTTTTATCTCTGACATTTAATGTTAATTTGACTTTGTAGAAAATTATAGGGAGAATGATGCTGTTTATGCAAAGCTCAATTAAATCACAAGATAAACAGATTTTTAAAAATTCTTTCATATTGGGATAAATTACACATTTCTATCTGCATTAGCAACATTGGCAAGTTTTCTTCCTATTTGCTTTGTAATGGACATGAAAATATTCCTGTAAGGGGCAGAAGGTTAGTTGATAAACCTGATGAGTTCCCCATCAACTTAGTGAGGTTATGTGGTGCAGACCACTGTCTGAAATGAAAGACCCATATGCCTTGGCACCTTGCAGAGAGAACATAGGAAACTCCATTACTTGGTCCCTAATGACTAGGGGCCTCTCAGAAAGGATTGCCAGTCAAGAGTGAGAGGACATATTTTTGTCAGATGAACCATATTTACCCATGGTCTATATAAATACTAATCTTTTTTGATCTCTATCTTCTTTGGACTTAAATTGTCACAAGGAGGGCTTGAAGATATGCTCCCCATACACACACCAGAGTAGTTAACTGGAGCTCAGACATGGAGTACACTGGCAAACTATATGGGTTTCCCAGACCTCAGGCTACTAGTGTCCTCTGTATTTCTTTTTCCTTTTCCAAACCAAGGTCAGAGATTAGAATTCCTGTGGATGTATGTTCCCTGGCCAGCTGGATGTAGTATTAAGAATATGGTTTTCCAGCTTATCCAGTCATAGGATCATAGATTTAAAGGTAAAAGATACTTTAATCTAAGTAAGTATTACAGATAAGGAACTTAAGGCCCAGAAAAACGTCGCTTGATGTCATATAGACAAGGGTTACATAGAGATAGGTTTTAAAACTGGGTTTTCTAAGTAAATTCACTATTCTTTCCACTGTAACTAAGATGGTGACAACCAGGACAATGAAACAAGGAAGGACAGACACAGTAGCCTATAAGAAAGAAAAATAAAAGATGAACAGAAAAATTGATAATATCTGATGGGGAAGTATCTAACTCATTTTTAGCAATCACTGGAAAGCAGATGATATGTCTTGGAAAGTTATAACTAAGATGAAATAATTTTGTTGATCTGATGACCAAGATACAGAAACATCCATTTTGGGAGAATCTATTAATAGGAGGGATGACTAATGAAACAAATGAACACTAGCCACAACACATAAAGACCCACAGTCAGTGATATTCTTAATAGCCCATAATTGATGTTTAATATATGTTTGTTTCATTGAATTTTTGTGTAACCAAATATAACCATGTTGTGTCTGATCCCCATCTCTAGCTTTCTCTCCTAAGACTACCTTCCTCTTTTGTCTTTAAAAACCATTATGAAAATTATTATGAACAAAATTAGTTGAAATTCAATTCAATTAAAGAAACTTTTGTTAAGCACCAATGAAATAAGAAAGTGGTCTAGCCCTCATGAAATTTACTAATAATGGGAATAAGACATATATAGAAATAATAATAAGGGAAATACAAATAATTAAAAAATATTATGCTATTAGAAATTTGAGGAATACAAAAGATTACTTTTGAGGGGACATGATATGGAAAAATTCCACGAAAGAGGTAGCTGGACTTGGGTAACAATTTTTGCTCTCTGTAGATAAGTTATTGATAAATATCTGTTTCATTAATGTAGAATTCTTTCATTGGGCTTCATGCTTTACACTCTTGGTTATTCCAAGTTACAGATGTTTTGAAAATCATGATATGCATTCATGCAACCTGAAAGGGTCAACAAATAGATCCCTGCCAACAGATTCAGGAAGCTGGGCACTTTCCCTTTGCTACTGCCTCATCCTAAGCATTATGAGCTTAACAAACACCTGTCTCTTTCCCTAGCTACTAAATGGTTTCTGGCAATTATTATGAAGATTAACTGAAGCATGATTAAAAGCAGACTTAGAATTGCAAAGTATCAGATGATAAGAACCCAGAAGTACCTAGTGGCACAGTGGACAGAGGAGAGAAGAACTGAGTTCAAATCCAGCCTCTATTATTAGCTGAGTGATGCTGGGCAAGTCATTTAACCTCTGTTTGCCTCAGTTTATTCAACTGTAAATGAGGATAACAGCATCTACCTCACAGAGTTTTTTTGTGGATCAAGTGAGGTATTTGGGGGGAAAAACAACAGAATAAAACAAAAACATTTAGCTCAGTGCTTGGCACATAGTCGGTACTACATAAATGTTTACTCTTTTCTTCCTTCCCATTTGTGTTTTATGGTAGTATTAGCTCATTAAGACCTTTCAATTTATATTGTTGTGGGATCCAGAAATGTGATGTCATTAGTGTTAAGCAGATGTTCCCAGACTTATTTGGTCTACTGCCCCTTTTCCAAAAAAAAAAAAATTATTCAGTGCCCCCCCAAATTTACTTTCTTTAACCTTTTAACATTTTTTAAATTTGCATCATATATATATGAATGTATACATATATTTTTTATTGTAAATTTGTGGGGTTTTTCCTGAATCGAAATTTTGACGATGCAATATTGTGTCATGTAACTGTATCATATTGTAAACAGGTCATTACACACACACATATTCCTACCGCTGGTCTTCCTGACAATGTGCAACAAGCTTGCCCACCAACACTTGCTTGTTAGGACCTGTCAGGGGACTTGACCACTGATTGGTTATAATTTGCATTTTGTGAGTTTATTTGGAAAATAATGTAATCACTACAACTTTAACTCTGTTACACAACAGATGAAACATGTATGAACAGTTTTTCAAAATTTTTTTTCTTTCTTTCCTTATGTTTTCACCACCCCCTTATTTTTAATTCAGTGTTGCCCAGTTGTACCCAAGACTACTACAATCCTTCCCCTGGATCATTCCAGTGAGCTCCCAGGTGACAGCACTGCCCATTGTAGGAACCTATGGGGAGTTCTTGATAAGAAAACTCCCGGTATTAATGCAGACCAGCAACTCTTTTGTAATTCAGCCTCATATAACTGCCTAGGATGCTAAGCAGTTAAGAGACAGCTTAGAGTCAAGCAGTCATCATATAGGTCACAGACAAAACTGAAACCCAGGTCTTTTTGGCTCCAGGGCCAGCCTTCAAAATACTAAACCAAACTACCTCTTTTTAATTTTTTCTATAAATTCATTGGACAAGTTTCTGTGGATTTGTTTGTTTGTTTTTACAAGCTCAATTTCCTCATCTGTAAAATGAGAATAGTAATATCTCCCTCCCAGGGTTGTTTGAGACAATCCTCTAATGCCTGGCACATACTATAATGCCTGCCATCATTGGCATTACTATCATTACAGTAGCCTGACCTAGACAATTCTCAAAATATTACAAAACCAAATAGGATTTTGGATGTATAGTCAGCATATCAAATAGTTCTCCCATACGTATCATCCCAAATCAGCAATTAAATGGCAAGCCCCAGTGTCCAAAGAGAACATTCTAACCACTGAAAATTAGCCTTTTAACAAGAGGAGCACAGAAAACAAAAGGTGCCATCAGCAGGCAATGTCTGATCTAGTCCATGACAATCAATACACATTGTGCCCACTCCACAGTGCTTTACAGCTTCAAAGCATTCCTACCCAAATCATCTCATCCACACTTTACAATAACTCTGAGACATTTGAGAGGCAGGTATTGTTCAGGTGGCAGAAGCTAAGGCCCAGGGAGGTTTAAGGAACTTGCCAAAAAGTCAAACAGCAGAAAGCAACAAGTTTTCTGAATGCAAGTTCAGGGCCATTTCCACCACACCAAACTGAATTTCATTACAGATCATTCTAACTAAAGGCTGCTAGAAATTCAAAAGGTTACCCAAAGTCAATGAGAAATAGGGGAGGTTTAATTTGTGACATTTAAAGAGGATTCCCTCACCAGAAACAATCACAGAAATCTCATGTGTGCATACACATGCACACTAAATGAACAAGACTGATTCTGTATTCTTACTGATCCTATTTACAGTTAATTGATTTTGTTTTGTAACTGCTTAAGTAATGGTTCTCTATCTCTTAACTTGGTTTAGAATTCAGCTGATGTGTGTATGTGTGTGTGTGTGAGAGAGAGAGAGAGAGAGAGAAATGTTGATCTTTAGTGCAGGGTGAGGAGAGGAGGGAAGAAGGGAGACAGCTTGGAACTTAAAATATAACAAAAAGTAAGTTTAATTACTTTTTCAAAAAAATATTCAGTTCTCCTGCTAATTACTGATCTATTCTTGCCTCAAGGAATTAGCTGACCTTGGGGGATGCATATGAACCCAAGGGAGTCAGGCTTAATATCTTACCAACACCAAGCTATCCTTAAAGAACGTCTGGGTTGCTGGCCAAAAGTCTGGGCCACTATCTTGCACCTGGACTCAAACAATAGGCATTTCTTAGTTGGAAGTGGGGGAGTGGAGGAGGGTGTCATTGCTAGCCCCTTATTATCAAACTTCCAACCAATCATTATTTTCCCATGCCTCAGTTATGCCACAAGGTCACCTATCTTTTCTTTTTTTCTGTATGCCCTCAAACCTATGAAAGAAAGCTGAGTCCCTCATTTGGGGTTTTAGCTCACTGAAAAAGCTGAGATTCTATTTGTTGGTTGATTCACACTTTTCCAATAAATTGTGCTCAAAACTTTGTGCCTCAGTTTAACCTTATTTCTACTGTTTTACGTAGACCCACAGACACACAGACACACAGACACTCTCTCTCTCTCTCTCTCTCTCTCTCTCTCTCTCTCTCCTTCCTTTCCTCCCTCCCTCCCTCCCTCCCTCTGAGATAGTGAATCTGAAGGGACTGTTAACCTAGTGATTGTTAACCTAATGTGAATATAGTTTAATTTTTTTTATAATTTTATTTCAATATAATTGGTTTCTTTTTTAATCCTATGTATTTTAAAATATTATTCCTGAGAAGGGGGCCACAGTCTTCAACCAGACTCCCAAAGGGGTACAGGACACACAAAAAAAGTTAAAAAACCATTGTGCAGAGAGTTGACTTTGCATTATGGAAGATCCCAGTTCAATTTTTGCCTCTGATAAGACACTAGCAGCTATGTGATCATGGTCAAGTCGTGTCCCATGAGACTCCCTAAAAGTATCTTATGGACAATTTGCTGAGCTACAACATTGGAGGAAGTTTGCACACCAAGAGTTCTTCACACTAATGAAATTAGCAGCCTGGACAAAATAATATAGGGACCTAACTAAAAGATTATTTAAAAAGTACAACAGAGAAAGCCACAGTGGATATAAACAGACTCCAATATAGAAACAATGATGTGAAAAAATGTTATTTTTCATAAAAAATGTTATACCAACCCAGAACCACTCCTGGGTTCAATGGGGCTGGAACACTCATTTTATTTCTCTAAAGAGGCCACCTTCAGCTTTGAGATCACACTTAGAGACTATGTTCAGTCCAACAGAACATGATTCCTAAAAAAAAAAGTGTTGAGTCCTCATTCCTTATTCTCCTCTCTGTAGAGAATAATTGGAAATTTAGTTTTGGCTCATGTTTATGAGCTTAAATCTAAACATCAAGTAGTAACTTATAGATACTATTATACTTTCCTTCTATGTGTGTCACATAGATCAGCAATGCAATGGTTAACCACATTTTTCTTGTAGAAGCTACCTTCAAAATCAAAGCAAACAAGCTCTTAAGAAAATAAGAGATTGGGAAACAGGCATAACTCTATCCTGAGAGGGAGAATGGAGGAAGAAAAAGGCTGAGGAGAAGTAAGCAATCACTGACTCTGTTCTCAGTGGCATAATTGGTTCCAGCAACTCAATATTTACCTTTGCGGCTTGTGCATAGACAGGTAGCAGTCCTTGTCTCATTTTCTTAACTCATACCTCTCCTAATATGGCTCCTAGGCTTCCTCCTTTCCTCAACATCCAGGTAGTGAAGAAGACACTACTGGATCCTCTCTTTGGCACCTGACTTCACTTATTCCCAGTACTGCTTCCACCAGCCCCCTCCCCTTTCAGCCAAATTCAACTATGATAAGTTTGTGGCAAGACCTGAGAGATGGAAGAGGGGAATGCTGGGATTTTGATCTGGACCAGCTTTCTTTCATCTCCAGCATCCCTATTCCCATGACAACCCTAGAATATATGATCAGAAAAGAAGGTGGGCCAGAGTAGCTTAGAGAGATAACAGACAGACGGCCAGCCTGAGGGCTTAGCTTGTTCCCACATAAAGTTAAGTTTATTTTAAAAAAATAAGCCTGTAAGGTCTCCAGAATTTCTTTGGAGATATATTCACTCTCTCTCTCTCTCTCTGTCTTTCTCTCCCCCCCCCTCTCTCTCATATGTGTGTATATACATACATATATGTATCCATACATTAGGGGAAGGATATCTTTGTATATTTCTTAAGTTTTTTTCTTTCCCCATTAGAATGTGAGTACTTCGAGGGCAGGGACTATTCTTGCCTTTCTTTGTATCTCCAGTACTTAGCACAGTAGCTGGACTGCAGCTCAATAAAGGCTTTTTGACCAACTAAAGAATCACAAAGGATGAGAGATGGCACAGATAGCTTGCAGCCAGAGAAAAATATAGAGGAGGTAAAACAGACCTGCACAACATACTGCCCTGGGCCCTTTGGTGAGCCACTTTGTATGTCACACAGGCCTGCATCAACGGATGGCAATTTACCAGAAATTTGGAAGAAGCTACAAGGTGAGAATGGGGTCCCAAAGATGTGTATAAAAATAATCTACCCTGACAAAAAACCTAACACTGTAAATGGTATAAACTCAGGCATTCTCTGTCATCCCCACACCGAATCATTTAGTCTGACCCCTAAAACTCATCTCTTTGCTCACTTGTCAAACTCCATTTGTTCCACCATCTTTCACTCCTCTACCTTCACTTCCACACCCATACAACAACTCACTAAACCTCTGAAGAATCCATGTGCTGTTCCTGGCCTTTCTCTTCACCCATCATCTAAACAGTCCTCCTCCTATACCATGGAGGATTCTCACACACAGCCCATGGCATCCCCTCCTCATTTGGAGGTCTTGGTATCAAAAGACATGAGCTTAAGTTCTAGCTCTGACACTTACTAGCTTTGGGATCCTGAACAGATGACATTGCTTCTCTATGTCTCAGTCTCCCTATCAGTCATTCAGAGAAAATAATACTTTTGTTATCTTTCTCACAGTACTTTTTGTAAGTACTTTTAAACCTTGAATTGCTATATAAATAAGTTATTACTATCCATTAGTCTGTTCTGAAGGACTCTAAAACAGACGTGCGTGCTTATGTATCTGTATAAAATACAATTCTGCCCCTAACTCTAGGAACAACAACTCTAGGAATCAAATCAACACTTCTATTCCTACAAAGGCTATCCAGTCAATTTTTCTATTATTCCCACTCACCATTCCTGTGATTTCCTGGCCCCCAAACAACATTCCTTTATAACTTTTTTGAGGGCAAAAAAATACTTTAAAAATACACACACACACACATATACACATAAATACATACATCTATAATGTTTAGCATAATAGCTACAGAATAAGCATATAATATTTCTTCATACACACACACACACACAGAGACAAGCACACACAAGCACACATATGCACACAAGCAGTCTTCCATTTCAGATTTTTGAAAGCACCAGTAGAAGATTTCAAGTTTAGATATAGCAATAGATTATAGGTATGTCACTCAAGGACCAGTCTAAATAAGTTCAGGAAAACTCATCACTAGGTCAGCTATAGGACAATGAATATTTCAGCCACAATTAACTCTCAATGAACATCTATAAAGTCAGAGAGCAATTGTAATCTATGTTTAGTGTAAAATTGTGCACATGGATGAAATCATCAATATTCCCCTACGTGTCAGCATAACTAGACAGTTACTCAAGAGAGATAAGGATCTGGGCCTGAAATTCCAAGGAGGAATTCAGTAAATGGCATTTGGGAACTTGCACAGTACTTTGAATACTCCTAAATAGTTCATTGCTGGAAAAAGCCCATCTCTCTAACAATATTCTGTGAGTGATGCCACATGGATACGAATTCTAGAACACCATTATGTCAGAAGAATTATGTTGGGTTTCTTGGAGGTCATTGCATGACCCCTAGAGGCTGTGCAAACAGATAGTCACAGCAGCAGGTCAGCAGAGGAACTGAGAAGTGCTGCAGACAGCACAGTGTTCTTTCTCGCTTGGCACAGCAACCAAGCAGGGAGGATGTCAAGGCTGACTCCCTGTGGCATTTCTTATTTAATCCCAAGCTCTCCTTCCTAGTCCTGGAAAGGACTCCTCAGCATTCTTTGTCAGCTTCCATATGCTTAGTAGGGGGAAGGTCTCAAGGACT
The DNA here is from genome assembly GCA_011680675.1 of Gymnobelideus leadbeateri. Classification (NCBI taxonomy): domain Eukaryota; kingdom Metazoa; phylum Chordata; class Mammalia; order Diprotodontia; family Petauridae; genus Gymnobelideus; species Gymnobelideus leadbeateri. The sequence continues at coordinate 428,869 of WOXC01007476.1, read as the reverse complement.
TCAAGGGTAGAATCTCAGCCATGTTCAGTGTTCCGGACCTTGAAGAAAGGAAGAGGGAGGGGGGAATACCCTCAGTGAAACAAAGCTCATGGTTGCTTAGCTTCCTGTGACTTAGTGGTGTCCTCTTAGACATTCCTTGCAGTTGAAATGACAATCCAAAAGACAATGGAAAGAAGGGGGGAAGGTGGCGTACACTCTCAGAGAGTTTACCATCTAATAATGAATGAGGTGTAGACGTGAGAGAAGAGAAAATATGTCTACGTTATTTACGTACGGCATGGAGTAATGGAAAGAATGATAGATTTGTAATTAGGATCCTGGATCCAAATCCAGGCTTTGCTGCTCTCTACCTTCACTAAACTTCTCTCGTCCTCAGCTACTATATATAAAATCTATATATAGATATAATCTACGTAATATAAAATCTATATAAATCTATATAATCTATATATATAAAATATATCTATAAAATAAGGGAGTTGGATGGCCTTTTCTACCTCTGATATAATAGAAGGGAGACTGAGATCACTGCAAAGAAGCCATCCAGGGGAAATGCTATAGCAAGTCTGAGGATGAAGAGATTTTACTTTCTGGGAGAGGGGAGTATAGGGGCAGGGAGAGGGTGGTGACAGAAAAGAATTCATGGAGGAATTAGAATATTATTTGGTTCTTGAAGGAATGGAAAGATTTCAACAGAGACTAGAAGAGAATCCTTTCCCCTCTAGGCATAAGGTACATATTTATTTAAATATCTCCCTGTAACAAACTGCTATGGCCTCCCCCTACCCTGTGTGCACATACACACACCCACATGCATACCTCCAATTCATTTTATTATCCTGACTCAACAGAAAAAAAACGTGCTTTGAAGTAGGCAGCTATTTTGCTTCCCTCCAAGAGTAGCTTTTATGAGGGCACACATACCCTATTATCATAAAAGGAGAACCCTTGGGCAACGGTGAGAAGGCTGGCTATTTGAAGCTGATACTTTGAATCTGCCTTCTCTTATGTAACTGCTGAATTCTGCAGCTGAAATACTGGTCAGAAATTTTGCAAACACATGCACACACACACCACCACCATTATGACATTCTGCCTAATGATAGAATATAACTCTGTAGCATCTATTTCTATACTAATTAATAAGTCTCCTGATGCTTAAGGGATTTCGGGATGTGAAATGCAATTATAAGCAAACACATATCCCTTCTGGATTTAAATTCAAATGCAGAGAATCTAGTGGTCACTAAGTACAGAGAATTTTTGCGACTTTTTTGACTGACCCAAATGAAAAGCCAGCAATATAGCTCAAGGTATAATGAGCTATGGCAGCAAAACTAGGCACAACTACCAAGTGAAGCAGTCTTTAAAATATTCTTGCAGAATAGACACAATATTAGAAATAAGACAGCTCTTCCTAATAATGCTGACACAGAACAAATATTGGATATGAACAAGACTTCTATTAGCCCACTTCCATAAAATTTAATATGTCTTCACATGCTAGTCATTAACACCATCTTTTCCCCAAAGAAACAGACTTAGAGTCTCTCAGCACAGTACAGTAAAAGAACATTGGACTGGGAGTTAAAAAAAATCAGGACTCTATGCCTAGCTCTTCAAATTCCTGGCAGTAAGACCTTGGGCAACTCATTTCAAAACTCTGAGCCTTGAATTGCCTATCTGGAAAATGGAGAAAGGAATTTCTGCCTTGCTTACCTCACAGAGTTGTTATGAGTGTTTTAGAACTAATGGAACCTTAGAGATTAACTAATCAAACTCCACTTTGTGAAATTGCTTAAAGGACTGAAAACCATTATATAAATGTACATTATTATTTTAATCTATTATCAGTTAACAGAATCAAAGGAAGGTCTCCAGTACATTTGCTAAATTAATTGAATTTTTTGTGTTATTGTTGCTGTTACTGTTTTTGGTTGGTTGGGCTTGGAGAGTTGTGGGGAATCGAGCAGGACTGGGCCTCTCATTTAATTGATAAAAGGAACTATCACAGTGAGTAAAATGCTTCTACCAATGCAAATCAGCATCTGTTCTGTGATTTATTATTTCAGAGAGTTACTTGGGGCACTAAATGATTGTGTAACTTGCCCATCATCACACAGCCAATATGTGTCAGAGTCAGGACCTTGAACTCAGAGCTTCCTGATTTTGAAATCTCTCTGATTTTGACAATTCTCTCTATGCACTACACCACACTGTCCCCATCCACTACACCACACTGTCTCTATCCACTGAATCAGTATTATTATAATTCTCAGCTGCACCAAGAATAAAAATATTCTTAAGGGGCAGGATGGGGGAGCTGTACATAGGTCAGACTCAGAGGGATTAAAACAATCAAAAAATATATTAGGTTTTTTAATGTAGTGTGTGCAATTCTCTATTTCTCTGCCTCTCTCTCATTTTCCATTTCCAATCATGAGTCCCTCCCAGCATGTTCTAAGACTCTGCTAAGCAATGAAAGAAAACCATTAAGAAGTAATTAAACAAACGGAAGGACGAAGACTTGGTTGTGAAAATGAATTAGACAAGTCCAGATGACCTACATCCTAGAGTAGCAGCAGAATTCAGCTAACCCTCAACACTCCTACCTCTGCACCCCAGGAGACTGAACAGGCATCCCATGGAGTGGGATATGAAATGGATCCCATGGATGCCAGGATATGAAACTGTACACCTGCGCTTAGGAATTTAACTCAACTGGTTAGAGATTTGGAACAAGTTTACATTTCACATCCATACCTTGACATTGAGAATAGTTTGCTTTTGACAGTGTAATAAGAAGATACTGCAACAGTAACTCAGCAGGCAGCTGCCGCCTGATGAACAACAGTGTGTGATGGCTTTCCTGAAGCAAATTTTCAGAGCAGAGGAAATGACAACTTCTGACTGTGCACATGCATCATAAATGCCAGCTCTGGTAAGTCTTTGTAATAGCAGAGACAACCTGGCTTGCCAAGGGGTTTTAAGAGAACCCCAAGCTGTAGCTGTATAAATAAGCATGGTCTCTGTTCACTGGAATTGGTGGTAGTAGAGGCAATGTGTGTGTGTGTGTGTGTGTGTGTGTGTGTGTATACATACGCATACACACTTTGGGCAAGTAATTTCTAGTCTGTTGGACCCCAATGTCCTGATCTGTCAAACCTGAGGGCTTAAAGGATAATAGATTTATCAATACAAGGGGTCTTAGAGATCACTTTGTCCATTCCCCTTATTTTAAAGATAAGGAAACTGAGACATAAAGGGATTATATCACTTGCCAAAGGTCACACAGGTAGCAAGTAGCAGGAGGGGCATTTGACCCAGGTCCTTCAACTCCAAAAATAATACTCTTGCCCTGTGCTGCCCCATCTATAAACATCTTGAAGGTTCCCTCCAGTTCTGAATATTGTGATTCTGTGATCTTTTCAAGTGTTGTTGTTGTTTTTTTTTTCATGAGCATATCAGGAAGAGAAAATCTTACTGGAACAGTTTCAGAAGTACTATGGGTCGAGAGAAACCCAAGATAAAAACTTTGCTTATTCAGAAAACCAAACAGAAATCTCCTCAAAAGAATGGTGTGTGTCTGTGTGTATACATACACATGTATATATGCATATATATGTGTATATATACTTATATACAGATGCACACGTGTATTATGCATGTGCATGCATGCATGTCTATACATATATTTATGTGTATATAAACATGCACACATACATATATAATCATCAGATGACAAAATATTTACTAAGCACATTCACTAATCAAAGCTTTATGTTAAGTGACCAGGGAAATTAAAAATTTAGAAAATACATCATCCCTGCTCTCATGGAGCTCACAGTCTAACAGGGGATTTATAAATTTGAAGATTCAGAACTGGAAGAATGAGGACTAGGGAAGATAGGAACTGCAACAGAACAGACAGGTGATAACAAGGTCACTGTGGCAGAATTAGGAATACTTAGGACGGAACCGAATGCATAGGAACAAAATTAACTTGTGTACAATGAAGGAAACAATGAATAGTTGTCAAAAAAACATTTAAACTAAGCTGGAATCCTACCATTGACACAAGACACACAACTGAAAATCTATAGAAGATATGATATTAGTTATACCTTGAGATGAAAGGCCTGGCACTCAAGGTTTATATTCTGACTAACAAATTGAGGACACTGAATTCTTTGATTTCTGCATTACAATGAAGTTGAAGAGTGAATTATAATAAAATAACCTCTCTGGGGCAGGTAGGTGGCGCAGTGAGTAGAGCGCAGGCCCTGGAGTCAGAAGGACCTGGTTGTGAGGTGGCACAGTAGAATCAGGAAGGCCCAAAATACTAATCCTACCTCAGACTAGTTTTGTGAACTTGGGCAAGTCACTTAGTTTGCCTCAATTTCTTCATTTGTAAAATGAGGCTATTAACAATACCTACCTTCCAGGGTTATTGTGAACATTAAATAAGATGGCATTTTTAAAAAATTGCAAACTTTTAAGTGCTATATAAAACACTAGTTATTTTTACTATTACTGGTTTATCTTCTTTATTAATTATAATACCCCTTTTAACAACTGGTCAACTTGGAAAGTTATCCAAAATTACTGGACCAAAAGGAGCAAGTACTCAGTACCCAAAATACCCAACACTAATCATTTCTTGAAATGCAGAAGGTCCTATGAACAAAGGAATGTATCAAGGCTACAGAAGAACTAGATAATATTCTCAGTGGGAATAACTATTAGTAAATTCATTAATTACAGTCCTATTTATAATTCTTTAAGAAGAATCACCTGAAAGAAAGAATCCTAGCCATCTATCATTAAAAACAAAGTAAATAACAAATGAAATGTGACTGGTTTATGACAAGTGGTTGGATTGTCAACCCATTGACAACATTCATCAATGTCTATGTTCTAGGTACTACTGAAGGCCAATGACATGAACCTAAATTGAATAGAACAAAAAAAAAAGGAGACATGGCTACCTCATACTTACAGAATAGCATGGCACTGCATTGCCTGAAAAAAAAAAAAGTATCTTTCTCTTTAACACTAACATTCCTCTGGTGGTGCTTTCCATAGTTGCTTATCATGGAATATGTGTAGATCAAATGAATCACAATTATATGAGGTCAAAAGGACGACAGAGAGATCGACACAAGGGTAGGTAGGATACAGCACACACCCAATGGTGATCAATGATCAAAATAAGAGATAAATCAGTCATATATAATACAAACAAGGGATAAGAGATGAACAGCTAAGTGCTATACACAGGCACATAGAAAATATTTAAATGTTGAGAATTGTAATCTCCAAAGTAAAGGACATGGCCCTCCTGAGGAATTGTGGCATGACCTCAAAAAGTATGTGATCAAAATAGGAGATGGGTCAGAACCCACCCTTCTTGTGATAGGCAAACATGGGGTTTACCTTTATACCACACAACCACATGCCTTTTACCCATTATAAATCAACACTACACACACACACACACACACACACACACACACACACACACACACATACACACACAAACACACACACACACACACACACACACACACTACCCCCTCCTACTCCTGTGCAAGCTCTAATTCTTCCCCCATTTTGAGTCATGTATAGGCTCCTAAGGGCCATTATAACCTGACTCAACCTGGACACACTGAAGGAGCTATGCAGGTACCACTGGGAAAATTCTTCCCTGACACCCAACATATATACACCCATCCTATCTTACACAGGAAAAATTATTAATAGAGGTGCGCCATCAAAAAGGTACGGATACCACTGATTCAGACTCAGGTAGCCAGTACATAAGGTAGATTTATCCATAGAGAAAAATTACCTAGAATGAGAAAGCAAGGCTGGGGAGTGGGAATGAGGAGGGCAAGAAAGAGTCACAATTTACCCTCAGAGTACCTATACCAATCCATCCATGTATTGAAAGCATATTATGAAGAATAATCATTTGTTCACATAAATAAGAATTAGTGCTATGATAAGAATTATTATCATGTTAAAATGTTGACTTAGGCACAGCTCCTGCTAGAAAAAGCTCAAGGTTTGAAATTCATTCATACTTATTGAATTCAAGCACATCTCTTACTGCTAGGTAGTAATGACTATAATAAACTAAAGAGAGCTCACATTGTAAGCTATTTTATATATATATATTGATATGCTTTGTTGTGCAACCCTATGTCAAAATATTTCTTTGAGAAAAAGAAAATGAAGTCAGGTTTTTGTAGAAAATTTTCAAGTAATTTCAAAAGTAAAGCATATTGTAAATGCTCTACTTCTTTGACACACAAATGCCTAGCACTCTGAACCATCCAAAACAACTTCAAACATGGGTAACCAAAGAGTTTTACTTAAGAGAGAATTCACCATGAAAATGGGTCAAGAAGAACCTAAGACTAAAATATTAAATAGCATACAGTATGATAGGTATTTGCCAAAGTTAAAAAAAAAAGGCACTTTTTTTTTTGGCTGGCACTAGTTACAAAAGTCAACATCCATTTGCATATTAAAGTGTATCTGAATAAACAGTAAGAACTTGCATCCCTATAGAACTTAAAAGAATTACAAAGTGCTTTCCTCCCAACAACCCATTAAGTTATGTGGTACACATCCAATTATTCCCATTGCACAAATGAGGAGAATGGGGCTCAGATATATTACTTACCCAGGTTCACATAATTAATATGTGTCAGTGCCGGAATTTGGACCTAAGATTCCTGGGTCTAGCATTCTTTATACTAAACCATCCTACTTCTTGTAGGGAAGCACATGTGGGCTACACTATACTATGTGATTATGTGGTGAAAATAGAGGTGTATGAGAAGGCACATACCTTCTATACTCCTTCAAATCCCTTCCAGTTCCATTATTTGGAATTTGAGCAGGAATTAGATATGAAAGGTTAAGTATGATGACCAATGTGTGGGCAGTGCCTTTCCCATGGTGTTCAGTCAATGATGATAATCCATCATATCCTCACATGCACATCATTAAGCCCCTTACTGGAAACAAATGTTTATCATAGTAATTTTTTTCATTCATTTTACCTTGAGTTCCCAATTTCAAATACTCAGATCTCTAAATTTTCTAAACTTTCATTGTCTTAGAGGTATAACTGAAGAATTCAGCAAAATACAATACTACAATGGCAGATAATACCGGCAAAAGTCAAATGCTTCATCCTACATACTATTGTTTTGGTTTTCTTTATTCATTAACTACCAAGTATATAAATATCCAAAGGACAAAAGACAGACCCAGAAAAAAGAGAATATTAGTCTATAACTCTCATAACCATTTTATTTTTTTTTAATTCCAGAAAAAAAAACACAAAAGTACAGCTGGAAAAGTTCCAAATAGGATCAAAAGCAGAAACTATAATAAAAAAAAAGGCCTGGGGGGGGGGGGGGGAGGTTGATGGCTAGGTGGCACAGTGAATAGAGCACGGACCCTGGTGTCAGGAGGACCTGAATTGAAATCCAGCCTCAGATGCTTAACACTTACTAGCCATGTGACCTTGGGCAAGTCACTTAATTCCCATTGCCCTGCCCTACCCCTCCCCAAAAAAGAAAAAAAAAGGCATTTCAACTATACTGTTTCTGCTGCATTGTTTAAATTTGTTTTCAACATCATCTCTCTTGTGTCATCTGAGAGTCCTAGCTCCTCAGAATCCCACAAATGCTCCACCACTAAGGGAGAACTGCTATCCAAGCACTTTCATTCTGCTCCTGGTCTTTATTTCATTGTTTTCCTCCCCCTTTCTCCAATTAAATAGGCTTAGATGTCAAAAGAAAGGACAAATACAAAGAGAATGAAGAAGAACATGCATGATACAGCTGAATGAAGCCAATAGAGAAAGAAAACAAAACCTGGAGATTAGAGGGAGTATTTAAATCCTTTTGAAAATGATTAGTAATTTAAAAATATTTAATTCAATAATGGTATAAATGAATGAATATAAGATGAACCATATTATATATGTGCAGTCAGGCTATTTGATAACTGATCCTAAGATTTTATTGGAGGAGGAAGGTGAAAGGAAACCAGAAATGGAGCAGGCATCTTTCCAAAACAGGAACAACTGTTAAACATCTGGTAGATTTAAATGGTTGATGCATTTGGTTGGTGGTGGGAATGCTGGAATAGGTGGGAGACATCAGTGACTAGGATAAGGAGACTTGGGTGTCCAAAATAGAAAACACAAAATACATTCACACATAACAGATGTCAATCCAGCTTCTAAAGGCACGGGCAGTGTATTTGAATGTATAATGGCATACTATAGTAGGAGGAAAATTAGACCTGGAATTAGGGGGTCTAGATTCTAATCTTGGCTCTGTCATCAAATAGTCGTGTGACCTTAAGTAAGGCAAGTCACTGTTTTAAGTCTAGCTTCTTCACCTAAAAAGTGATAAAGGAATGAGACTGGAACTGTTATTTCACTGTTACAGACCCTCAGGTGAGAAAATAACCAAGTGACCAATGCAAGTCTGCCCCTTCTTAGAAACTTTTAGCTTTAGAGGGCTGTCTAGAGCATTGAAAAAGTGAAGTGACTCACCCAGGGTCATATAATTTGTGTCAGAAGAGGAAATAAACATCTTAGCTTCAAGGCCAGATATCTTGTTCACTGTCATACTGCCTCTCTTCTACAGTGATAGGAAAGCTGAATGAGATGATTTCTCAATTCCCTCCCTTCTCTATATTCCATGATCTCTCAGGTCCCTTATTGTTCCAACAGTCTCATTGTAAACTTAATCTAAGGGTAGTTATATTTTAAAGTCAGCCCACTGTATTAACTAATAAAATTATAGTGTTGAGTCATAATTACCAGATTAACTGGATAAATCTGTCATATTTCATTTGAAACAAAAATTCACTCTAAAACTCCATATTTAGACATTGATTAAAAAGTTAGATTAATGATTATCACAAAATTAATCCCTGATTAATCATGCATAATTAGTTGGTCTCACAAGAAACACTAATTCTATCCATTACAATTTTGGGAGTGAGGCCAGATGTCAGCATGTATTCTGGGATCATAGATTACTAGCTGAAAGGAACCTTAGTGGTCATCTAGCTCAGTTCCGTTATTTTATAGATGGAGAAACGGAGGTCCAAGGAAGTTGAATTATTTTCTCAAGGTGACATAGGAAGGAACTATTGGAACTGGGAAACTAACATGGAATAACTGGGTTTAAGGTATTTATTGAGGGGAAGGGAAAAGGAAGTATTTTCAACTGTTCTCCTTTCTTCTATGAGTCTTTCATATCCCTAAAATATGTCCTTATTGATTATGGCTTGGGTATAAAGGGTATATGTCTTTAGGCTGTAACACTAAAGTTCTACTGTGGTATCTTTTTTTTATTTGAAATACATTTTCATATGGTTTATTTTGAGATTTCTGCCCGTGTTCTTCACGAGGTGTTTTTAAGAGACTAGGTAAGCAAGAGAAAGCACTCATTTCTTTCAGGTCAAAATAAAATCCTAAATTAATAAAATGAATAAACAAATGACATCATCATTTTATATAAATCCCAGACGATATTAACTGAGTAACATCTCAGAAAACCAAAAGGACCAAGTTTCATGCAGAGATGTCTATACCATATTCTCATGCATTCTCTCTCTTCTTAAAGCTATAATTGTCATAAAATATGCCATTTAATAGACTTTCATGCAAACATTGTTCCCTAGAATAAGATTTAAATTCGTTCTATGTCCTATCCTTTCAATTACACATTTGTTCAAGTCAGCTTTACAGATTCAGGCAAGGTAATAGAACTAAATTTCTAAGCAATGTTATCCATGTCTAGTTCTTCATGTTACATCGTGCAGTCATGGTTGGTAGCACTCCAGTTTGTGAGTCACTGAAAAAGTTGTGTATAGACCATTCAGAGTAATTTTTATGTGGCACTTAGAAGGATAAATTACCCATGTGTTCATTCCATGACACATTGTATTCTCCTGTGCTCTCAACCTTGAGATAGAATCAGAACTTAGACATTCATGACATTCCATCACTCACTGTCCCTGCATGGGTAGGTCTCTTGGCATCTTACTTGTCAACTGTAAAACAGTGACATGTGGGAGAAAACTGTGTTGACTTCTAAATCTTAAGAAAAGAAAATGCGTTAGTAGATTCTGGGCCAAGTTTCCTACCAGTGAAGTATGCATTGGTCTACTTTTATCCAAACACTCTTATGTTCCACTAAGTGGTATTCTAATTTGCTGAGGAAATTAATTCAGCTTCCAGAGGCACCCAATTACACCTTTGGAGCAGCTTAGACTGTGGGGGATTCCATATCAATGTCACTTAGGGGACTGAAATTAGCATAAATTGTGTAGCATAGGGGAAAAGCCTCCGTTTTCTGAATTCTAGTGCCAAATCCATCACTCCCCAACTACTTGAAAATTTCATGCCTTATTTAATATCTGTATAATTAACAATGATTTTGTGAGGACTAAAATCCTAGGTACCATTTCAGAGCAAAGACCTCCTACCCAGGTAATAAGTTTTAATCCATTATCAGGCTTTTGTTGCATGCACTTATATCTTAAAAAAACATTGATCTGGGGGTGGCTAGGTGGCACAGTGAGTAGAGCGTCGGCCCTGGAGTCAGAAGGACCTGAGTTCGGATCGACCTCAGACACTTAACACACACACAAACAAAAGCCTAGCCATGTGACCTTGGGCAAGTTACTTAACCCCATTTGCCCTCCAAAAAAAGCAAAACATTGATCTGGCCACCCCACAATTATCCTTACCTTGGAGTTTCCAATGAGGATACCATCTATATGACATAGCCATTATATATTTAACATTTCACATAATGTAGATAGTGATCTGGTCCTGGCACCTGGAAGACCTGGTTTAAATTCCATCTTTGATACATACTGGCTGCATGACCTGAGGCAAATCATTTAACCTCTTAGTGCTCTAGGCAACTCTCCCAAACTAGAAAGTTGGGGGGAAAGTGCCAACCTGCATTAGTAGAGGGAGTTTTCTCACCCAGGAGTTCCCTCTACTGAAATCAAAGATTCAATCACTCTAATGTAACTATTATATTAAGATATTTCAATGCTTATATAATACAATGGAAGGGGAAGAAGATAAGCATTTATGTAGTGCCAACTATGTCCTAGGCTTTAGAATCCAACAAACTAAGTGCTGTTATTATCCCCATTTTACAGTTAAGGAAACTGAGGCAGATAGAGATTAAGTGACTTGCCCAGAGACACACAGCTTTAAGTATCTGAGTCCAAATTTGAATTCAAGTCTTCCTAACTCTAGGCTCAGCACTTTATACACTGTACCACCTATCTGCCTCTTAGTATAGTGTTTATATGTCTTTTGGTTCAGACCAGTAAATTCACTGTTATAAGGGAGCTCTACAGAAGTAGAGACTCCCTTTCTCAGTACAGATCTACAATTTACAAACTCAGAAAGCTCCCTGAGTCATTGGGAACTTTAGTGAATTGTCTAGAGTCAAACATGTTAGAGATCAGATTGAACACAAGTATCCCTGACACCAAGAACAGTTCTCTATCCACTATCCCATGCCACCTCTCAAATAAGGTAATTATTTATATAACAACTGCTTTTATATGTCATTGTTGACAATCCATGATATCTTCTACATAGATACTTGTCTCACAAACTTTCTTTGTCATTAATCATTCAACAAGCATTTTTTAAGAGCCTATTATGTATCAGAGGCTGTGCTAAGCACTAGGGATAAAAAGACTGAAAACCAAACCTGAAACCATCTCTGTTCCCAAGGAGGATATATTTCTAAGGGGTGGAGGCAACAATGTATTGATATAACCAAAAAACCAAACAAAATATATATTAAATATAACATCAATTAAAATAAGGTAGATAAACTAAACCAGAAAGCACTATATATATAGTAATTATTCTTATCATCATTTAGCTGCTGAACTTCTGCCAATAAACCCTGCCAAACTTGGGCCAAGTGGCCTTTTCTTTTGCAAAGCTCATACCTGAAGACTTTCCTGCTTAATAGTGTCACTGTCCTACAGGGCAGGGAAAGGAATAAGCATTGATATAACATTTCCTATGTGCCAAGCACTGTGTTAAAAACTTTACCAATATTATCTCTTTTGACCCCCCAACAACCTTGTTCAGATAGGTGCTATTATTCCCACTTTATAGTTGAAGAAACTGAGACAAACAGTGACTTGTCAAGAATTACACAAATAGTAAATACCTAAGATCAGATTTGAACTCTTCCTAACAGGCCCAGCATGCTATGCACTGAGCATCCTCACTATAATGAGGCATCAGAGGAATATATTTCTTACCGATGGTAGTTTTAACTTCTTGGGGTCTTGGTATGGGTAGGAAAAGTAAAAGAAAGATTTTATGACAAAGGCAAAATGCTTAAAATTAATTTTCTAAGGAATGAAGATTATGATTATCTGAATCAAATCAGAAACAAATCTGAATTGAAATTGATGCAATAAAGGCTGTAAAATGCTTTGCAAACTTCAGAGCATATACCAGTATACAATGATTATAATAACAAATCCTTGAAAGGAGGTCTCTAGTGAATCCCAGTACTATCTTTGGCTCTGTACTCTTCAGAATTTTTATCTGGGATGTAGAGGAAGGCATAGATTATGTATCTATCCAATTTGTAGATATCAAGGTTGGGAGGAATAACACAGCATTTCATTGCCAAACTATCTCAACAGGATCAACCAACTAAGATTAAATTTAATAGGAATATATATATATATAAATAATGTCCTACCCTTGGGTTCAAAAATTCAAGTAGAGGAGAATGGAGTAAATAAGCAGATTAAAGAAGAGTGAAAAATTTTCACATGGAAAAGATTTGGGGGTAAACTATCAATCTCAAAAGCGGTCTGCAGTGTAACATGGCAGCCTTAAATAACAGTCTTAGAATGAATTAACAGAGGCATTACATTCAGAAAGAAGCTGTAGTCTAACCAATCTTTGTCTGACCAAACCTAGAGTAATGTACTTAGTTCTCTTTCACTTTTTAGGAAAGCCAATGAAAAACAAGAGCATATCCATAAAAGGACAACTGTGATGGTGAAAGAATTGGAGACCGTGCTTACATGACACAATGTTCACCTGTATGTCTTTTGGTCTAGATCGATGATTACTGGGGAGATTCGGGATAATACAGTTACTCATGTATACTAGACTAATAAAGGAAGTGGGGAGATGTAGGATACAGTAACCATTTCAAATGTTTGGAGGGCTGTCATTTAGGAGAGACTCTACATTTATTCTGTCTGATCTCAGAAAGTAAAATGGGACTAATATGGTAAATGTTATAGAGAGGTAAATGTCAAACTAATAAATGGAAAAAAGAAATCATTCTAATGATTAAAGCTGTCTAAATATCAGAGGGGCTACCTTGGTAGATAGTGAGATCCCTACCATCATCACAACTCTAGACTACAGACCTGGATGGCCTGGTTCTCGTTAGTAAAAATCTGCTCCAAAAGAAGTCATTGCTCAAAGTGATCCGCTTCTGTTCCTCACATACTTTCATCCCTTCTTCCACACTGAAGAAACAGTGCCATGCTTATGACTAGTAATCACCCATAAAAGAATTCTGAGATGATGTAACATTATTATGTTGCTGTTTTTATTGTTCAGTACTTTTCAATTGTGTCCAACTCTTTGAGATCCCACTTGGGGTTTTCTTGACAAAAGTGCTTTGCCATCTCCTTCTCCAGCTCATTTTGCAGATGAGGAAACTGAGGCAAACAGGGTTAAAAGTGACTTGTTTAGGTCCATGCAGCTAGTATCTGAAAGAAGATTTTAACTCAGGACTTCCTGATTCCAGGCCTTGGGTTCTACCCACTGCCCCACTACTCAGTTTGGTTCTCAGGGCAATGCAGACTAGCCCAGTCAGTTCTTTACTCAGTAGAAGTCCTTGTTATCCAGTCAGCTCTCAGCATCTCATTACTACAAAAAGGAGCTTACAGGAAAACTACTGTTTGGTTCTCTAGGCAATGGAAAGCCCAACCTGCTCTCCACTCAACAGAAGGATGAATTGTCCAATCAGCTCTCAGCCTATGCTTATAACACAACAGCTGCAAAATCTATCTTTCCCCATTGGTTTTCAGTCTCATGCTATGGGAGTAGAGAGAGGCAACCCAACACCTCTGAGAAATTTCATCTCTCTCTAACTGTAGACGGTGCTAAAACTGCAGCAAGGTTCAGCTGTCCTTCAATGAACATAGGCCCTAAATTTTCCTAAGCCATTCCAAAAAGCTCTGTTTCTCTTCCAGTCTTTGAAGAACAACATGTGAAGCCTTCTTGTTTATATCTTCTTGCTTACTGTTGACATCTTAACTCTTCCTGTAATCTTATTAACTCCTCTCTTGCTTCTTTCCTGCCCCTAATGGCTCGAATCAGTTCCCTAGTTAGTGAGTAGGAGTGATTCATTTCCCCTTTGAGGTAAAACTCATGAAATCTGTCACTTATGAAACCAAACATCCTTATTTAATTTTCCCATAAATTCCAAACACTTGACTTCCCACTTTACAAGTTTTAACTCTCAAATTCTAAAAAATAGTAACATGTAAACGAGCTGGGGAAACACAATTCTCTGCAATCTCTACCATCAAAAAGACTCTCTGTTCTCCAGGTTTTTGTCCTCATATATTTTTTAAAATAGAAAAGATATGTTTCTTCACATAAATTATTTTATCAGCTGTTCATACGCAAAAGTTCTTTTTTCATATCTTTTAGCAACTAAACTGTTTGCTTACAAAGGGGAGATTACTTTCTGTCCTTCACAAATTGATTCCATCCTTTTTCTTTGTGCAAAAATTCATTTTCTGCTCCTTTCAGCAATTAAATTACTCATATTCAAAAATTAACATTAAAAATCAAATCAATTAAATCCTATTAAACATAATCATTACCATGGGCTAGTGGCAAGACTTCTGGACTTGGAATCAGGAATACTGGATTTGAATCTTGCCTCATTTACTAATTATATGTCCCTCTAGGCTCAGAACAAGCTTTTCTGAGAGCACCTTTGCCTCATGGGATAGTTCAGTCAGTCATTACTGACTGACTGAATTGTGTCTTACTCTCCATGACCCCATTTGGAGTTTTCTTGACAAAGATACTGGAGTGGTTTACCATTTTTTTCTCCATGGGTTTGTATGTATTTTATTCTTATATATTTTATTTTTAAAATAAGAATGTATTTTAAATGACTGCAAACCTTCAAGTACTTACAGTTATCACTATAGTAGGTATTTTTAAATACATTAATACTGTAAGGCTGAATGGATAAAGAAAAATACTATATGCCTTCTGTAGTAATGATATAATGATATGTTATATGATATATATGATATAAAATATCATGATAACAACAACTCCTATTTCTGCTGTGCTTTAAGGTTCATAAATCACTTTCTTCACAATTATGGAAGGTATTTTTATTCTATTTTACAGAAGAGAAACTAAGGCTCTGAAAAGTAAAGGAATTTACCCTGGGATCATACAGTTAAAGGCAAGATACAGGATAACATTAATTTTTAAAATATAATAACAAATATTAATAAAAACAAAAAAATTACATTTCCCAAAAAGTTCAATGTCTAAAAATGCCTGGTTTTTTAAATAACTTACTAGCATGACATATTTTCTGTCAAATGAACTATATATAGTATGCCAGCTCATAATTATTCTAAATGTTAATGACATTTGTCTCTATGACTATTACGTATGAGGCTATAATAATACTCACTGTCTACCATGAAAAATCTTCCTGCTGTATATTTCTCCTTCAGTGAAATTCACTGCTAGATTCAATTACTCAGCTAGACCATCCACTTACTTCTTAGCAGTTCCACAGATAAAATTCCCTGATAGATGGGATATAAGAGTACCAGGGGGAAATAGTACAGACCCATAAGGAAAGTCTCTTCTACATAATTTTTTTTTAAAAATCATTCTCATTCTCTCTCTCTCTCTCTCTCTCTCTCTCTCTCTCTCTCTCTCTCTCTGTTTTCCCCATTCTCCTCCCCTTCTCTTTCTCTTTCCCCTCTCTCCCTCCCTCCCTTTCCACCAATACCTTCTATTCCACATCCACATTTGGGTGGGGGACCTTCAGCAATGTTTGTATGACTAGTCATTCTTCACCTCTCAGGATGAAAGAAGAGGCATATCTCAGAAGCAATAAATGTCCATCCATCTCTTCTCAGATACTTATCAGAATGACAGTCATTTCTTTTCCTGGCATACTGCTGGCCAGGCATCTAATATGGAGAAAGTATAACTAATGGGGAAATTCCAACTAGATGATAAGTTGTTTGAGGGCAGGGAATGTTTCTTATTCAGTTTTGTATACCTAGTGCCTAGCAGAAGACTTTGTAGCACATCATGGGACAAAATAATGATCTGTCCTGAAGGCAGGAAACTGGACTTCTAGACAACACTGTCACTAATTCTGTGACCTTGGGCAAGTTCCTTAACCTCTCTATGCCTTGATTTCCTAATATGTAAAATGAGGTAAATGACCTGACCAGTCTATTGTGTGCCATCTAGCTCTAATTCTAGTGATGTGGTGCAGTAGATACAGCATTAGCCCTGGAGTCAGGAAGACCTGAGCTCAAGTCTGGCCACAGACTGTGTGACTAATTGCATAACCCTGGGCAATTAACCTCTTAACCCTGTTTGCCTCAGTTTCTCATCTGTAAAATGAGCTGGAGAAGGAAATGGAAGCCACTCCAGTATCTTTACCAAGAAAACCCCAAACAGCATCACAAAGAGCCATACACAACTGAAAAAACTCAGCAAAAGCAATCACTGGTTAAACTGAATAATGGTTGTTGATTTCTACCATGTTACCAAACACCTCTAAGGGACAACATAGGGCTAATCCAAACATAACTCTGATATATAAGCTTCCTACTGTGGCTTCTTCACCTCAGACATATACAATGAATTTCTAGAAATTATAGTAACATAGCCAGGTAATATGTACTCACAGTACAATGAAGTCATCTGAGGACAGAAACTGGTTATTTTTAATTTTTACATCTCCAACACCTAGAGCACCTTGCTCGAAGTAGAGACTAAATGAAAAACTGATGAACTGAATTTAAAGATTTGCACACTCTGCATATTAAGTTCATATAAATCTTAATGAGTGTTAATTTTGTAACATGTCAGAACCTAAAACCTATCATTCCTACATAGCAACTTGATAATTATATACCCCATTATCACTGTGACATAGAAGACAACCAACTAATTGGAGTTAAGAGGTCTAGGATGTAGCTTCTGCTTCTGTCACTCATTTTCTTGGCATCTCAATCGTGTTCTCTTCAAAATGGCAATTATATCTCCTGTCTTCCAATAAATGACAACTGGGCAATACAGTTATCCTAACAAGCAAGCTACTCTACTGTATGATAACATTTTTGCTGTAACAATATGGTAGATACAGAAATATTAAATGATTAGTCTCATCAGGAAAACTTAGAAGCACTTTCAAGTGGGCTTCTTCTAGATAAAAACTATCACTGCATCAGCACTTCTTTTGTTATTACCTATCCTCCATTCCCCACTCCCCCTTTTGTATGCATGCACATACACATACACAAACTACCCATCACAATGCTGGACACATAGAAAGTGCTCAAGAAATATCCATTAATTATTGAAAACTAGGACCAAAATCCCACTCATGTGTTTGCAGCATGGATAGTTAAGGAATTCTATTTCTTAAGGGGCAATTTACTCCACACTGTCCATACAATATGACTGAACTGAATCTGGATCTGAGGGTGTACTTGGGATATATATGTTTGTAATATCAGTTTGTAATATCAATTTGTAACATCAGTTTGTAAATGGGATGCTTTGGGATCTATGTCTGTAAAATCAATTTGTAAAAGCAGTCTGTAAAATCACATTTCTCCTACCCAGCCCCAGAGCATTACTGCCCCTTCCCCCTGCCAGCACTCTGCCCAGCAACAACTCATGAACCGTTTATCTCTGCTTGGAACAATAACAAGCTATCTATGAATCTTTCACTAAACTATCTATAAACATTTTAGCTTAGGCAAATGTTATCTCCCCTAGTAGAGTGGCCAGCTGCACCATGAATCCTTCAATACCCTATCTATAGGTTAACTCCTTAGCCAATTATACCCATACTGAGTCTCCATTGGTCTTGGTCCCCAACATCCATCTGGTCAAACATGACATTGATGGGTGGCAGACTGGGCGTTCCTCAGTGGCCGTGACTGCTGGCTGATTTTAGTGACATGTCAGGCCTAATGGAATCAAATCATGACTCCAAAACACTTAAAACAATATAATTTCATGCAAATCAGCCTCCATATCTGGGGTTGGGGAAGATGATATTCCTGGATTTATGATCCTGTGATATTTTAAATGAGAATAAGAATACCATCACTATCTATCTCACTGAGAAAAGTGTTGGGAGAAAAGTGCTCTATAAACCTGAGAATTACTATGTGATCGTGATCTTTTTAAATACACCTTATATTCATTTTATTCTGCATCAGAAGAGACCTTGGGAATCATCTAATGCAAAGTGTCTGAACAAGAATTCCCTCTACAGCTTTCAAAATGTGTTCATTCAGCTCCACTTGAAGGAAGTCCTCCATAATAGAGATCTGCCTCCTAAGTCACTAATTTAACTTTTTGAAGAGTTTTGATTTTTATAACACAATGGAAGCACATTGGCTCTGGAGTCAGAGGTGTTGTAATGGTAACGGGATTTAAAGATCCTCTTGTATTGGCTTGCTTTTCCAGTTAAGTGTTAAAACCCAGAGCTTGTGAATCCCACTTGTGGGATGGACTTGTTGCCGTGAAGAGAGGGGGCTGAACTGGGAGGAGTTGGTGCCATGGAAAGAGAGGCCCAAGCAGAGGGTAGAAGAACTTTTGGGAGCAGCATCATAGAGGCAGAGGGAGGAAGAGAGAGGGAGGGAGAGGGAGGGAGGGAGAGAGAGAGAGAGAGAGAGAGAGAGAGAGAGAGAGAGAGAGAGAACGAACACTACCAGCTGAAGCCATCAGGATTGCTGAGGGCCAGTTGGAGCTGCCCAGGACTTTTGAGAGCTGCCACCTAGAGTTGCAGAGAACCAAGGAGGCATAACTGGTGCCAGTCGTTTTTCTGTTTTGATGTTATTTTGCCACATTCATCTGCGGCTAAAGGATAGTGCTGTTGTTGCAGAGATCCTGGAACCTTGCTGTTGGTCCAGAAGCCCTGAAGGAGGATTTTCTTGTTGTATGTTTACAGAAATCCTGGAGAAGGGTCTTGCTGATGTTTTCAGGGGTGCTGAGACTGTTCTGCAGTCAAAGAGTGAATTGATGAGGATTCTGGCAATGTATAGTGTGGCTTTCTTAAGCTTTGTCTCCCCAGGAACAGAGATTGCTGAGAACTTGCCTAGGGTCAAAATGAAGAAAAGACTGTGATGATATGGTAAACTTGCTGTGGCTTTGGGGTAGATGTGCTGCCCACTGCCCCTTTGAGAATGTGTTTGGTGGTAATTGATGATAATTGTAATTCAGTTGTGAACCAGGGGTGGAGTACTTTGATTTCTGAATATACTTTGTTTATGATTGGAAACTAATCTCCAGTTGAATAGAGAGAAGACTTTGTGATTGACTAAATGAATGTTCTGCCCAGGGGTGGAGTACTTGGACCTTAGTACTTTGTGACTGAATTGAGGACTTACTAAATTATTGAGTTACACATGGTGAATGCTGCATTTTGATTTTCTGTCAATGTTTTGCCTTCATCTGTCACTGAATAAATGGAATTTGCTATACTCGTAATCCAAACCTGGAAGTTGCTCATGCTTGGCATTACAGCTGTCACCATTAAAAATTGCTACTTGTGATGGTGGGCAAGTCACATAATTTCCCTTGGTCTCAGTTTCCTGATCTGTAAAATAAGGAGGTCAGACCAAATGGCTTCTTTGGTCTCTTCTTGCTCTAAAACAATGATGTTCTAATTCCAATCCTTTTGTTTTTGTGTACAGAGGGCCAAAACCTGCCTCTTAACCCACTACTCTGTTCTTCCCTTTAGAATAGGGATTCTTAAACTGGGTTCCATATATTTGGGGGATTTTTGTTTGCTTTAATACTTTGGTAACTACTTCAATATAGTTGGTTTCCTTTGTAATCCTATGTACCTTATGTTATAAATTTTAAAACATTATTCTGAGAAGGCGTTCATAGACTTAAGACTACCTAAAGTGTCCTTCATACAAACAAACCCCTGCTCTAGAGACAAGCAAAGTAAATGTGAAGATTATCCCATGTGACTGAAGACAGTTACCAGGGCCACTATTGTATTCACTTCTTCAGGGTAAATAATCTCCATAATTCCTTCAACCAATTCTCACCTGTCACCACCTCCAGTTTGCTCACTATCCATTTTAGCCTTAGGCCATGTTTCCAGATGACCGGATATCTTCCGCAAAATATGGCACTTAGAACTCAATGCAATATTCCAGATGTAGTCTGACTAGGTCAGAAAGCAGTGGGATTATTTTTTCTCCTTCATTTTGTATAACACACCCATATTAAAGCTGCCTAAATTGAACTGCTTTGGATTCTATGTCACACAATATACTTACTTTGAACTTGAGTCCACTAAATCCCTCATGCCTGTTTTTATGTGAATTATTATCTAGTCACTCTTTTCCCATTCTCTATTTATGCCATTAATTTTTAATCTATGTAAAACTTTGTATTTATACCAATTATATATTAAATCTGATCCACTGTTCTAGACCTATGGTATCTTACTAGGTGCTCACTATATAATCAAGGAGGCTTGTTAACTCTCCCAATTTTGTGTCATCTACAGATTTGATAAGTATACTTCATGAAAATCACTGATGGTACAGAACAATACTGGGTCAAGAACAGATACCCTGGGAAGTCCAACTAGTGATGTCTCTTTAAATTGACGTCAATCCCCTTGCATCTAGTCATTTAGCACATTATTAATACTATGTAACATAATAACTCATATAAAAACAATAACAATAATAGTAATTAACATTTATATAGCACTAAGTGCTTTCTGGTTATCTCATCTGGTCCTCACAATAAACCCGGGAGGAAGCTGCTATAATTATCCCCATTTTACTTTAAACAATAATTAACTTTAACATAATGAAATATAAGTTCCTTGAGGACAAAGACTGTTTTCCACTTTTAGCACCCCGCCCAGTGCCATTCAGGAATGCTTAATGAACATCTGTTGAAATTAATGAATATAAATCAAAAGAACAAATCATTGTAATCTATGAGTGATCATCAGATACAGGGTGTTAAGCATATGACTTTAAGCTTTTATTACTAAAGGCATGACTAGGAACCACAGCTGTTGCCTGTTTAAAGCCTCTTTTAGTGATGAGGTATTGATGAGTTCTCATTTTAAAATGGAAAATCTGGGAATTCAAGGTCCAAAACAGAAAATATGGAATATAATAGAAAGATTACATTCTGAGTCAGAAGGACTGAATTCAAATCAAGATTCTTACATTTACAAGTTATATAGCAGGTTTCTTCACCGTTAAGGTTTTACCTTCAGACATGAACCACAAGGCTGGAGATTGAATGGTCATATGACTCAACTTTATAATAACATTGTTCATCATGTATGAGGATTCTTTGCATTGTTCATTACAATCACATAAAATTAAAGGCATAGTCTTAATTATCCTTCTTTGATGTCAAGATTTTCTAATTTAAATTAAATGGTCTATCTGTGAGATTACAAATAATTTTAAAGATAACTGCTTGTTAGCATATTTCTCCCCCACTTTACTTTTTGTCCATGTTTTGTTTCTATAAATAAAGCTCATGTCCTATTTTGCCTCATTATCTCTATCCCTCAACACCTTCTAGGTCACACGACCCCCACTCCTGCCTATTAATAGGTTTGTGGTATTTTTTCCCTAATTAACTTTTTTCTACTCCAAAGATGGTACTGATTACCTACATCTTATTAAGAAATCTATTTTCTCTTTTAGCTTCTCTCTTCTCCTGTGGAGACAATTCTGGAAATTTTCTTTTTTTCAAGAATCTACCCACTTTTGCCTCAATATCATGAAGCACTCTGCCTCCAAACTCCTAAGAGCTATTTTCCCACTTCATCCACAACTTCACTATTTTCAGTAAGGAGAATGGATTACACATTCCTTGGTCTGCATCCTGTCTTCATTAAACAAAATAATCTAAATCCTGGGGCTAAAAACCTAAGCAAATAACTCATTCTCCATGAATTTGATGATCTTCTCAATCTGAGTATTCTTGCCAATAATACAGATTGAAACCCATCCATGCCTGACCATCCTGAGGGACTTTTGTCCAGAGTCTTCCAAAAGTTCATCACAAAATAGAAATTTGACATCCTAAAGGTCTTCCTTGGATTCTTTTGACATTCAGAGGTTACTAATGGAGCATATAAGTTGTTCACTGATTGTCAGTCATCCTTGACATGTGACCACTCCAATACTTTTCAAGCATACATTTTTCTCTGTCATCATTCACATCACTTCTCTTGTATAATTCCTTGCTAGTTGTATTGCAGTCTGCTTATGCTTGACATACACTCCTCTACTGCACTTTGGTTAATTATTAATCTTAATTCTTCAAAATGCTAATACTTGCAACCATACAATGTCATTGGGAGAATGATGAACTTTTAAAAAATGAGGCTTGGTTCAGGAGAAGAGTTCGTCATCACACACATACACACACACACACACACACACACACACACACACACACACACACGGTGCAACTTCCCAAAGAAAATTGAAGTTTTTCTCCTGTACCTCTTCTATTGTAGACCTAGATCACTGTTTATCTGCAATGTCTGTCCAAGGTATGTTATACACACACAGATGTACATACATGAATTCCCTAGGTTTTCTATCTAAATATGCATCATAGTCTGAACAACATTCTTCCTTCATTTAGTTTTCACAGTTGGATAGTCAGAATAATTTTTTTTTTATTATGAATCTCGTTTAGGAGATTCTTCAATTACCCAGAGCTTGAGGGAATCAGTGCAATAAATCATCAAACACATATTAAGTGCTACTATGTGTTCAGGAAAATTTAAAAGACCTCACCATTTATAGGCAATCCCTCTTCAACTTGGAATCTACATTGGACCTCTGACATAATCATAGTAAATATCTTTGGCAAACATGTGTCTCCCAATATTTGACCTGCTTGTTATTGTTGTTGTTTTTGGGGTGTGTGTGTGTGTGTGTGTGTGTGTGTGTGTGTATGTGTGTGTGCATGTGTTTAAACATTTGATTCAGTAGAAAAAAAACACTACTTTAACAGACCTTCAACGTGTTGTCTCCTGAGAATATTTCAAAATTATTTTAAGATTCCTTGAAATTTGTTACATATGGACATATTATATATCAATAATTGTTATACCACAATATATCATACATGTGTGTCTATAGCATAATCTATGTACATATATAGTATTGTCATAATAATATAATGTACTACATATATGTGTTATATATAATGTAATATAGTGTTATCATATTATTATATTTCATACATATATACTACCATTAAAGGAACCTTGAATTATATATAATATGTATTTATATAATATGAAAATTATAACGGGCTTACCAACTGTTCTACTGTTCACTAAGTACAACCAGATTTTTCCATCTACCCTAAAGCTATAGCTTTAATACTTTTAATTACTTTATAGTAAGTATAATTTCTCTCTCTTAGAATTTACGTTCTTGAAACCAGGGATTATCTTTCTTTTTATTTATATCCCCAGCACTAACCATAATGTCTTGCAAAAGGATGCTTTTAAATAATAAAAATTAATAATCACAGGGTCAAACAAGATTTTCTTTATTCTTCAAGGAATCCTACATAATTTTAGTATATGCATTGGATACAATTTTTTGAAAGTCTTTAAGGCAGGGTTTTTGCTCTGCTAAATCAATTTAAAGTCAACAAAAAATTACGCACAGTAGTATCTTGTATTCTCTGCAATTTTAGTGAATTATGTGATAGTAAAGATGTGGTCCATTGTGCAATGTCTTCTCCTAAAACCTGACTGCTCCCTTCTAAAATTCTCATCAAGGGTGCCTTCAGGAGATCATGGAGTTATAGATTTAGAATTGGAAGAGGCCTTAGAAGACATTTGGTTTTCAGTCCCCTACCCCCACACCTCATTTTGCATATGAGAAAACTGAGCACCAGGAGGGTCAGTGCTCTTTCAGGTAAAGCATTCAGCCTTTTCTCCATGCCTTCCCCCCAAACCTACTAGAAAGGATCCAAAGACTATAGATGTAGAGTAGGATGGGATTTCAGAGGCTATATAGCTCAACAGCTGCACCTCACAAATAGTAGTGGTAGTAGTAGTAGTAGCAGTATTAGTAGGGGTAGTAGTGGTAGTAGAGGTGGTAGTAGCTGTAGTGGTGGTGGTAGTAGTAGTAGTAGTAGTGGAGGTAGTAGCAGTGGTGGTGGCGGTGATAGCAACAGTAGTAGTGGTGCAGTAAATAGTAGCAGTTACCAGATAGTGCTTTAAGATTTGTAAAATACTTTAAGAAAATTATCCTATTTAATCTTTGTGATAACCTTGTGAGGAGGATGCTATTGTTGTCCCCATTGTACAGACAAGGAAAATGAGGCTGAGAAATAAAGTGACTTACCTAGAGTCACATAGCAACTAAATATCTGAGGCAAGATTTGAACTCAGGTCTTCCTAACTCCAAATGCAGCACTCTATTCTAGGGATTATCTAGCTTCCTCTGATAAGGTGGCTGGGGTGAAGGAAGGTTAAGGGTTTGTCCAAGATCACAAAGGTAGTATATGGTGGAGTAGAAACTTGAACCAAGATCATCTGAGTACAAATCCATCAAATCTCCCCATCTTCAAAGCATTTACATTGTAGGTAACCAAGAATCAAATGAGATTAACATTTGTAAAGTGCTTAGCACAGCAGCTGGCATCCAGGAATAAATGTTTATTCCCTTCCCTTTATTGCTCCTTCCCCAACGAACATGGAAAGATGCATTTTGGTTTATACCCTGCTACTACTAAAGAACTGCAGGAATAGTGGCATATAAGATACTATCTGAAGAAGGTTACTTTTAATATGGTGAAAATAATGGAGAACCAATGGATAGTCAGTATGTTCTACTGGTACCCATACAATCCCATAAAATCTAAAGGTAGCCCCCAGTATACTGGCTGGAACTCTGTGGAACATTTATTACCAGAGAAAGGAGATAATAGTCACAAAGGAGACGGCAAGGATGTGATGTCATCTGTCTGATTGGAAGCATATTTATGACATTCAATTGCTATTGGTGTATTGGATTCTGGAGATAATAGGGAGCCATTGGGGTTTATTGAGTAGGGTGCAGTGGAGTAGAATGATCAGATTTAAACTTTAGGAAGATCAATTTGATGGCTGAGTGGAGGACAAATTATGGTAGGGAGAGACTTGAGGCAGGGGGTACAATCAACAGGCTAGTGCAAACCTACCTCATAAGACTGTTCTGAAGATCAGATGAGCTAATATATGTAAAGTACTTTGTAAACCTTAAAGTGGAAATGTTAGTTGTTATTGTTTCTGATTCACTTTCCAGTCATACCTCATTTTATTGTACTTCATTTATTGTGCTTTGCAGATGTTGCATTTTTTACCAGTTGAAGGTTTGTGGCAACCTGAGATGAACAAGTCTATTGGTGCCATTTTTCCAATAGCATGTATTCATGCCATGTCTCTGTGTCACATTTTGGTACTTCTCACTATATTTTAAACATTTTCATTATTATTATATTGGTTATGGTGATCTGTCATCAGTGGTGGTCTTTGATATTACTATCATAATTATTTGGGGGCACCACAAACTACACCCATAAAAGACAGCTAATTTAACTGATAAATGCTTTGTGTGTTGTAAATGCTCCACCGACCCAGTTCCCCATCAATATCTCTCTCCCTCTCCGAAGGCTTCCCTATTCCCTGAGACACAACAATATTGAAAGTAGGTCAATTAATAACCCTACAAGAGCCTCTAAGTGTTCAAGTGAAAGGAAGAGTCAACCAATGGTCAAACTTCATTGTTGTCTTATTTTAAGAAATTGCCAAAGCCACCCCAACCTTCAGCAACACCATCCTGATAAGTCAGTAGTCATCAATGACCTGGCAAGATCCTCCACCAGAAAAAAGATTATGACTTGCTAAAGGTTCATATTATGGTTAACATTTTTTGAGTAATAAAGTATTTTTAATTAAGGAATATACATAGTTTTCTTAGACAATACTATTGCTTACTTAATAGACTACAGTATAGTGTAAACAGAACTTTTGTATACACTGGGAAACAAAAATATTTGCTTTGATGGCAGTCTAGAATCAAACCCACAGTATCTCCAAGGTATGTATGCCTATATTTCACTTTGCCCAAGATCAGAAAAAAAAATCTTTTGTTTCTCTAAATTCCTCATATTTGTCATTTTTTATAGCACAATAATATTCCACTTATAGTGGAATTACCACCAGTTTATTCAGTCATTTCTCAAAAAATGTTTTGTTCTCATTTCTTTGCTACCACAAAAAGCATTGTTGTAAATTTTAGGTATATATTCAATGCTGTTTCCATCACAACACTCTGGACTTCAGTTTTGATGTCTGTAAAAAAAAAAAGTTACAGATGAACTCTGCATTCACTTCCTGTGCTGATATTCTATATAACATATGAAATGTGTAATATATTAATATTATATTATATATGTGTATGTATATATATAATATATAAAATATACCAAGTGATGGCAATTTTAACGGCAACACATTTAACATCCACAGCATCAGTGCAGAGAATGGAACTAAGGCATAGTATTCAATAGAACAATAATATTCAATAGAACTTTCACAATTGTTCAAATCCCCATTGATCTGTCAAGATGATGTTATTTGTTCATTTAGTCACTGGCTCTGTGAGGGTGAATTTCAAATACATTTACCTACTTAATTAAGCAGATGACATTCAGTGAGGGCAGAAGTGTGAAAAGGGAAAACAGACAGGAAAGCTGCCTCTGGAGATGTAATTAAGTAGTTGTGGGCATGGGAGATGAGCCCAAGAAAAGAATTAACCACATAATCATGGCATGCCAGATAGTATATGAGGGTTTTAAGTCACCAAGAAAAATAATATTAAAGGCACTTCATTCACTCCTCCTCTTCGGTTCCTTGGGTTCCTATGTTTCTTTATGTGTCTAAGCTCTGGCTGTTGCTCTAAGGATACTCAAAGTGAAGCTATTAGCACATACCATGCCATTCATTCCATGAAATTCATTCCTTGGCAGTAATAGTCTTGCTATTCACTTTCTTCAGTAATAAACATGACCCATACTGCAAATTTGATAATGTGTGATCAAAGAACACAGCATGTGAAGTCACAGAATCCCAAATGTCAAAATTGAAAGGGAAGCCAGATGTCATCTACTCCCTTCTACATCAGAATTGGAATCCCTTGTACAACAACCTAGACCAACAGTCACACATTCTACCTAAAACCCTGAGAGTAAAGAAACTCCTCCATACTCCCTACAAGGGAAGCCCATTCCACTTTGGGACAGCTGCCATCTTTACAAAGATTTCCTCTTTCAGTTTAATACTGTGTTATTAGTCACCAGTATATTTGAGAGAGAAAAATCATAGGATCTCTAAGTTGGAAGAAACCCCAGAGACCATCAATCCTAACCCATATCAAAGCCAGGAATGGCTTCTTTAAAAGAGGTAGCAAGTGGACATCCCTGCCTTTATTTGAAGATTTCTGGTCTTTTATCTACTGAGGAAGATTATTCCAAAGTGCAATAGCTCTACTTGTTAGGAATTCTTTCATTACTTCAAACCTATGCCTCCCTCTTTGCAACTTCTACCTATAACTCAGAGTTGCCAAGCAAAAAAGAATATAATTCCTCTTCCCTAAAATAGGCCATCATATGTAAAAAAAAAAAAAGCTGTTATGCCCCACACCCTTCAGTCTTCTCTTTCCCGGGCTAAATATTCCCATCATGGTTGCCTCCTTCCAAATACATCCAGAACTAACATTATATTCAACATGAAGTATGACCAGGAAGAAGAGATGAAAAATACTTCAGTCCTGTTGGGCATTATATGCCTCAATTCATTCAACAAGTTACAAATTCACCTAACAATGCCATCATCCAGCTCACAGATTTTCATGTTGTCTACAAGGATTTTGTCAAAGGCTCTGTCAAATGACTTACTGAAATTTGGGTAACTGGTTTTAGATTTCAGCAATAATTTTACCATCCCAAAACCTGGCCTATGTGTACTACACATTATCATTCATAGCATCACAATTTGTCATATTTGTGGAGAGAGAAAAAGAAAAAGAAAAAACTCCATTTATTTCTGCTCTCTATGTATCACTTAAGTATTTAGGAGCACTGTGCTAGCTCCTTGAACATTTGCTAAGTATGAACAAGACATAGTCCCTGACCTCATGGAACTTAAAACTGAGTAGTTAAGTATGACACATTCCAACAATTTCAATGCAAATATGATATAAAAGTGTAGGAGAAAAGTATAAAGAAGGTATTATGTGGAGTCTGAGTGATATCACCATAAGCAAATTACTTAATTAATTAGCATTTATTAAGTATCCATTATATGGCACAAATTTTGCTAAAAAACAGGCACGTAAAGACAAAGATAAAGTAACCTCAAGGAGCTTGTCTATCAGGAGAGAAAAAAGCTTATTAGGTTTTAGAAGCACTATAACATGGGGGTGGGGTGGGGCAGGAGGACCCAGAAAGGTTTCATAGAAGAGGTATCACTTGAACTGAGCTTTGAATTAAACTAGAGACTCTGGGAAGGACACGAGGAGAAAGGAAAGAGAGATCATATTCTAGTAATGGAGGATAAACTGTGTAAAACCAGGATGAGGGGGGTTGGAACATTGCCCATGAGATACAACAAAGTAGTCTGTCTACCCAGCAGAATAAGTGCATGTGAATAGCATATAAGGCAGGAAAGATACACTGAAGTCAAGAGTGCAAAAGACTTTAGATACCAAAGACAGTGGTTTATATTCAATTCTAAAGGTAACAGGCAGTAACTAGAGTTTGCTGAGAAGTGAGTGACAGCAGATCTGTGCTCTAGGAATAGCACTTCAGCAACTGTAGGGAGGATGGATTGGAGAGGGGGAGTCTTGGCAGCAAGAAGAACAATTACAAGGCAATTGAAAGATGACAAAAGATGGCAATGGTCAACGTTGGAGGAGTTGTACAAAGACAAACACCCTAATGCATTGTTCATCGAGCTGTGAATTGATCTAACCATTCTGTAATGCAATTTGGAATTAGGCTTAGAAATGACTAAAATACTCACATCCTTCAGCCCAGTTTTCCTACATTAAGCAAGGGCATATACTTCAAGAAAATCAATGACAAGAAGCTTGGTCTCATCATACACATGTATGTATTTATAGCAACACGTTTAGTGGCACCAAGGAACTAGGAACAAAGTAGCTGTCAATTAATTAGGGAACAGCTAAACAAATTGTGGTACACAGATATAATGGAATATTACAGCGCTATAAGAAACAATGAACATGAAGACTGAAGAAAAGAATAAAAGATAAATATTCATACAACTTATGCAAAATGAAGTAAATTGAACCAGAATTACGGTGTGGAATATTTAAGATATGTCCGAATTTTCTAATATGTTGTTTAATTTTGCTGCTTTTCTTCTTTCATTTTCTTATTTATTGTAAGATAACTGGCTCTGTTATGGTGGAGGAGAGATATAATTGGAAATACAGGTGATGTGAAAACAAGAGATAGCAATAAGAATTTATTCTTCAAAAAGGCTATTGCAATAGTCCAGATAAACGGTGATACGGTCTGAGCTGCAGTGATGGCCACGTAACCACGTAAGTACAAAGAAGATGATTACAAGAGATATAATAGCATAACAGGATCTGGCAACTGATTTGAGAATCAATCTGAGTTACTAAATAATATCTCCAAGTTCATTCATTTGTAAAATGGAGATCAAGATGCTCCATTCAGCCCATCTCCATCTATCTCACAGGGCTAATGTCAGAATCAGATTTTAAAGTGTATATAGAAATAGATGCCTATTTGGTTAAAGAATAAACAATTAATCCTAAATGAATGTTATAAAATCAAGAAGATAACTAAATATTTACTGTGACTTAATAAATGGTGAATAGGCAGCAAAATGGTGCAGTGGACAGAGCACTAGGCCAGGAGTGAAGAAAACCTGAATTAAAATCCTAGATCAAATACTTAAGAGCTGTGTGACCCTATGCACATCATTTGACCTCTGTTTGCCTCAATTTCCTCAATTGTAAAATGAGAGTAATAATAGCACCTATCTCCCAGGATCAAATGAGGTTATAACTGTACAGTGCTTAATAATGGTGCTTGGAACATAGTGAGTGCTATATAAATGTTAGTTATTATTGTTACTGTTAAGAAGAATTACGGAGAAGCATGAACTGATGCAAAGTGAAATAAGCAGAATCAGAAAGACTATATACATAATGAGAACAACATAAATGGGAAGAAAAAAAAAGAATTGAATGTTACAATCACAGTAACCAAATGTAACCATTAAGAAAAAATTAAGAAAAAAAAATCCTCTACTTTCTTTGCAGGAAGGGGGGCAGTTATGAGAGAGAAATATTGTTTATTTTATCAGACTGATGTTTTGGGTTGCTTTTCATTAACTGTCTTTCTTTTTGTTATAAGGAGTTGTTCTCTGGGCAGGAAAGGGAGAGGAGAATATATTCAGCATTAAAACTGATAGAAAAACAAAAGATTTAAAATTTTTAAATTGCTTGGAAAAAATAAGCAATGTGTGAAAATGAAAGTGAATGGCAAAGAGGCTACGTGAATGATCATGATATTATGATGATTCATTGGAATAATATTGGGCCAGTCAATAAGAAAATCAGAAAATCCAAGCAAATACAGAAAACTTAGGCTCTATTTGGACATTTTATCAGGTATAAGTGGGAGCACAATGTCTCACTCGATACATAGAAAGGTAAAATACTGGCAATGAAATTAAAATGGTCAAGAAATCATGTGTGGGTTTGACCACTTTTAACAGATCAAAGTTAGGTTTCTGGTGGCCAATAGAAGACAATATGCTTCTTCACCTAGTAAAAGACCAACTAAGATAGGCCACCTGAAGTAGACACTGTCATCTTGAAGCTACCTATTCAATATGACTTTTTATGAGAATATTTATTTCTCTGATTGAAACCAAGTTCTTCAAAGAATCAGACTCTTAAATTTGGAAGAGGTCTTAGAGCTGAGTTGTTATCCACTTAGGAATTTCTAAACAATTCTATTTACTTTATATTAAATTTACGCACTTATATGTATATGTGTTGCTTCCTTCCAATAGGATGAAAGCTCCTAAAAAGTAGGGGCCATTTTCCTTTGGTCTATGCCTTACACAGAGTAGGTCCATAATAAATGGTACTGGATGAATGGATACATCATTTTTTCAGATGAGAGGAGCTAAGGCCTAGGAAAGAGGAAATATCCTACTCAAGATCAAACAGCAAAGAGCAACAGACCCATACAAACAAGGTCCCCTTTCTTTTATATCATAACGCCTTTCCTTAGGAGAAGAATCATTTATTTAGACCTGAAGCAGCATGATATAATGTAGGAATTCTTAACCTTGCCTTATGGCAGTCAGTGAAGCCTATGGACCTTTTCTCAGATTACTGTTTGCAAAGACATAAAGGAAACCAATTACATTGAAATAAAATTATCAATTTTTTTAAGTCTACCAAGTTAAGAATCCTAGATATACTGGAATTTGAAATCAGAAGACATACATTAAAATTTTTTTTCTAGCCTGAATCTCACTATGTAGGCAGCTATCTGTTACTGTGGGTAAGTTGTTGAACCTGAAGTCAGAAAGACCTGAATTCAAATCCAACCTGAGATACTGACTAGTTCTGTGATCCTCAAAAAGTCATTTAATTACTGTCTACCTCAGTTTTCTCATCCATAAAAATGGAGGTAATAATAGCAACTGTTTTACAGGGTAGTAGTGAGGATCAATTGAGATAATATTTGTAAAGTGCTTTGCAAACTTTAAAACACTGTATAAATACCACCTTTTACTATTGTTATTATGTCATTATGGCTGAGCACTTTTCTTATTTTGGACATCAGTTTCCTCCATCATAAAATGGATAGTTTGGGCTTGGTTTTTAAGGTCACTTCCAATAAAATTCTTATGATATTAAATCTAACAAAATTTAAGCTTAAGGTCTAAATGTATTTATTCTTTGTTGCTTAGAAACCAAAATGTTTAAAAGATTTGCTTTTCTACTCCCAAGTCTATCCATCATCTAACCACCAATCTGAATATTCATGCGTAATTATTACTTTAGCTACAAAATGAGCAAATTTAGCACTAGAATTGTGCCTTAGTATCTTTATATAGCTCATATATCACAGTAAATTTAGCTTGAAATAAAACATGGGTGGTGTGGGCCAATCCTCAATTAGGTTTCTAGTTGACATATTTATACTCTGAAATTTGCCAACAGAAGAATCTAGCCAGTCCTATCTTGATGTCAGTGGGAGTAATGTATCACTATAGTGCCATTTCTGTTGGGAAAGCTAGAAGGGTGATCAAAGGCCATCTAATTTAACCTCCTCCTTTCACAGATAAAGAGGTTGTGACATATTCAGGGCTGCACAGGAAGGTCGCCAGACCTTATATTTGAACCTGGTCCTCTGACTCCAAAACTAGTGCTCTTTCTACATAATCTTGCTACTTTGCTAGCTTGGGTTCCATGCAAACTTTCTTGGATGATTAGAAGGGTATTCTTTTAGAATGACTACATTACCCTCAACCCTTAAAGATGGAGCTAATTATGGTCTAAATTTGGCCAAGACCTAGTAGACTGGTATGAATTTCTCAGAGACCTACTAAAAAGATAAGGAAGAGTGTCATAATATGACAAAAGAGGGAAGAGTGGGGATGGAGGGGAGACAGCTTAGATTACTTGGAAAGTATAGCATTTTAAATGCTATATCTGGATGAATGAATGAATAAAGCATTTATTACAGTGTATAGAGCACTGAACTTGGAATTACGAAGACTCATCTTTTTGAGTTCAACTCTGGCCTCTATCACTTACTAGCTGTGTGACCCTGGGCCAATCACTTCACCCTGTTTGCCTCAATTTCCTCATCTGTAAAATAAGCAAAAAGAAAAATAAGCAAAAAAAAAAATGGCAAACCACTCAAAGTATTTTTTGTCAAGAAAACCCCAAATGGGGTCATGAAGAGTCAGACGTGGCTGAAACACTGGTGATACAAATAGAAAAGTAAGATAGCCCCTGCTCTCAAGGAGCTTACATTCTAATGGGAGAAAACATCAATATTATAGACGGTTTCAGCTTCAAGTCAAATAAAAAAGCCACATGGTCCATAGGGTATTTGTGGTAAAGCAGATGTTCTTTTGTAAACAAGCATACTTCTTCTATGGTGTCATTTCCAATGATAAAGTCATATGACTTACGATATTGAACCATCTGAGAGTGACTGAGACTTTGGAGGCAAGAATTTTCTCTTCTGTTTCTTCAGTAATTGAGATTATAGTATCAACTGAAACCATTGTCAGGCTACCTCAGCACCTAGATTCAATGGTGGAAATTCTAGTCAATGGGGGTTTCTCTCACTACCAGGCCTTGCTTGCCCTAAGCTTGCCCTAGTCCTAGCATCCCAGATTAAGGTAATAGGGTCCAGAATACACTTGTGCTTACACACAACATACACATGTATTCACACATATGTACATACATACATAGCACCACTGGACCTTTCACTCTAGCATCTGGTCAAAACCAGGGTTCTCAAAATCTGATGGTAAACACTTGTATTCTGAATTTTCTGAGAACAAGTCACCCACCATACAAAATAATATTATAATATAAGGCCCTTCTATCACCTGACAAGGTGTTATTCTTAGTGAGAAAGGCTATAAATATGTTTCTGAAACTTCTAGTCCTAATTCCCAATACCATAGACTATGAATGAATTATTTTAAAATGCCACATTTTGCACACAAAACAAAACAACCACAAAGGCACTAAATATTCTGGGTAGTTTAATGACTGATGTTAGTCTCTTGGGAAGTAGAGTTGGCCTCAGAACAATGAACACTGGGTTCAAGTCCAGCTGGCCATGTATTGACAAGTCACTAAATCAGTGTCCAGGGCAACTCTCCAAGACCACAAATCAATCAATATGCATTTATTAAGCACTTATGGCTTGCCAAGTAATGAAGATATAAGTTGATAAGAATTTTAAATCAAGGCAATGCAAAGTAATTTAGAAAGGCAGAAGAGGGCTACCAAAAAAAAAAGTCCCAATCTCAAGGAACTTCTAATGAAAGAGACAACACCTACATTAATATTACACACAAGATACATAACAAGTAGGTGGAAGGCAGCCTGGGAGGGGATGACCCTAGGAAAATTCTATAACAGAAGGTTAAATTTGATTCTTAGAGGAAGCCAGGGAAACTACAAGGTGTAGTTGAAGAGGGAGAACAATTCCACAATGGGGAACAGCCAAGGCAAAGGCATGGGGATGGGAATTAGCATTGTAGATGCATCAGTAGAATGTATAAAGGGCAGGAAAGCAGAAGAAGATTGGAAATGTTGAGAAGGGGCAAAATTATAAAGAGTTTTAAATGCCAAAGAGAGGAATCCTAAGAATAAATGGCAAGTCCCTCCCCTCCCCTGCAGCCCCAACAGCCAAGCCATGGACCTGACCCAACCCTTAGTGAACCCCACAAGGGCAGCTGCCCCACCGAACCCCCCTCCATCCCAACAGCATGGTGCAGCTGCCCTCCACCCCTGAGGGCATTACCCTGGCCTACGGCAGCCTCCTGCTCTTGGTGCTGCTGCCCATCTTCTTCGGGGCCTTGCAATCCATGCACTGCACCGGCAGCAAGAATGCCTCAGATATGACAGAGACTATTACCAGTCGAGATGCTACCTGGTTTCCCATCATCACTAGCTGTACACTCTTGGGCCTCTACCCCTTCTTTAAAATCTTCTCCCAATAGTACCTCAACCTCCTGCTGTCCATGTACTTCTTTGTGCTGGGGATCTTGGCTCCCTCTCACACCATCAGCCTCATGAACCAGTTCTTCCCAGCAAACTTCTCCAACAAGCAGTATCAACTACTCTCACACAAGGCTCAGGGGAGAACCAGGAAGAAGTCAATTATGAGTTTGACAGCAAGGATCTCATGTGCCTGGCCCTGAGCAGTATCATCAGCGTCTAGCACATGCTGAGGAAGCACTGCATTGCCTGGCCTCTATGGCCTGGCCTTCTCCCTCAACAGAGGGGAGCTCCTGCACCTCCATAATGTCAGCACAGGCTGCATCCTGCTCAGAGGCCTCTTGGCCTACGACATCTTCTGGGTTTTTGGCACCAATGTGATGGTAACTGTGGCCAAGTCCTTTGAGGCACCAATAAAATTGGTTTTCCCCGAGACCTGCTGGAAAAGGGGCTGGAGGCTGACAACTTTGCCATGCTGGGGCTGGGAGACATTGTCATTCCAGGTATCTTCATGGTTCTACTTCTGTGTTTTGACATCAGCCTGAAAAAGAACACACACACCTACTTCTACACCAGCTTCATGGCCTACATCTTTGGCCTGGGCCTCACTGTCTTCATTATGCACATCTTCAAACATGCCCAGCTGGCGACCCTGCCAGCACTGGATTCCCCCCTACTGGTGGCACTGGCAAAGGAAGAAGTCATGGGGATGTTCAGTTATGAAGAGACAAATGACAAGGACAAGGACAAGGAGTCAGCCAGTGAGTGCAAAGAGGGAGCACCACTGTTTTCCTTGTCCTCTTCTTCCTCCTCTGAGCTGGGGGGCAGGAGGCCCTCCTGCCACGAGTGCAGGAGCTGGGGGAGAGACAAAGGCCTGCAGAGCAAGGTGTTGATGTTCTGGACCTCAGGCTGCCCACTCAGGCCAGGCCTCTCCTCTCCCTTCTCCCTCCTGAGCTCAGCTGTGGATTTCCTCTTTGTTTCTGGTCAAGTACCTCCTGTGTCCTCCCTCCCCAGCCCGAGGCACTGAAACCCCAACTATGCAGGGAGGGTGACAGTAGTGAGAGAGCCTGGTTTTTTAATATTTTTGTATTACTATGTGTGAACCCCTCTCTCTCACATTAAAATGTTTATGTCAAGTGAAAAGTGGGGGAAAAAAAAGAATAAATGGCAAGTCACTGGATTTTATTGAGTAAGTGTGGAGGGCATGGTCAAATCTAGGCTTTAGGGAAATTACTTTGGGAACCATGTGAGAGATGGATTGAAAAAGAGAGATACTTGAGGAAAGGAGGCCAATGGAAGGTTATTATAATCTATCTATATGATTACTCCCTATAAACCATCATTATGGAAAGAGCTCCCATAAGGCAATATATAGGATATAAAGAGAAAAAAAAAGAACTTAGCTGTATAACATTCAAAGGGCCTTCAAGAAAATAATGAAATTTTCAAATGTGTATAAAATCAATTATCCAAATAAACAGAATTAATCATACCTCAGATATGATTATCTGGAAAGTATGACTGGAAATATAACCCTCAACTCTATAATCGTGGAGAAAGATATGTAAATCCCATAGCATAATTAAACATATATGATAATTATGTCAGGCAGATAGGTGGAACAAAGGATAGAGCATTGTGCCTGGAATCAGGAAGATCTGAGTTCAAATCCAGTCTTAGTAGCTGTGTGATCCTGGCAAGTCACTTAACCCTGTTTGTCTCAGTTTCCTCATTTGCAAAACAAGCTGGAGAAGAAAATGGCAAGCCACTCCAGCATCTTTGCAAAGAAAACCCTAAATGGGGTAACCAAGAGTCAGACACAACTGAAATGACTTAACAATGATGACGATGTACATTTTTTTAATAAATGCAACAGCGTGCTGCAATAAAACAAAATAAACAAAACACTCATGAATTTGGAGTAAGACGTGGGTTGAAATATTGCCTTTGTCATTATCTGTGTGACCTCAGGTAAGTCAAAGTCTCTCTAGGCCATATAATCCTCACCTCAAATAAATCAGATTAGATCATTTCTAAGGTCCCTTCCAGATCTAAATTTGGGAGCCAGAAAATGTAAATTTCTTTCCAACCTAAACATAGTTATGCTTACAAAATCTTTTGGGATATCCCCACATATTCTGAAGATTTTGTTATATTTTGAGGAGATACCTTGAAAGGTCATCAACTCACCAAAGCAACTGTGGAAGGGAGGGAGAAGGAAGGAGGGACCAGGGATAAATGGTTGGGTATAGAAATAATATTCTCTGCCTCCTCCAAAAATAAATATTTAAAAATCTTAACTTGACTTCTTCTATATGTGCATTTCTATCACATGAATATAAATATTTCATAGAACAGCAAATCGACATAAAATGAATGTGAAATGAGTAGAGGCTGGATCAGTGTAAAGGGCTCAAAGTATCTTTAATATCCATCCAAGAATAGCATTGAGCTCTTTATGTCTAGTGATGGAGGAGCAGAGGCAGAGATAAAGATGCTGTAATATTACAGAGTGGTCCAATAGCCTAAGCAAGCAAAGAATTTAGAAGTCTGAAAACCTCACCTTGTTTTCAGAACACAGCTGCTTTGACCTGTTTGGGGATCCACTTTCCAACCAGTCACTAGAATTCATGTTTACCATAAGAGGATTAATGCAACAGCTCGAGATTTAAATCAGAAACAGAAGCCTGATGACCCCACCACCACCAGCTGTTTGTCTATCTGCTAAGAGCTTCTTAAACAATTCTGTTTTACTATTTAAGAATTAGGTATAAACATAGCAAAAGCCAAGAGTAAAGGACACTTTAAACAGGCATTTATTCCAAACCATTCCCAGATTTTCCTTTTTAAATTCCCATTTGAAGGTTGCCTCCACAACAAACAAATTGAAGCTCCCAATGGCCTCTAGACAGCAAACACAGAATCATTCACTTGAAGCTCATGAAAATGAATGTTCTGCACTCTCTATAATGATGGAAAGTGACAGACTTGCAACTCACAGTCACATGTCATAACAGGACTTCTCCCTTAATTTCAAGGGAAAGTCTTTTTCCCCCTTATCCATCATAAGTCAATGGTAGCACCCTCCCTTTAATACAAGCCTTTAGCAATGAGACTGCCTTCTTTGAGCATGGATTGAATCATTTAAAAGGCAGATTTATACCAGTGTTGACATTTAGCTATATCGTATAATGCCCCAAAGCTAGTAATAAAAATAAAATTAACTAGGAAGTCGTGAGAGAACCAGAGATGCTATTTAAACATAATTCACAGTTCAGAGTATTTATGGTGATATTTTTTCTTTAATATTTTTTCTTTCTTAATAAACATCAAAAATGAGTATTTCAATATGCACCAAAAACCAAAAAAAAAGATGATTGTATTATGAAACTATGAATTTTTATCATATACTGTTTATCTTTTTCTTCCACTATATACAGCTTGGCTGGTTGTTTTGTTTTTTATAATTCAAATTTAACAAGGTGCTTCCATTTCTGCCCTACTTGTCTGTGTCCCCATCTGAACCTCCTTCTGTTCTCTCTTGTTTAAATATTCACTGGTGCCTCTTTATTTTATTCCTTTTTTATAGTATCCCTAACACTACCTTCATTTCCAATCCACCTCCATAAAAAAGAAAAGAACAATGTCCTCTCTTGTAACAAGTGAGTATAGATAGTATAAGCTATGTCTGAAGATAATGTCTCATTCTGTACCTCTAGTTTATATTTTTATGGATGAGATTAAAGCAGATATACAAGAAAGAGGTATCAAAGAATAATGAAATTCTATTCAACAAACATTTATTAAGCACCCCCTGTGGGCACGGCAGTTAATCAGTAAACAGTTATTAAGCATCCATGAGGGGCCAGGTGGAAAAGCTAGGTGGGGCAAATATACATACAATGCTGGGTCTGAACTCAGGAAGATATGGAATTAAATCTAGCCTCAGATACTTACTAGCTGTGTGACCCTGGACAAGTCACTTAACCCCTCTTGCCTCATTTTCCTCATCAGTAAAATGAATTAGAGAAAGAAATGGCAAACCACTATAGTATCTTTGCCAAGAAAACCCCAAATGGGGTCAAAAAGAGTCAGACATGACTGAACAACTGTGCCAAGCATTGTGTGTGCAAAACATTGGCACTTTAAGAGCTAAAGCTTGATGTTGGAAAACAAAAAAATGCTCTGGGTGAAACTAAGGGAGTCTTCACAGAAGAGGCAGCACCTGTTCAGAATCCAAAAGAAAAAGAGGGATTCTGAAAAAAAAAAGATGAGGATAGAATGCAATCCAGTTAGAGGAGACAAATTATACAAACCAAGAAGGTAGGAAATAGTATATAATCACTAGCTGTCAAGCTTGTTTGCAATATAGAGAAAATGAAGGAAGAAAATGGTTGGAGCCAGACTGTTGCTGTTGTTTAGTTGTTCACTTATGTCTGACTCTTAATGACCCCAAAGGAACACAGCATGCTAGGTCCTCAACTTGAGGTCTCATCTTCCAGTGTCATGCATTTTAATACCATTCATGGGATTTTCTTGGCAGATCCAAGAGTGGTTTGCCATTTCTTTCTCCAGTGGATTACCTTTTGTCAGAACTCTGCACTATGACCTGTCCATCTTGGGTAACCCCGTATGGTGTAGCTCATAGTTTCATTGGGTTATTCAAGCCCCTCTACCCCAAGTAGGGATCTCGGGATGCCTAGTTAGGACCAAAGCATGAAGGAGAAGGAAGAGTCAACTATGATGCCTAGAACTAAGTCTAGGTTTCCAGGAGGATGGTGGTACCATCATCAAAGTTGGCAGGTTAGTAAAAGGCATATTTGAGAGGGGTTAGAAGACTAGAAACCATCTAGTCCTTCCCCATCATTTTATAGATGAGGAAACTAAAGCCCAAAGATATGAAGTGGATTGTTTTCTCTATGAGAGAAAAACATTTATTTCATCTTCCTGTATTTGCCTATTCCCTAGCCCATAAATGTTCACCGTTCACATCTTGGAATTCTAGTTCTTTAAAGGTTCAGCTCAAATGTGATCCCCATGAGACTTTTCTTGATCCCCCAAGGAATTAATGCTCATCTATCCCCTAAAAAAAGGTAATTTTGTTTTTACTTTGCATATTTTGACTCTCCCCATTTTGTTTTCTGTTCATCCCCCTACATATGCCCCAAAATTGAATGTAAGCTCCTGGAAGGCTATTTTTTCCTTTGTTTTCACCAACACCTTGCATATAGTAAACACGTAATAAATGCTAAAGTCTCAAAGAGCCAGTACTCAAATGTAGTCTTGAAAAAGGTTAATAAAAGACTGGAAATGGAGATGTCATCATCTTTCCTGAATAAGCCTCTGGTAGCATCTTGCCATATTTTGCCCAGATTCTCAAAATTCCCATCTAACCAGTCATCTTTTGGGTAGCATTCACATTGCAGGTA
The DNA here is from genome assembly GCA_011680675.1 of Gymnobelideus leadbeateri. Lineage (NCBI taxonomy): Eukaryota > Metazoa > Chordata > Mammalia > Diprotodontia > Petauridae > Gymnobelideus > Gymnobelideus leadbeateri. The sequence goes on along the minus strand of WOXC01007476.1, from coordinate 388,208 downwards.
CACTGGAATTACAATCTCTAATACTACTAATCCTCAGTCTTTCAGAGAGGACAACAATTAGGCACCCACACTTCATGGAGTTCTAAAAGCTGAGCTTCTCTTAATCTTGAGCACTGTACATAAGGAGAGAAAAATCTCTAGCTTCTGCAGTGTTGACAGAAGTGTAATGTTTTCCAACTATTTATATCACTTGTTCTGTTATGGAAGAAGCATGGTGGTGCCTAGAGCTATTCTTTGTCACTTGATGCAAAGCTCCTTCCTTTTTCAATGGAAAATTAAGCTATTCTAAGATTTTTCTATTAAGAATGAATGCACCCAAAGAACAGCAGATGCATGACTTCACATGCGGCACAGAGGAAAGGGAAAATACATGCGACATCATGAAAGGAAGGCCAAAGGTTGAGATAGCAGAAAGAAGACTAAATTTTGAGTCAGCTGGTGTGAGTTCAAATCCTTGCTCTGATAACTCAATACTACATGACCTTATGCAAGTCACTCCTTTCTGGGCCTCAGCTTCCTTATCCATAAAGAGAAAGAAAAAAATTGGTTATAATTATCCCTAAGGTTACTTCCACCTCTAAATTTTATGATCTGTAACCCAAGATATCCTATTTACTGTTAAATCAGTAAGAGGACATTATCAGTCATTATAATTACATACTAGTCAGTTTGTTTTTTAAGGAACAAAAAAGTTATTATTTTCATTAACACTGTAGTAGCTATTGTACACTTTGTTTTCCTGGTTGTTTTTTACTTTACTTTGAGTCAGTTCTCTTAATTTTTCACATTGATTATCTCCTAAAGCACAATAATATTCCATTACATTCACATACTAACAATGTTTAAATAGTCTCCATTTAATAGACATCTACTTGTTCATGTTTTATGAACACTGCTGCTATAAATATTTTAGTAATAATTATTATTATTGCTGCTATTGTTGTTATTATACAGATAACATTTATACAGCACCTATATGATCTAGGCACCCTGCCAAATGCTTTACAAATATAATGTCATTTGATCCTGGAAAATAACTGCTCTTATTATTCCCACTTTGCAGTCAAAGAAGCTCAGGAAAAGAGAGGGGGACCTTGTCTGTTGATTTTTTACTTCCATGACATATGCATATATGCACTGTCAACCACTGTGTCAAAGGGGATGGATATATTTATTTCAAAATGGTTGTCACAATTATGTTTCCACCAGAATGGTATTATTAGCATGACTGTCTTTCCATAGCCCTTCAAAAACTAATCATCCCCATATTTTGCCATCTTTTCCAGGTGAAACCTTCAAGTTGTTTTGATTTGTATTTCATATGAATAGTGATTCAGAGCAACTTTAATGAGGTTATTAATACAGAATTTGTCTGTGTGGAGTATGGAGTGTTCAGGGAGCACTAACATCTCTGGTATGAGGACTTTCCGAGGTCTTTTCAGGACTGTTCGACCATCTTTGCTCATTTAACTTCACTCAGTTCTCACCTTTGGCTCCAAGAAGCTGTGGCATATGCAGTGGCCACCCTCTGGTAAACTATCTTGGCTGATGGGCTAAATCAGGTAATCAGTAATGAGAATAATCAGACCTCAAAACTGCCAGTAAGTTGGGGAGATGTCTATCCCAGGCATGTGAAGACTTTCTCCCCTACCCTCAAAACGGAATGGGTGGAAGAGAACTATTTGTTTCAATAATCCTGAAGGTAGATGAAGCAGGCACCTTGGAGCACTTAGAACTTGGTCTGACATCAAAGACCCCAAGGTCATCCACTGCATCCCAACCCATCATCAGTCATCCTGACTTCTGTCTTGCTATTTGACTTTGATAACTCTGGAAGTGAGAGTGAGGCCTATGACTTTGTGCAGTGCAACTCTGCTTCACTTAAATCCAATTCACCCATGAGTCAAGACATTCCCCCCATAATTGGTCATTTTTTAAAAATGAAGGACAAACAACAATACATAATTTGTAATTCTTCCTCAGGGAACTCTCTGTTGCTATTCTTTGAGCATTTTTTTCCAATGGTAAATGTCTTTTGATCTTAAATATTTTTGTCACTTTAAGATACATCTTAGATATCAGAATCTTTTGGGGGATGCTGATGTGAAGATTTTTTCCCCCAGTCAACAGCTTCTGTTCTTGTCCTGTATACATTTGTTTTGATAGTGCAAATGTTTTTTAAATGCATGGGACTGAAATTATCTATATTTTATCTTTGTGGTCATCCCTATCCCTTCTCTGATTAAGAATTCTCCCTCTAGTACCATATCACACCTATCAGATTGGCTAACATGAAAAACAGGAAAATGATAAATGTTGGAGAAGTGGGAAAATTGGAACACTAATGCATTGTTAGTGGAGTTATGAACTGATGCAACCATTCTGGAGAGCAATTTGGAACTATGCCCAAAGGGTAACCAAACCATACATACCCTTTGATCCAGCAATACCACAACTAGTTCTGTATCCCAAAGAGATGATAAAAAGGAAAAAGAATCCACATGTCCAAAAATATTTAGAGCAGCTCTTTTGTGGTGGCCAAGAATTAGAAATTGAGGGGATGCCTATCAATTGAGGAATGGCTGAAATAGTTGTGGTTTATGAATATAATGCAATGCTACTGTTTCATAAGAAATGATGAGCAGGTGGGTTTCAGAAAAACCTGGAAAGACTTACATGAACTAATGTTGAGTGAAGTGAGGAGAACATTGCACACAGTAACACAGTAACAGCAACATTGTGTGATAATTAACTTTGATAGACTTAGCTCTTCTCAGCAATACAATGATTTAAGACATTTTTAAAAGCCCTGTGTTGGAAAATGCTATCCATATCCATAGAAAGAACTATGGAGTCTGAATGCAGATCAAAGCATGTATTTTCTCTTTCATTTTCTTGTTTTTTTCTTTCTCATGGTTTTTCCCTTTTGTTCTGATTCTTCTTTCACATGACTAATGTGGAAATATATTGAATATAATTATACATGTATAGATTATATCAGACTGTATGCCATCTTGGGGAGGGAAGAGGGGAGGGAGAGAGAAAAATTTAGAACTCCAAATCTTATAAAAGTGAATATTGAAAATTACAATTTAATTTTAAAAGAAGAATCCTTCCTCTATCTATAACTATTTTTAAAACCCTAATCTGCTTCTCTTCTGTTTTTTTTTTTTTATGGTATGATCTTTAATATTCAGTTCTTATATCCTGTTTGAGCTTTTTATGGTACATTGTATAAACTGTGGGTCTAAATCTAATTTCATTAGAATCATAATTATAATCATGTGAATTAATGTCATAAAATTATAAGATATGTAATGTTAAAATGCATTTATTATTTAAGGAATTACACAACATCTAAGAAATTTAAAAAATAGGTAAAAAATTATATATAAACTCCTCTGTGGAGCTAAAATTGCTATCCATTATAAAAAAGAGCTTGAGGGGCGGCTAGGTGGCGAAGTGAGTAGAGCCCTGACCCTGGAGTCATTAGGACCTGAGTTCGGATCTGGCCTCAGACACTTAACATACACAAACAAACATAAGAAAAAACCTAGCTGTGTGACCTTGGGCAAGTTACTTAGCCCCAATTGCCCTCCAAAAAGCAAAAAAAAATAAAAATAAAAAGAGCTTGAACATTCTTCCCCTTTTAAATTAGTACTCATATCCTATATACTGTATTCCTTCACGATCTATTTATATTCTATAAATTTACGTAAGTGCTTTTCTGTTTTTCTTTTTTAATTATTAAATTATTTCTTTTTAGTTTTCAACAATCATTTTCATAAGTTCTAAATTTTCTCCCTCTCCCTCCCCGCTTGGTCCCCAAGATGGCTTGCAATCTGAAATGGGTTTCACACATACATTTCTATTAAACACATTTTCACATCAGTCATGTTGTATAGGAGAAGTATAACAAATGGGGAGAACCATGAGAAAGAAAAAAAAATAAAACAAAACAAAAAAGGAAATAGTCTGCTTCTTTCTGCATTCCAACTCCATAGTTCTTTCTTTGGATGTGACTGGCATTTTCCATCATATGCTTTTTGGAATTGTTTTAGGTCCTTAAATTGCTGGGAAGGGCTAAGTCTATCAAAATCAGTCCTCACACACTGTGGCTGTTACTATGTATAATGTTCTTCTGGTTCTGTTCCCCTACCTCAGCATGAGTTCATATAAGTCTTTCCAGATTTCTCTGAAGTGCACTTATTCATCATTTCTTATAGCATAATAGTATTCCATTACATTCATATACCACAACTTGTTTAGCCATTCCCCGGTTGATGGGCATCCCCTCGATTTCCAGTTCTTGGCCACCACAAAAAGAGCTGCTATAAATATTTTTGTACATGTGGATCCTTTTCCCATTTTTATGATCTCTTTGGGATACAGTCCTAAAAGTGGTATTGCTGGGTCAAAGGGCATGCACATTATTATAGTCTTTTGGGCATAGTTTCAAATTATTCTCCAGAATGGTTGGATGAGTTCACAGCTCCTTCAACAATGAATTAGTGTTCCAACATTCCCACATCCTCTCTAACATTTATCATTTTTCTGTTTTGCCATATTAGCCAATCTGATAGGTGTGATGTGGTACCTCAGAGTTGTTTTGATTTGCATCTCCCCAATCAATAGTGATTTGGAGCATTTTTTCATATGACTAGAGATAGCTTTAATTTCTTCCTTTGAAAACTACCTGTTCATATCCTTTGACCATCTATCAATTGGGGAACATGAGTACTTTTCTACCACCATCCCTATAGCTAATATTTAGGGTCCAGGGATGAATTTCTAAAGCACATATATCATTTTGTTATCGACCCTTTAGAATGTACTACAATATTTATAAAAGAGTTGAATAAAAATGTTAGGTATTAAGGAAAACCATGGTATATATGATCTCCATTAGGGCATTTTATAGAAATGATAAACTACCTTGCTTCCATCTTGTGCATATAAAAAATTACATCTGACAAGTGATCTGAAGAGGATAGGAGACATGAAAAAATGTGAGGAAAAAAACCCTAACTAATTAAAAATTGAAAGCATAATAGCAGTTGATATTTAATACACAGGGCAGAAGCACTGTTAAGGTTGCTTAGCAACCAAGGTGGGGGGGGGAAGACTAAATAAAGGAAAAAAAATACTGGTTAGTCCTCTTTCTCAAAGGAAATAGCACACTACTAAATCTAAAATACTACAACTTCTCAAATCAGCCTGGTAAAAATGATGATTAAATATGCACCATGTCCAGTATATAGTAGGCACTTAATAAATGCTAGTTGACTAATATGCTTCCTTTCTCAGGCCCATAAGATTTATAACCAGAAGGGACTTTGTTCATCGTTTAGTCTAAGCCCCTGAATTTTCAGATGAACCAACAGGAACCAACTGAAATGACTTACTCATGGTCACACAACTAATAAGAGGAACAATACTTGAACCCACATTCCTCCAATTCCAAATCCTACACTCTTACCACCAAAGCACAGAGGTCAACAACTGATCTCTATGTGATAAGGCTTATCCTAGGGAGCAAGCTCAGAGCTGCCTTTTCTAGTTCTACTCAACTACATGGGAATTTTGAGCCCTGCCACAAAGGACAGAAGGGTAAAGGGGCGTGCACACTGAGAAAGTATGTGTCCCCTCATTGGCTACAGAATCAGAAAAGCCGAGGTGGCTAGGTGGCTCAGTGAGTAGAGCGTCGGCCCTGGAGTCAGAATGACCTGAGTTCGGATCCGGCCTCAGACACAATGCACACACAAATGAAAACCTAGCCGTGTGACCTTGGGCAAGTTACTTAACCCCAATTGCCCTCCCAAAAGGCAAACAAAACAAAACAAAAAAAAAAAAGAATCAGAAAAGCCGATGTCACAATGATGACCTCCCCCCACCCACCAAGCTGAAAATCACATCAGGACTATTTTGAGGAGAAAAGGATAGCTTATGGACATAAAAATGTGGCACCAAAAGATCAAAAGCATATGTCCTGACTAAGCAAGCCTGAGCCTGGCTTTAGGCTCCCTCTTTTTTTATTGTTCTTTCTTAATCTTAGCAAACAAATACCTATCATGAGAGAGATGTGTCCAGGCTCTAAGAATACTCTGTGACTTTGAGAGGTCAGGAGGACTCGTCCAGCTGTAGCCGAATGTTGGCAAGGGGAGAAGTCCGTGACAACTACTCAAATAAACTTGGAGAAGACAAATGCTAACAAGAGGATCTGGTCCGAGCTGAATTTGTGTTACCATAATTCAACTGGGACTTGTCAGGATAGTGAAGAGTCAAGGAAAAAATGTTTAAACCTAATCAGAGGGAGGGGGAGAGGGAGAAGGAGAAGGAAAGGGAGAGGGAGAGGGAGAAAATCATTTTAGCTTCACTCTTTGTCTATAGGACAAAGACTTAGAGAGATAATGGAGGATAGAAGGGCCTGGTATCCCTGGCAAGCACTTACATGGAAATCAGAAGAAGTGATACAAGGACACTCTAAAGGTTTCTCTGAAAAATTCTGGAATCAATTGTGAGATATGAGAGACCCTGACATGGTGCCCAGCATGGCATGCCCACATTGAAGAAAATACTGTGCCCTGAGCAAAGCAGAATTGCAGTAGCTTAAAATAAATGTGAGGATGTGCAAATTTTGAGACATTTCTACTCCAAATGCCCATAAGGATTATTTGTTGGGGGAGGCTAGGTAGTGCAGTAAATAGAGCACCAGCCCTGGAGTCAGGAGGACCTGAGTTCAAATCCAGACTCAGACACTTAACACTTAATAGCCATGTGACCTTGGGCAAGTCACTTAACCCCAACTGCCCCCCCTCCAAAAAAAAGCAAAAAACAAACAAACATAAGAACTATTTATGCCCAACCTGTAGTAGAGCCCTCTGGGCTTATATTGATCTGATCAGCCATAGTCAAACACACTGTATCTTGACCCCAACATAGGGGTACCATTTTGGTCCTCTTCAAGAATGAAAGACAATAACCAAACAACCAAACGTCACACATCTTTCTAAGACACTTTAAAACTGCACTATTTTTAATCCTCTTGATAATCCAGAAGACATTTTGAATGTAAATGTCTATGTTGTGTTCACATGTATACGGTCTCACCTAGATGTAGCTGACATAGCATGTAGGTATTATTATACAGAAACACTCAAGTTTAGCAGTTAAAAAGCATCATCTCTATTTGCATTGCCAGCATTACAAATGAGGATGGGGGTATAGGAACAAAGCCGGGGCTGTGCTTCAGACCTTACCTATAGTTACAATGAGCAAGAAAGAGAAGAGAATATCTTGAGGTGGGGTCCCTATTGAAAAGGATGTTATATTATAAACATTAAACAAACTCATCTTTGGCCAAAGTCCCCAAGCAGAATGGTGGGTGCGCTCAGGGTCAACAGCCAAACAAAGCTCTGAACCAGCAGCTTGGTTTTCATTATTTGGTGCTCCCTCTCTGTTGACCTGGCTGCTGACCTTCTCAGAGAGGTCACCAGGAGCTCACAGTATTCCCCCACGGGGCTCTGAGGTGAGATCTTCTTCATCCTGAAGTACAGGCAGAATAAATCTCTCCCATTTCTTTGTACTTAGAGAAGGAGTTCCTGGCCAAGCAGGCAATGTAAAGTGGCACCTGTTATAAAGCAGGAAGCATACAGAGCATTGTCCATGAGCTTGTATACCTCCCCAGCTCTCATTCCATGTGCTGACACTCCAGAAGACAAGTGACCTTACCATCTCTCTTCTGAGGGCTGCTCAGTCATGACTAGCTGCTGCAGCCAACAGAAACAATCAACTCCTGGTTAGGAAGGAGCCCTGTAAGACAGCTCCAGGTCACATGTATGTAAAAAGTGCCAATACACAGCAAAAAAAAAAAAAAAAGCCAAACAGATGAAACCTATCTTTAGAAAAACTCTGACATCTACTCTCAATACTCTTCTTTCCCTACTGGTAGTCTAGTAGGCAGCCAAGTAGAGAGTGCGCTAGACTTCAAGTCAGGAAGACCTGAGTTCAAATCTTCCCTCAGACACTTGCTAGCTGTGTGACACTGGACAAATCATTTAAATCTCTGCCTCAGTCGGTTCCTTTGATAGATACTGGATATAGTAATAGCACCTACCTCGTGGGGTTTTTATTGAATAACATGCAAAGAGTTTTGCAAATCTTATAATGTTACATAAATGCTAGTTATTAATGTAATAATAATAACAATAAGAGTCCAGGTACCCAAGTCCTCATGCTGATCTCCTTAAGTGCCCAGATTTCATGATTCTGTTCTGTGACTATCTATCCTGCCTACCTTACAGGGGTGTTAGGAGAATGATCTCTAAGGTACCTGATCCATGAGATCCTATGATCCACCAATATTACTAGTATTCCTTTAGAATGAGAAAAAGAAAAACCATTTCTTAAGCACTACATATGTGCTAAGCACTATATTCAAGCAGAGGAGATGCAAGGTAAGCAATCAAGTCAGTTCCCACCCTCATGGGAAAAGAGAACACAGAAAGGAGATCCAGAGAAGGGGCAGGGTACCCAGACTGTCAAGGAAGCTCAGAGTCTGCCTATGAGCTGGAATTATGAGTCTGATAATAATGAAGTAGTGAAAACTTCAGACTTTCTGTTTTAAATAGTTTATGTGTCAAATGATGGCACCTCCTGATGAAGAGTTCAAGAAGGAAATGGCAAACCACTCCAATTATCTTTACCAAGAAAACCCCAAATGGGGTCAAAGAGTCAGACACAATGGAAATGACTCAATGACAACAATAAAACCTGATGAAGAGTAATATTGAAGTCTGTCTAGCACAATCAAGCACACAGAAGAGGAAAGAAAGTCTGGGAGCAGCAGGTACACAGTCAGGGTAGATAAGAGAAATCCTTAATAGACCACACTCCTTAGGCTTCCCCATCCCCAAGAACCTTGATTCTTGTCCTTGCAACCCCATTCTCTGAAAGGTGAGCTCTGGCCTTTTTTATTTGCCAGAAAACAGGCTTCTGCAGCAATGGTGTCAATCTCCAATAGAAATGGATGTCACTGAATCATACATAAGGATCCCTATCTGTGCACATTGACTTGGTTTTAAAATGTAATGCTATTTATGCTTTATTGTATCTGTATTTATTTTGTTAAATATTTCCCATTTTATTTTCGTCTGCAAATGGCTGCACTCAGGGAGACCTTGCTGGCCATGTGTTTGACACCTCTGCTCCATATACCTTCATACCATAGTGCCTGAACCCTAGTCATCCTTTTCATCTATCATTCTTTATCCTCCCTCCCACCACTATCTGGATTCTTGTCTTTGAGACTCTAAGCTTGTGCCTTATATTGTCTAGAACTAGACCTTCCAGACTCTTGTCAGCCATTTGCAAACTACTTTGCTAAATACCCTGCCCTCATAATGGCTCCCCTTTATGATTCTCTTCTCCTGTTAGAAAATAAAGTCCATTGAGAACAGAGACCTTCTTGCTTGTTTGAATTGTATTCCCTGAGCTTGAACACAGTGCTTAACACATAATATGAATTAATAAGTGTTTTTCTTTCATTAATAGTTTTTATAGTACTTGCAGGTTTTAAAAGTACTTAGTTCAAAGCAACTTTATGAGGTATACAATATAATTATTGTGATTTATAGTCAAAGAAACAGACCAAGAGAAATTAAGTGAATTGTTCAAGGTCACAGCTAATATGGTCAAAGTCAGGATTCAAGCCTGAGTCTCCTAACTCCAGGATAGCATCCCTTCCATTATACCATGCTACTGACAATTCCTACTACTGGTACAGCTCCAATGTTGGCCTACAATGCTCATTGGGATAGAGAGCTGACTGCCATCTTAACTATCCCTATAACAACAAAAAATTCAACTCTCTCTGTAAGGGTTTTTTTCCTTAAGTAAACTTCTAATTTTATGAAAATGTGAAAATAGGAGATGCTATACAGAAAATGACTGTATATAATCAACTTTGTGGGAACACATCTATTTCATAAATCTAGTATCTGCCAGCATAGGGCATATGGGATGTTCAGAGAGGACTGGTGCCTCTGGTGTGAGGGCTTGCTGAGCCCTTTTCTGGGTTGATCAATTGCCTTTGGTGTCCACTTCCTCCCAACTCTCACCTATGGCTCCAAGAAGCTGAAGTATGTACAATAAACATACCTTGGTAAAACCATCTTGGCAGATGAGCTAAACTAGACTGAGAACAACCCACAGGTCTCAAACCCATAAGTAAATGAGGGTTATGTCTGTCCCAAGCATGTGAAGGCTCCCCCTACCTTAGAATGGGCAGATGAGAACAATTTGTTCCAATGGCCATGAAAGGGGCTGAAAGTAGGAGCTGTTCAGTGCTTAGCCATCACTGGTTGTCTTGACTTTTTCTTGACACTGGACCCCGATGAGTCTTGAAGAGAAAGTAAGGCTCACAACTTTGTGCAACTGTCTCACTTAAGTCCAATTCATACACAAGTCAAAACATCACCCCCTGATGTCATTGGTTCTTTTCAAAAATGAAGGACAAACAACCAGTGGTAATGTCATAAGTGCATAAGTGTACAAACCAACCTAAAGTCATGATTTTCCAAAACAGCAGTCAGGTGAGCTACTATGTGAATTAATACATGCCAATGTGACCAGAGACTGAGGAAATTGGGCATGGAGGACTATGAAAAATTCAATCAGGCTTGGCTCACTCTTTTTAACGGCACTTAGTTTTTATAGGGATCTGATTTTTTTCAGTGAATTCCAGGTATTTGGCTGGTGGCACATTCTGGTAGGCTGGTACTGCTCCCCAAATTTTACAAGCCCAAAGGGTCTATATGTCTGAAAAGAACTAGACCATACTTATGACATAGCAGGTGCCAAACAAAGCATAATATTATAAAAACAAAATTGTTCACTCTACAACACTCAATGCCCTTCAGTTGCACGAAGTGTTACATAATAAATGAAGAGAGAAATGGTAAACAGTTAGGGAGTTGAAAGATTTGATAAGTCGTCAGCAAGAATAATTGAGAATATCGAGGCCTTTTCTTCCCCACCAAAACAAAAGGCAAACATGCTTTAAAAGGGTCATTGTTGAAGATTCCATTCTATTGAATTCACCATTTTGTATTTTTGCTGTCAGGCTGTGTTGTCACAGACAAAATGGGACACTTAAAATTGACTTTAATTACAGCTCTCTGGAGCAAACTCCTTAGCAACAATCATCCTCCACATATTTTTGTAATATACACTATGAGCAATATTCCATGCCAAAGATGGATTGAAAGTCTCTCTGGTTTCAGAGATGTTAATTTCAAATGTCATGGTGAGGTAGGATTCTATCTAGCTGGAACATATCAATGCAGCCAAAATCATCCAAAGACGATAAAATGATCACAAAAAAATTGAGGGCTATACGAAAACTGGTGGGTTGGGCAAATAATTTGAAGCTTTCACTTTTGGATGAGTTCATGAGATGAGTCCATCAGCATTTTTCTGGGTAGCAACATCTGGATATAGTAAATGTGATTTTGGTACAAACCTGTCAAATATATTAACAAGTGATTTCTCTCTGATATAGCAATAGCAGATGTTTAGAAAATTGATTTGAATAGCTTATTTGCACTAAATTCAAGCAGAGCAGAGAAGGCTCTTGGATTCATTTAAGAAAAAAATAAGACTTCAACTTTTTTTCATCCACACATAACAAAGTCATTTTTTTCTCTAATGCAGCAAATGTCACCTCAGTTTTCTTTTGAACAAAGACATCTATATAATCACATTTCAGTTCCTTCACTTGAATCTTTCATTTTTTATTACCAATATCCTTCTACTTCTTATACTTTTTTTAGCTTGTTTTTTGTTTAATTTTTTTTAAACAAATGCTTTATTAACTTCTGTTTTACATCATTCATTTCCGCCAGATTTTGAGTTACAATCATTTTCCCCCCATTATTCCCCAACCCAACCTCCCAAAATAGCAGTCCCACAAGATATCGCTTCCTCCAATCTGCTCTCTCCCATACCTTCTCCCATATCCCCATCGACTTTTCCATTAGAGGAAGATGAATCTTTGTGTCCCAATGCCTGCACATCTTATCTCCCAATTATAGGCAAAAGAGTATTAATAATAGTATTTATATATATATTTGAAACATTTAATGTTACGACCTTGAATTTCAGATCCATTTCCTTCCTCCCTTGTCACCCATTCCTTCTTGGGAGATAAGTAATTCAGTATATGTTGTACATGTCTAGCTATGCAAAACATTATCATAGTAGATATATTGTACAAGGCTGCTTATAATTCCCTCCCACTCATCCCACCCCCCACCTGGTCCATTCCCTACATGATCCTGTCCCTCTTCTATAGTGGGTACTTCCAACCTCCCTCACCCCAAGGATGCCCTCCCATCCATCATCCCTCCTCTCATCCCCCTTCCCCCTATCCTGCTGCAGGTTGAGATATCCCATTTAGTATGTATGTCATTTTCTCCCTGAACCAAATTCAATGTGAATGTGGTTTTGCCTTTTTAGCCTTCCTTATTCTCCCCTCCTTTGCAACCACTTCCCCTACATGAGATAGTTTACCCTACCCTGTCTCTCCCCATCTCCTCTTGCCACTTTCCTCTCTCACCTCATAATTTCATCCCTTGAGTATTCTCCCTTCCCAACAAATTCAACCTATGCCCTCTATCCATATATAACTGTAACCACATACACACACATTCACATATGTATTCATATGACCACACACCCTTCTTCCATTATTTTCATAGTGAGAAAGATATCATCAGTCACAGATATTGCTTTTCCATATAGGAATGTAAATAGTTCAACTTTGATAAGTTCCTTTTGATTTCTTTTCCCTGATTATCTTCTCAGGCATCTCTTCCTTCTTGTGTCTGGATGTCAAATTTTCTACTCAATTCTGGCTTTTTCCTCAAGAATGCCTGAAAGTCCTCTATTCCACTGAATGACTATATTTTCCCCTGAAACAAAATACTCAGTTTTTCTGGGTAGGTGACCCTTGGGTTCATTCCTAGTTCTTTTGCCCTCTGGAATATCATATTCTATGCCCTTTGATCCCTCACTGTAGAAGCTGCCAGGTCCTGGGCTATTCTGATTGTGTTTCCACAATATTGAAATTGTTTCTTCCTGGCTGCTTGGAGTATTTTCTCCTTGATCTGGGGATTCTGGAACCTGGCTATAATATTTCTGGGAGTTTTCTTTTTGGGATCTTTTACAGGAGGTGATCTGTGGATTCTTTCAACCTCTATTTTGCCCTCTGGATCTAAAACATCAGGGCAGTTTTCCTTGAGAATTTCTTGAAGGGTGATTTCTAGGTTCTTTCCTTGATCATGGCTTTCAGGTAGTCCAATAATTTTTAAATTGTCTCTCTTGGATCTATTCTCCAGGTCAGTGGTTTTTCCCATGAGATATTTCACATTGCCTTCTAATCTCTCGTTTGTTTGGATCTGCTTAACAGCATCTTGATTTCTCATAAAGTCACTAGCTTCCATTTGCTCCAGTCTAACTCTGAAGGAATGAATCTCCTCAGTGAACTTTTGAGATTCTTCTTCCATCTGGCAAATTCGACTTTTTAAGGCATTCTTCTCCTCATTGCCCTTTTGGGCCTCCTTTGCCATTTGAGTTAGTCTATTTTTTAGGGTGTTGTTTTCCTCAGTCAGGCTGTTGACCCTCATTTCATACTTTTCCTGCATCCTTCTCATTTCTCTTTCCAATTTTTCCTCCACTTCTCTTATTTGATTTTTAAAGTCCTTCTTAAGGTCCTCTATGGCCTGCAACCCGCTCATGTTTTCTCCTGGGGCTTTTGGAGCAGGACTTCTGACCTCACAGTCCCTTTCCCGCTCTGTGCCCCCAAAATAGGAGTCTAGGGTTGCATTTTTCTGTTTCCTTTGCCTTGGCATGTTGCCACTTAATTGCTTGACTTTTTGGCTTGTTGCCACACTATGGCTTTAAGGCCAGATAGAGGAATTTTCGTCCCGAACGTGTGGGGGGCAACTTCCGTTTCTGGCAAGCTGTAAACCCACCCACAACTTCCACCCTAGATCACAATCCAGATCCAGGGAGGTTAAAGCAAGAGCGATTACCCCCCAAGACTGATCGCTGGATCTCCCTACAAATTTGCAGGCTGGGAGCGGGAGCTGCCTCTGAAAACTACAAAATGGTGTTTGTCCTCAGAGGCTTCTAGCCCCCAGGGGAGGGAGCTGACGCATTCCCCAAATACAGGTCCCAAAGTCCATAGGACACTAACCTCTTACTTTGTCCTAGGCATGTCTATGTTGATAATTCTGGAGTCGCCACTGCTCCTGGTGTTCTGGGGTTCCTCCAGCTGGCTGCTGGCCCTGCCGCCCTGGGGCTAAAACCTCGGCTCTAGCGGACCTGGGCTCGGCTCGGCTCCGCTCCTGCGCTCTGTGCTCTGCGTGCTGCCGGCTCCCAGACCGCTGCTCTGGTCCTTCCTGCAGGGCTGCTGGGCTGTCCTCAGCGGGAGGTTAGCTTCTCTGTGTCGTTCTGTGGGTGCTGGGGCTCCAGAAGTTGTTCAGAGTCCTTTTTTACATAGTTTGTGGGGAATCTCGGGGCAGAGAGGCTTGGACGAGCTGTTTCTACTCCGCCATCTTGGCTCCGCGCCCCCTACTTCTTATACTTTTACTTTAGAATTAGAAGAGGAAAATCATCTTTATTAACCAGTAGCTAATTACCTTTTCAATTATTAGTGAGATGAAAAAATAGTAAGTGCTTAAAAGTAAATGAAAACAGTGAAAAATGAGATTTATTTAATAAAATAATAGATTGTATTCTCCTCCTCACCCCCCCCCCAAAATAAAATAAAATAGACTTGATTATAATGCCTAGAACTGGAATAGTGACACAGTATGGGCTTTGAGTAAAAAATGAAAGCCATATACAAGGACATCACGCAAGGGAACATGATTTCATCCAGAATATAATCAATTCCTTGGTAAAAGTAGGTTCCTCATATCCCATGTCTTCTAAATCTTACCTCTGTCATCATAGGCAAGTCATTTTGTGTATCTGGGACTTGTTGTTTTTTTTATCACTTTAAAATAAAAAGAAGAAAGAGGCTAGATGAGGTCATCTCTAAGGACCTTCCCAGCATAAAGTGGTTTAAAAGTCAGACCTGTGACTTCATCATTGAAGCAGAATGCTTTCTACCAATGGAGACCTGCCTGCAATTGTTCTGCTACTTACAGTCTGCACTAAGAGGTTCAATGATTTGCCCAGGATCACACATCTAGGACTAGAATCTAGCTCATCCTAATTCTAAGGCTACTTTTCTTCATGAAATGGGAGAAAAACATCAATAGCCATATGAAGAATGGTCTATTTTACCATGGGAATCAGCCTATGGAACCTAAATGATTAGTTACTTTTTGTTTTCCCAAAGTAATCACAGTGTGATGACATATGGAGAATTTCATTGCACATGATAAAATGTACATTGAAATAAGACAACATTATAATAGATTGTTCAGTTTTAAACTGATAGATGGCAGCTTCTCAAGTAACCATCAGAAAGGAGTCACAGTTTCATTACCTAGAAGGATTTAAATGTTTTATCATGTTAGCAAAATACCTGTTGTATTTTACATGATATATTAAGATGAATCACTATATCATCTATTGATGTATATATATTTATAGATAATCATGCAGGTTGGTAGTGCAGTGAATAGAGCACACTGGACCTAGAATCAGGAAGACTCATCTGTGTGACCCTGGGCAAGTCACTTAACCTTGTTTGTCTCAGTTTCCTCATGTGCAAAATGAACTGGAGAATGAAATAGCAAACCACTCCAATATTTTTGCCAAGAAAACTCCAAACGAGGTAACAAAAGTTGGACATGACTAAAAACAAATGAAATATCTATTTAGATATATCATTTATAACTTATAGATTATAGGTATAAAATATAGGTCTATATATATATTTTTATAGATATTTAAGGTGCTACCATCCTCAGGGAAATAAAAAATTAAAAAGAAAACCTAGAAAATGAGCCTACAATCTACTTTTAAATAAGGTCACATTACAATGTAATTTTTAAAAAAAATAAGTAAGAAAAAAGCCTAAATTGCTTTGCCTGGCCTTCAAAGTCTTCTACAACCTAGCTCTGGCCTTTCTTTCTTGGCATATGTCTTATTACTCCCTTACTTCACTCTCTGTTCTAGTGTATCTGGACTATTCAAAGAGGAATATTTTTTAAAGAAAAAAGCATCATGTGAGGATTAAGTAGAGGTCTGGGTTTAACTCCTAACCCCAATATTTAATAGTTTTGTGATCACAGGCAATTAATTCACTTAACTTTTCTAAGTATCAGTTTTCTTTTATGTAAAATAGGGATAATAAGAGCATCTAGCTTACAGGCTTATTGAGAAGATGAGAGAAGATATGGAAGTAAACTATTTCACAAATCTTAAAGCGTTACATATATGTAAACTATTAGTATTCATGTTCCCACGAGCAATAATACTGTGTGGCATGTTATTGGCACTATCATAGGGTGAAAAGTGAGTTGTAAGAAAACTCAGAGTCAGGACAAATGAATTTCAATCCATGAGCAAATTACTTTCCTTTTCTGGGCTTTGGTTTCCTTCTCTCTAAAATAAGGGGTTTGCATTAAATGACTTCTAAGACTCGTTCCAGCTTTAATGTTCTTTCATTCTATGTTATTCCCCCACCTTCTTGCCTTTTACTTATTTGTCCTTCTTTCTCCTGTTTCTCTTCCCCAACCCATTTTTGAAATTCTACCTATCTTTCAAAATGAAGTTCAAATGGTACCTTCTCCACAAAGCCTACTCTGATCTACAAATCCTTCCATGAACTCCTTACCTTGAACTCCTATAGCCCTTTGGCTAGATCTTTCTTAGGTTGTTTATCATAAACTACCTAATAATATAAATTTGTTTATGCCTTATCTCCTCTGCTAGATTTTAATTTCTCCAAGCAACCATGCCCAGAATTCTGTACACTGACATCAATATGTATAGAATGAATAAAATATCTAAAAATCTGTAGTTTTTTTTTAAATAATCATCTTAAAAGTTAATTCAGTGAGGTGGCTTACAGCCAGCTCGACTTATTAAGCAATATTTCTGTCGTTCTCTCCTTTGAGTGTTTAGATATCACCTCAGTATATAAAAAAAAAATCAGGTTAGGAAAATGTATTGACTCATTTGGCTAGTAACCATATTTCCCTTCTTAGCATGTGCTCATGAATCCTATGGAGAGCTAAATGACAATTGACATACTTAATGTAAAAGTAACTGCAAAAGACATATGCCTAGAAACACCATATACAAAGATAGTAAGGTGAAATTTAATATCCAATCGCAGTTGATCTTTGACTTTAGAAATTTTTTTTTAACTCTTAGTAGGGGGGGTTAGGTGGCACAGTGAATAGAGCACCAGCCCTGGAGTCAGGAGGACCTGAGTTCAAATCTATCCTCAGACATTTAACACTTATTAGCTGTGCGACCTTGGGCAAGTCACTTATCCCCAGTTGCCCTGCCTTCCCCCCTGCAAGGAAAAAAAACAGTAATAAAATGCTACAAAATCAATATAATTTTTATAATAATCAAAAGGAAATGATTCAAGTACAAAATTAAATGCTATTATCTTGACTAAATTATGTGAATCTTTAACTTAAATTATGCTTCTGAAGTTCCTTATATCTCCTACTTCAAATAACACTTAGCTATAACTGTCCTTATTTTTACATTCTCCATCTTCCCCATTTTATTAAGTGAAACTAAATTGGAGAATATTAAGTATAATGCTATTACTCTTATATGGCAACAATATATAAAAGCCTGAGAGAGATTTTGAGACTAATTTCAACATGGAACAAAATCCCTGACTTGCAAGATATTTTTTAAAGACATGTCCCAGTGTATTTGACTTAAGAAAATTGTAACACAGTTTATTTTGGGCAAGGTGAATGATCCTTTTCAAAAGAGAACCTATTTTTGTTTTAAAAAAGCTATATGAGACTGATTTTTTGTATCAAAATATGTATACCATGCTTCAGCAAAGGAAATGTTATATATGAGACATGACTACCATATTATTCAATAATGAGAAGCAAAGTTATTTGGGGATAAGAAAATCGAAAGCAATGGAAATTATGTTTGAGGTTTTTTAAAATTCAAATCCCTTTTTCCATATTTTCCACCTCCAAGTAAGAAAGCACTTGAATACAAAAGGCAAATTACCAAAATCCTTAGAGAAATCATCATTTATTACCACATTTAATTGAGGAGTTCCATGGAAAGCTTCAGTGTTATAGAGACAAATAATAAAATTTGGCAGCAATTTCATTTTCACTTCTAAAGCTCAAAGTCCCTTCATTCTGTCAACAGGGAACCTACAACTGGATTAGAAGCACTACTAGAGGCAGAATTCCATTAGGGCAAGGAAGTGGTCTTATTATCATCAATTTAACAAGCATTTATCATAAGCAAGGAACTGGGAGTACAAAGACAAAAATGAAATAGTCCCTGCCTTTAAAAAGCTTATACTCAATAAGAATTTTCCCCAAAGGCTTTGTTATAGTGTTATGTTTGTACACAGTGTTATGTATATATAACAGCTATTTTATAAATGTTAACTGAATTTGTATTTATACTCAAAGCCCTGTGAATAATGTACAAGTGCAGCCCAGACATAAGTAGCTTATATTCTTGAACAGGAGAAAAGATACCTTTTTTCATGACAATGCATGGCTGTGTAAGACAGGTACCACACAGTCAAAACAAAATGGTGTGAGAAATGAGGAAACCACATCCATCTGAGGGGGTCGATGAATGTTTTATCTGCAGAGGGCCTTAAGTGATGGGCAGGTTTTTCTCAAGTGAAAATGAAAAGTAGAGGCATTCAGGAAATAAGAAAAGAACATTAGCAAAATTGCAGAGGTAACAAGATAAATGTGTATTAAGGAATGGGAAGAAGACTCATTTGAATTTTGCAGAGCAAATGTCAAGGCTAATAGTGTAAAAAAAAAAAGCTGCAAAGCTGAGTTAAGGTAAGATTATTAAGGTCCATGAATGCCTAGCTCGCTTGGCTGTCCGGTAATGTGGAGCCATTGGGTATTTTTGAGAAGAGAAGCAACATAATCAATCAGCACAGACAACCATGTGCATTTCAAAAAAATGTAAAAACAAGAAAGTCTCTGCTTTAAGGAGCTTACATTCTGTTGGTATTAACCCATTAAGATTAAGTTTGAAGTGGCTTACAAAATCGCCTGGCACAGGAAGAATCTGAAGGTAACAAGATCATTTGGGAAAAATAGAACAAATAGTCTAGGTATATATTTAGAAGGCCTCCACTAGAATAAACAGCAGCAGGAATGGGAAAAAGAGAGAATAATACAAAGGAGATATGCATATATAGGTAAGACCAAGTGGATGTGGGGGAACATGGGAAAAGACAGTTTTTGCCCTCAAGAAGCTTACAATCTAATGACATACGACAAAGATTCCAAAGAGAAGGAAATGATATTTGGGCTCCTAGTCCTATAATATTTCCACACAAGGAAGTTGTCTCTGCTTCTATAAATACACAGAGGTGCCATTTATAGACATACAACAGCAGCAGCAGCAGCTATATGAATAAACCAGACGATAAATGCTATAGGAATCGAAGGGGTGGAGAGTTGGGGGAATCACTTGCAGCTGCAGTGGATAGAGACAGTTTCGTGGAAAAAGGAGGATTCTGGGGCAGGGCATAAAGGAAGGTAGAATTGGGTTGGCAGAGAGGAAGTTTCTGATCAAAGTTCTAGTAAATTAATTGAGGGTGTAATAAATAAGACTGAATCCAATATATTGACCTTGTTTACAGTAAAAAATGAAATGACTCTCCCACCCCTTTCCCTTTTATTCCATCCATTGTAACCAAAGCCTGCTGAAGGACCAACAAATTATCCCTTAATTATCCTGTTAGCAGTCCATCATGATGTTCTGGGTCCAGAACAACAATGTCACAATCTCACTTACAAAACCAAAATGAATTCTGATGCTAAATCCAGACAGTATTTCTATACCTTCCTGCAGGTGACCAATGAAAAATCACTATAAAGATCACACCCAAAATCACAAGGGACCTTCTGAAAGGAAAAAGGCTAATAAAAGGATCAGAGAGGGTAGAAATAGCATTTCACTTTTCCATTTATAACCTTAAGCTATTCCACTGATGCACCTCTTTGCACTGTGAATCACAAATAAATAAATAAATAAATAAGATCTAAATTAAGGATTTCACCAAGTTTTTCTTAGATCAGCACTGTGACCTCTACAATAACAATGCAATTTAAAATGATTTGTTTTGAAATACAAGCCTGATGACTTATTATGTGTCTATTGTCCCAGGACCAGACCACTGAAGTCCAATCAAACAATAACTATTTATTAAGCATCTATCATGTGCTAGGCCTAAACTGATCCTGCCCTCAAGGCAATTCCATTCTATTGAGGGAGAGAACATGAACATACATACAAAATAAACACTATACTGGGAAGGGAGGACAATTTCATCAAGAGAGTAATCACAGAAATTAGGGCAGGCCTCATGTAAAAGATGAATCATTAATGTACTTTGAAAGCCCAACATCTAGTACAGAGCTTGGCACATAGCTGATGTTCAATAAAAAGTTTTTGATTAATTGGATCTAATCAGTCTAATCCTAAAACAATGACACTCAGCCGTCTCTCTGAGCTACAACTGAGGTTCTTGCTTTGGATGACCAGAAAGACTAATTGACCTAAAAAAATCCCAACATAAAGTCTTAAGGACTGAAAGGAATTTTAGAGGTAAGTTAGCCCAAGCTTCCTCAATGCATAAATCATTTTAATAATTTTCTCAGTGTTACTATTATTTTATATACTCTTTCCTCTGCTTCTAGTCCTCAATATGGCCAAATATTTTCTGAACAAAGGGAAGGGCAAACATTTCTGGACAAATTTTCAAGATCCACCATAAAGTACCTTGATATCAACACTTAAGATAAATTTAATAAAGTTCAAAGCTAATTAGAAGGTGGCTCTAAGATGATGAAGAAATTGTTAGCCATAGCAATTCAGTGAATATTTTGAGGACCCCTTCAGTAGAACATCAGCATCTTGAGATAAGGAGCTGCTATATTACATTTTTGTTTTTGTGGTCCCACTATCTAGCACAGTACCTTGCACAAATTGGGTATATAATAAGAGTTTGGTGAATTAAATCTACTAAAGGTTAGCCAGGCTGAAATCTCCATATCTGAAAACCAAGAAAATTACAAATTCTTGAAGCATCAAATTATTATTCTGAAGGAATTGACTAGAGGGATTACTCACAACTCATAACAAATCAATTAGTGATAGCTATGAGGTATTCAGCGTAGCTATGGCTATTATATAGAAGTTACAGAGAAATAACATCTCTAGCAGCCTCTAGGCATGTGGAACTCAGACAAGATGGTAGCTGAGGAAGATGAGAGAAGAAGATATCAGAGCCCACTAACACATAAAAATTGTTTGCTCTCACTGCAATAATGGAATTTTATTTATGGAATACTTGTGTGTAAAGCTAGAGAAACACCACACATAAAGTAACTAGGACTTTCTGATCAGACCAAAGTATCTGATTGAATGTTTTGCTCTAAGAAATGAAAAAAATATATGGCCCAAAGAAAATGGACCTATATATACAAAAATATTTGTAGCAGCTTTTTTTATGGTAACAAAGAACTGGAAAGCAGCAGAGGGGTGCTCTTTAAGTGGGGAATGGCTGAACAAATTATATGTATATAATAAAATACTAGTGTATTATAAAAAAAATGAAGGGGACAGCTTCAGAGAAACTTGAAAAGACTTCTAAGAACAGATGCAGAATAAAGGGATTAGGAAGAGCTATTAAGAACTCAAATCAACATAATGACCAAACATAATTCCAGAGGACCAATGATAAATCAAGCCATGCCTTTCTTGACACAGAAAGAATGGACTCAGGTGAAACTTTTTTGAACATGGTTAATGGAGTCTGGTTAAGTTGACTATACTTATTAAATAAGCATTTTGTTTTTCTTTTTTTTTCAATGAGGGAAAAGTTGAAAGAGTGGCATTTTTCTCAGTAAAAAAAATAGTTGAAAAGTATAAAAAATAAAATATGAGAAAAAAGAAATGAAAAATATGTCTTCAATGGATAAAAGGATACAAATAGAATTAGAGGACCATCAACTGAGAAGTAGAAAGGATCTCAGAACAAATACCCTGGTAAATTTTACCAAGGTCCCCAGGGACAAACAAAGAGTTTGAGGATGACCTGATCCAAGGATTTAGAGGTCTGCAAGTCCAATTTCAAATTGCTAATCACTTATGGTGACTCATGCTATCTCTCTGTTACATCTTTACTAAAGTGAATATATCCAAGTTGTGATAGTGCCTTAATTGTAAAATTAAAAATAATAACCATAATTTCTAAGCATTAGCTTCCATCCTAATAGCAACCAGGTATCCACTACATCCAAAGCTGAATCTACTTCCACCAGATTTTAAGCTCTTTGAGGATGAACATCTTAAAAGTCTTCTTTATCTTTGTGTATCTAGCAGTTTCTAATATAGTCCTTTGCACATAAGCAGTATATAGAGGAGTGAAAGAAGTCTATACAAAACTCAGTCCAAGTATCCTAGCAGCCCCATTAGAAAGTTTCAGTCATCCTCAGGAGATATGCCCCTACCACAAACAATGAACCATCTCACCAAAAACACCTATGTTATGCCAATCTTCTTCATTCTTTTCCATTCCTGACACACACTCCCAGTTGCATTGTTGTTGTTGTTCAGTCATTTCAGTTGCATTTGACTCCTGTGACCCCATTTAGGGTTTTCTTGGCAGAGATTCCAGAGCCATTTCCTTCTCCAGTTCATTTTACAGATGAGGAACCTTGGCAAATAAGTTTAAGTGAACAATGTACCTCTTTTATACAGCTATTTATGTCGTATATACCTATCGATGTTGACTACTCTGATAGAAGGTAAGCTTCTTCTGGGCAGGTGCTGTTTAATATTTTTCTTCTTCCCACCAACCAGCAGAGTGCCTAGCACATAGGAGGTTAACAAATGTTTGTTGATTTATTTAAGCAATCAGTAGATACATGATTAATAGTTTAGGGTCGCCATTTTTAGTACACAGAAATAATGTCCATTAAAATTTAACAGATTAAATCACACATGCAGAATGACTGAACACCTTTGTGTCCTAACATTCAGCCTATGTAAATAGTTATTACATACTAATGTTGAAAAAAACACAGAGAACAAGAACCCACCCAAGACCAGAAATAGCAATACCAGCAGTTGTTTCAACAATAAACAGAGACAGCTGGCCTTAATTTTGGTTTTGGTTTTAAGGACTATGCCAAGAAAAAGGTAACTAGTGCCAGTTCAGTGGACACAAGAGAAACATTATTTGAACTAAATGACCACTTTAAATTGTTTTCCGGTATGTGTTA
Source organism: Gymnobelideus leadbeateri (assembly GCA_011680675.1). NCBI lineage: Eukaryota > Metazoa > Chordata > Mammalia > Diprotodontia > Petauridae > Gymnobelideus > Gymnobelideus leadbeateri. The sequence continues at coordinate 364,698 of WOXC01007476.1, read as the reverse complement.
AATATTTGACTCAACGCAAGGGTTATTAACTTAGTGCAAATTTACTAGACTTGCCTATATGGTGAAATTACCATTTCCTGGACCAACAGAAAACTCCAATTTCCTCCTCTCTCCAAAATTTGAAAAGCATCTACATGAGTTGGGTTCTTGGCATGATTCCCACAGAGAAGAAAGTAGTTTCTTAAGCATGTAATTTTGTGAGTCTATAATCAACATGCCTCCATAAAAGTCTTCTTTTAATGCCTCATTGTGATGTGGAGGTGACTGTGGGTTCTTGGAGGCTGTACTAGTAAAGCACAATTCTGGCACATCCTTTCAAGCTGGCAAGGCTTTGAGTGTGGGCCTGCTGTTAAGCAAAGAGTCTTGTGAAGCAAAAAGCTTCATCACCAGTGATGGATCATCAGGTAATAAATATTTGGGGTAGCTGGGTTACACAGTGGATAAAGAAAGTGGGTCAAGAAAACCCAAGTTCAATTTCAGTTACAGACACTTACTAGCTGTGTGGCCCTGGGCATGTCACTTCACATTTGTTTGCCTCAGTTTCCTTCCCTATAAAATAGGAATAATAAGAATAAGCACTTACCTCCTAGAGTTATTGTGAGAATCAAATGAAATAATACTTGCAAAGTGCTTGGCACAGTGCCTGGCATAAATAAGTACTACATAAGTGTTACTTACATTTATAATAATCATGATTGTTATAATTATTAATTACATAACAATCTTATCTGTCACCTTTCTGTTTTTCAGACTGAAGGTGGTCGGTTGATAGAGAATGCTAATTATCACAATAATTTTGGGACCAGCTACAAATAAATAAATATACACATACATAGATATATGAAAACACACACACGTGTATATGTATATGTCAATGTGCATATTTATATATGTTTGACTTAAACTCTAAATGAATAACCTGTCCAAAGGCTGATAAATGGATCATAGAGGGGCTAAAAAAATATGAATTCAGGATATAAAGGCCTAATTTTTTATGAGAACATTCATATGGCTAAAAAAAATAGAGACATGCTACAGTACTGTGTGTGTGAATATGTGAGTGTGTGTGAGAGAGACAGACACACACAGAGACAGAGAGACAAAGAGAAAGAATGATACATCAAGAATGGAAATCAGAAAATACTTAGAGCTATACAGGCTGAGCTGTGCAGATTGTTCAAAGGAGAAAAAAGATATAAAACAATAAAACCTGTAAAGTTAGGTGTGGTCTTGCACCTATAACAATCATTCAATGCCTATTAAGAAAAATCACATACCATAAGTAAGTTCCAACTTCACAAAAGATTCTATAAAAATCAAAGCATGCAGAATCCCCATTCAGGCAACTAATCTGAATCGCAGGAGAAGGAGGTGGTGGTTAGTCTCAGTGTTACTTAAAGCTGGACTTGGACAACTTTATTTGGCACCTTAAGGCCTAGACCTAAGCAAACCCGAGTAGGGCCTTTGGGTTTGTCCCACCTTCCCTTCACCTCCACCCTCACCCCTTTGCCTGCTATCGGGCTACATGGTTATGTAGAGAGTGAATGTCTTTATGAGGGACATGACCTCTAAGGCAGGCCCACCTGACAAAAACAGGGTCCTGAAGGATCACAGGATTTTAGAAATTGAAAGGACCTTGGAGAACACCTAGTCCAACCTCTTCATTTTATAGTGATAAAGAGATTTGCTCAAGGTTACACAGGCAGTGAGCTAAAAAGACCATATTCTCTTCCCCTTGTCATCCTACCACACCTCATGAGTGACTAATCAAGGACTGCAGCATAGTACAGGAGAAAGAGGGATGAATTTGCATTCAGAGGCCCCTATCTCTGCCACTTACTCTCTGTGTGACCTCAGGGAGAGAAGGAGCAAACAAATTTATTAAGGACCTACTATGTGCTAAGTGCTTTACAAGACAAGAAATTAGATCAATAAAACCTATCAACCAAAAATATTTCCAAACATTTACACTATGCCAGCACTTTTCTAGGCACTAGATCATAGGCATAGAGGTGAAAATATCTATACAGGTCAACTCCTTCATTTTACATAAAAGAAAATTGACTTGACAAAGGGTAATCGACCTGGCCAAGGTCACAAATTTCAGTGTCCATGGCTGGATCTAAACCTAGATCTTCCTGACACTTAGTACAGCACTTTATCTATTTATTACTTCACTGAAACACCTCTTTAAAAAGAGTAAACATAGAAGGGTTGACCTTATCTATTGAGAGAGCAGATGACCTGACTACAGGGCATGATTTCAGGGGTCCTGGAAAAAATTTCTCATACCTTCTGGCAGATGTCTCTAACTACTTTAAGGAGGGCAAGATTTTTCCTTACAAAATTAGAAGATGAATTAAATGCAAATTTGTCTGGGAGAAAATACACTGATTTAAACTCATCTTCATGTATAAATGACTTCCTAAGGCATTCAATGAGAACAAGTGAAACAAGATGTCACTGTGTATCATGGAGGATAAGGAAGTACCACAGAGAAGAGAAAAAGGGACAGAAAAAGGAGGTTAAGGGGACTTGAAAACAAATTTGGTGTAAAAATGGCATATGTCAATTCTGAAGATACTACTTTTATAATCAACTTGGAAAGAAAAGACATTCTTTATAGATCTCATAATTCGTCAATGTGAACGGTCTCTTCATGAGTATAGATTTAAAACTTCTCTACAATTCAAGAGATGGTCTTTGAGAATTGGCAAGAGTGGAAAACTGTATCACTTTAGGCAATCATTATGCTGAGAACCTGAGAATTTTTCTGGACTGGTCCTTGGGGAACAGATCTACATTGCAACACTCCTGTGTGGCCATGGGTAAATCACAACTTCTCTCAACTTCAGATAGCAATGGAAGATTAATCAATGAAATGGAAGCCAGGCTGCAATCTGTGACATGAAGTAAACATCATCTTTGATGACAATCTAATACAATAGGGTAGCTGTTCAGTTAAGACAACAAAAAATGCTAAAAGGAAAGTGGGGTCAGAGGGTGTGGTTTCAACATGTGTAATGTTGGTCAAGTCACATGAGAGAAAGCTGGACTAGATGACCTCCAAGGTATCTTTATACAGCTGCATGTCCATTGTCCAAAATAGTATCAACATGGGCTGGAATTTTCTTCTTGAAATGGATAAGATTTCAGCTGGGCCTGGAATGATGGGAAGAATGAAAAGAATAGAGGGCATTTCAGAAGGGATAAACAACATGAACAAAAGCACAAAGGCAAAAGAAACCACAGTATGTAGGGAAAAGAGCCGGAAGATAGGAGAGATTAAGACACAGCAGCACTGGAAAGCTCTGTGCTTTAGGGTGACTGGATAGTACAGTGGATACAGCACCAGATTTGGGGTCTGGAAGACCTGAGTATGAGTCCTACCTAACTGTGTAACCTCGGATAAATTACATGTCTTTGCCCAAGCTCAATTTCCCCATCTGAAAAATGAGGTTAAAAATACTATCTGACTCACAGGCTTTTTGTGAGGACCAAACCAAATGAGACAATAAACGGAAAGTGCTTTACAAAACGGAACACGTTATATGTGCTTGCTATCATTATTATTTATTTCAACATTCATCTTTTTAAAATACACACTAGCAAAAGATTGCTATTCCCCACCTGCTTCTCAGTTGCTTTCAATGTGTGTGCCTGGTCAACATCTCTTCAAACTTCAAGATATTGCATTTGAACTCTACACACATTTTTTTTTTTGCTTTTTGGAGGGGGGAAGGCAGGGAAATTGGGTTTAAATAACTTGCCCAAGGTCACACGGCTAGTTTTTTTGTGTGTTAAGTGTCTGAGGCCGCATTTGAACTCCAGGGCCAGTGCTCTATTCACTGTGCCACCTAGTTGCCCCGCTACACACATATTAACAACAAGATGATTTTATGATATCATGAGAAGAGTGGCGTAGTGAATAGAGCATATGCCTTGGCATTAAGGAGACATGGGTTCAAGCTCCACCCATGACACATACTAGCCCTGTGACCTTGGGCAAGTCACTTAACCGCAATTGCCCTCCAAAAAGCAAAAAAGAAGAAAAAAAAAAGAATAAGACATTGTATGCACCTTGCTGCAAAATAAAACTAAACCAATTGAAGGCTTATTCAGCCATATACATGTGGCAGTGAATCACAGAAACTCAGAGTGGGAACACCACTGAGACATCACCTAGCCCCATCTTTATCTGAGCAGGAATCCCCTTTACAACATCCACAAATAGTGGTTAGCAAGTCTCCACTTAAAGACATCTAGTGATAAGGAACTTCCTTCAAACCCAAGGCAACCTATTCTTCTTTGGATGTCTCTCATCATTAGAAAGCTGTATTTTCCTTTTACGTTTAGTTAAAATCTGCCTGTGTAACCCCCGCATATCACCCTCCCCATGATCGCTGGCACTGAACAAAACAAATGTCATCCTTCTTCCACATGTGGGCCCTTCCAATATTTCAAAATAACTATTAATGCCTTCCCAACTCAAGTTCTAGGTCCCTATAATCCTTCTGTGTATGGTATAATTTCAAGATTCCCTTCCCATTCTGGTTCACTCTGTACTACACTCTTGTTTGTCAATGTCTTTCCTAAAATATCGAGCCCAGAATTTAGGAAAAACAAGTTCCAAGTGTCATCTGACCCACACAGAGTATAGTGGCGCTACCATCTCCATTGTTTTAAACACTCCAATTTCATTTAGGCAGCCTATGATGACATTATTTTAGCCATCAGCCATACTGAGTTTGCACTCCATTAAACACTCCAGGGTTTTTACAACTTTTCACCTTGTACTCAAGCAGCTTGTTTTTTAATGCAAGTACAGAAATTTACATTTACTCCTTTCCATTTTTGTTGTTGTTGTTGTTGTTTTGGAGGGCTATTGGGGTTAAGTAACTTGCCCAAAGTCACGTGGCTAGGGTTTTTTTGTTTTGTTTTGTTTTTTGTGTGTGTTTGTGCGTTAAGTGTCTGAGGTCAGATCCGAACTCAGTTCCTTCTGACTCCAGGGCCGACGCTCTACTCACTGCGCCACCTAGCCGCCCCCCTCCTTTTCATTTTTAAGCTAAGCAGATTCAGTCCATTATTTTTGTGTTTTACGAGAGTTTTAATTCCAATCATCCAATATGTTTTACACAAATCTGATAAATGTAAAAATCTATAAAATAAAATCTTGCTTCAGGTAGACTTCAGTGCTTTAATCACTATTTGGCAAGGAGGGGAGGGGCAGGGCAGGAAACGGTACAGCCAGCTCCATTGTTGAGTTTGTACATTTCCACCTTGCAAATAAGGATATTATTACAGACTTTTGTAAAAATATGTTCTAGAAATTCAAGCACACTGATCAAACAAGCTAGTATCTATAATAAAATGAAATGAGTAACTTGTGACTGGACATAGTAGAAAAGAACTCATTGGCTTAGTGATATAAGTCATTAGACAGTAATGGTATAAAAAGACCAAGACATCAGAATGTCTTTTATAGACTTCCCTGAACTGACAGCAATCTTCCAGTTAATGGACTAACTCTAAGAGTCATAGATTACAATTCAGAATTATCTAGATAATATTATCAAAATATCAAGATATTAATATTATACAAATATCAAGATATTAATTGATAGGATGTTGATATCCATATGTCAATTATTAATATATTAATAATTATCTATCAAGAACTAACCAAAATCTTCTAATCAATACACAATGAGGGAAAGATCACTGGACCTGGAATTATAGAAGATGACAACTTGGAGAAGCCACACAGCATAAGGGAAAGAGCACTAGACCAGGAATAAGCAGAGAACTGGATACAAATTCCATGTCCAATATGTACTGTGTAATTCTAGGCAAGTTAGTTAACATCTCTGAATCCAGCTCTCCTCCTCTGTAAAGTGTGACTATAGCACCCCACTAACAGAGTTGTTGAGAACATCAAATGGCATAAAATACAGAAAACACTACATAAACCTTGATGATGATGATGATGATGATGATGATGATGATGATGATGATGATGATGAACTTTGAATCAATGAGGGTTAAGATGGCCACCCTCGTAATTGCTTTTCAGTCAGTGGAGGGTTAGTTAATGGCAAATATTAGTATCTATTATGCATGAAGCACCATTCTGTTTTCCGCCAGTCAGTGCTACTTTCAATCACAGTCACAAGATTTAAAAGATGAAAGAGGCATTAGGGATCAGTCAGTCTAAGCCCCTAATAAGATGGGAAAATTAGGCCCAGAGAATTTAAGTGACTTGCAGAAGGTCACACACAGAGTTAAATAGCAGTACTGAAATATTTCAGTCTTCTGACTGACCCCCAGTTCCTGTGCTCTTTCCAACTAAATATTTCCTTATTATAAATATATTCAGTGTTACTGTCTTATCAGAGGAAAATCCGTACATAGAAAGTTGTGCTGACAGAATGTTGAATACACAAGATTTTATTACATTTTTTTTATGCAGCTTGCAGAAACCTGTTATTGGACCACTCTTGAAACACTATAATTTGACTCACAACCTTGGTTCACTTGCATTTCACAGCCCTTACTATACTAACCCAATCAAACAAATATGGATCTGTTTTCTGGGAAAAGAAGAATAAAATCAGTAAGAATTGCTCATAATGGAAAGATATACCCCTTATTTTATCCCACTTGGAAAATATACCCAATGATAATCACACACTAGAAGTGGAACAAACCTTAGAAATCATCCAGTGCAATCAACCCTCTTCATTTTGGAGAAAAGAAAACAAGTGTAGAGAGATTACATTATTTGTTTAAGGTACATAACATTACTAACTAGTGGGAGGATTAGAAAGAATCAAGATCTCCTGGTTCACAGTCTAGTGGTTTTGTCAGATATATAGAGGTAAAGACATAATCATTTTAAAACCAATAAGAAGAAAATCATTAGAAAATAAAATACTTCAAAGATCAGTGTACTAACAAGCATTTAAGTGCTGGGCACTTTGCTAGGCACATAAAAATTAAACAGTCCGTGATTTCAAAGTCTGCACATTCTATTGAGGGAGACAATATATATGACAGATATAAATATGTACTATATATCCAGGGTAAATTGAATGGGGGTGGGGATCTCAGTGTTGGAGATGATCAGAGAAAACATCATGTAAGAGGTGATATTTAAGCTAAACTATGATGGAAACTTAGAACCCAGAGAGACAGAGTTGACCTAAGAGTATTCCTGGCTTAGTGGTTAGCCTCTGCTAAAGCAGAGAAATGAGATGTAATTAAGAGTGGAGGGGACTACTGTGAACTCTAGGGAAAAGTAACTAGAGAGTGTCCCTTTCATTTTTTGAAAAAAAAAAAGTTCTTAAAATTGTCTTTAATTTTTTTTTCAAAACACAAAATGTTCTGCTAGAAAAATAAAACTATTTGAAGGAAATCTGAGAACACTCAAGATTATGCTACATATACATCACTTCCCATTAAGTTTTCAGGCTTCATAGTCATTTTTATAATTTTTATTAACAGAACTTTCCAAGAATTAAGGGAACGGAATAAGTGGAAGATTCTACCCATCCCCTTAAGCCCTCAACCTCCATCAACCCTACTGGCCTCCACTTTCTTTATAACTCATGCTAAGAAGGTCAAGCACCTGGCACCATGCACCCTAGACCATTCACCATATGAATGATGTTTAAGTCACTGGACTTTTGCTGCAGTCTAAGATCATCCCTTCAAGTCTGTCTTCATTCATTCCTCTCCTTTGCCATCATTCTAACTGGTAATGGACCTCCAATCCTCCAATGTCTAAGTAATTAGGGAATCATGAGTCACTCTAAGTCTGTGACAGGATAATAAGTGCAGGCCTCAACTGGGAGAAGTGGGCTTTAGTCCAATGTTTCTGGAGGCAAGCACTACTTATCAGGCTCTGGATAATGCACACAGTGGAGTTCAGTGCACAATGAATGCAATGTTACCTACGGACAACAAAATCAGAGGGGTACAAACCATTCCAGACTTGTCACTAGGAAGCAGCAATTTCTTTAATTCGTAAATTTTCAAACTTCTTATGTCACCTAAGAGACAGTTATGCAATCAAGATGATGTTTTTAAAAGAGTTAAAAAAAAGGCTGGATAGGCAATAGGCCCTTCATCCCTTTCCTCTCCCCAGCAAGAAATTTAGTATGGCACATAGTGGATAAACATCGATTCTTGAAACGAGGAAAACTTGAATTCAAGTCTGCTTGTTACACATACTGACTGTATGATCCTGGTCAAGCTGCTTAACTTCTCAGTGTTATAATAAACTAATATCAAAAGTTGAAGTATTCCTCTTTTGTTTTTCAGTCCTGTCTGACTCTTCATGACCCCATTTGGGGTTTTCTTGACAAAGATACTGGAATGGTTTGCAATTTTCTTCTCCAGTTCATTTTACAGATACAAAAATTGAGGCAAACAGGGTTAAGTGACTTGCCTAGGGTATCACAGCTAGTAAGTGTCTGAGGCCAGATTTGAACTCAGGAAGAAGACTTTATGATGGACTTTATGCACTTATTATCCTGTCACAGACTTAGAGTGACTCATGATTCCCTAATTACTTAGACATTGGAGGATTGGAAGTTCTGACGCCAGGCCTGGCATTCAGTCCACTGAGCCACCTAATTACCCTTAAAAGTTGAAGAGGAGGTGCCAACTTTGAATTGGTAGAGGAAGTTTCAAATGAAATCATAAATTCAGTTCCTGTCCCTATTTATCCTCAGCATGCTGTCTCTCTCCTCAGCTGCCACACTTCTAGCACTCAAAATCAGCCTATATCTGTTTGCACCACAACCTTCTCAAAGCATGAATACGCCATCTCCTGCATCCCTTTGCTAGTGACTGTCTAGCTGGTTTCAGTGGTGGCACTCATTCAGAAATCATCAGAAGCAAACTGTGTTTATGCAAACCAGGAACAAAGCATTCCCAGAGCACAGTGTCTTAAACATAGCAAGCTCTTAATAAACATTTATTGAGCCTTGTTGTAACAAGGCAAATATGTGCAGTTATGGAACACGATTCCTCCCCAATCCTTCCCCTTCCTCAAGGTGCACCTCCAATAATAAAGGCCTTTCCTGATCATCACAGTCGTTAATGCCCTCACCTTCTAGAAATGCCTTCGTATAATGTGGTATTTATTTATCTGGGTATAAGTTGTTACTCCCACTCCCTTCCTAGTAAAACATAAACTCGACTTCAGTTTGTTGAGATGAAATGAATTTTAAGGAGCCTGAAAAAAGGGATGAGACAGTTCTTCCCTTCTAGGAGTTGCCAGCTTGACTTAGAAAGCAGGACACTCACAAGGATAGATGAACAGTTGTACAAGATAGCATCCTCAAAGAGGAAATAATAGTAATATAAACCACAGAACATCCATGAAGGGCAGGGGGGCAGAGGATGGGAAAAGAGTGGAATTTCAAAGAAAAGTCAAGCTTGGAGAAGAAGAAAAAGGCTATGATACACAATGTTCTTTGCATATGGGGATGGAGATAAGGAGGGGACCCATAGTTTCATCAAGATTGGGAACTTCCAAATAAGGAGACTCCTTTGGACAATGGAGATTGACATGTTACCATTGACTTAAATTTTTGGAGAGTGGCCTAGAGCACTGAGGTATTGGATTTAATCCCCTTAAGAGGTAGAAAAACCAGCACCACAAAAAATAGATGATGGTAATAGAGCAGAATATCATTCCAATACCTCATTTGTTGAACCAGTTTACTGGTTTTCTTCTACCTTAGCTTGCCAAAACTAAGCTTTAAATCTATCAAGGAATTAGGAAAACTTAACTATTAGAACACACTGCTAACAATGACATCAGTGAATACACCTGCCTCTCTCATTTGGAAACTTCTTTTAAATAGCATATAAAAAAAAAGAAGAGCCCAGACGATCATCCTGCCCTTAAGCTAGAGTTCCTTAAGCTGCCCCTCATGCTGTTAGTAATTTGCAAGTAAAGAAAGTAGAAATTGAGGGGATGTCTATCATTGGGGAATGGCTGAACAAGTTGTGACATATAACTGCAATGGAATACCATTGTGCTATAAGAAATGATGAGTAGGATGATTTGAGAAAAACTTGGAAAGACTTAAATGAACTGATGCAGAGTGAATTGAGCAGAATCAGAACATTGTACAAATTGTACAAATTGTTGCTATTGTGTACAATGATCAACTGTGAATGACTTAGCTATTCTCAGCAATACAATGATCCAAGACAATCCCAAAGGACTCATAATGAAAAATGCTTTCCACCTCCAGAGAAAGAACTGGTAGAGTCTGATTGAAGCATAGTATTTTTTTTCATGTTTTGTTTCAGTCTGTGTTTTCTTTTGCACCATGACTAATATGGAAATATGTTTCGCATAATTACACATGTATAACCTATATCAAATTGCTTACTATCATAGGGCAGAGGGAAGTTAGGGAGGGAGAGAATCTAGAACACAAAATTTTAAAAAACAAATGTTAAAAATTGTTTTTACATATAATTGGGAAAAATATAAATTATTCCAAAAAAAAAAGAGAATCAAGGAAGTCAGGTGAGATCTCTGTACCTGAACAAGAAGGGTCTCTACAGAGTCTGGTTACCTAGGAGTCTTTCACTCTGTATTTGTACTTTGGGTTTCCCTGTGCTATATGTCCCCCTGGGAAAGCCTTGTGCATTTGAGCTGTCTAAGGTCTACATTAAAGGGCTAGTTAGTAATGTCTTTTTCTTATAAGGACAGTGATAGCTGTATCCTTGACAACACCTTCTGAACCTCACTTCATTCTCTTGGGAGAAGCTATTTGAGATGTCTTGGGACCTTGGGAGCCAGCAGCCTTGGGACCCTGCCATTTCTAATAGGCTGGTTGCTTATAAAAGATATAATAGCAAAAGGTGATGAAGATAAAAGCCTCCTGTAAATGTATCCCTTTTCTCTTTCATCTTATAGTCTGATACCTCTACTATAAAACCACAATACAATGAAAGTATTTTTATTTATTGTTTAATTTAAAGCTGAAGGTCATTTAATTGTCACTCTTTTTTTTTTTACAAATGGGGATTCTGAGTTCAGCATTGATCCTTCACTTAATCACCCTGTGAAAACAAGGAAGCTACTTCACCTCTCTTGGCCCCCATTTCCCCATACATATTATTCTAGGCCTGCAACATATAACCTCTAAGGTCCCTTTCAATTCTAAAGATCTGTGATTTTTATGAGAGGAAATTACTAACCCAAGGTCACACATTTCCTTAATCGTTAGAGACAAAAATAGAAACAAAGCCTCCAGACTCATATTTCCTTTCAAAATATCATTTTCTTTAGTTTGTCTATAAGGTCATGTGCTTTGTATAGGTTGATAGATACAAAGGCAGAGAAAGCAGGAGAGAGGGAAGAAAAGGAGTCAATTTGACCTTTGTCATGGCTTGACAAAGAATATATCCCTACATGCTGAGCTAATGGAAGCTGTCCTTCCATAAACATTGAAGCTAAGGAATGGCATTGGATTTTGGTTCCCTCTTCTCAGGTAGCAAGTTAATCACATGACAGGAATCCATACCTAAGCCAAGTTGTAATAATGAAGGGCCACAAAAAGGGCAGCTGATGGTATGTCCAGCCAATAATTGCTACCGACCCATCTAAGAAACAGCTCCCCTAGTCATTATTTATCTTTAGACTCTATGTCCAGACTCTACACCTTCTTTTAAAAAGAATCAAAGATTCCCATGAAATTGAAAAGCTTCAAAGCCACTATGGAACACTATCTCTCTATACATATGTTATAATTTCATTCTTTCCCATCATATGACTCATAGTAAGGGCCAAAATCTCAGACCTGGAAGCCAGAGTGTACATCTCCCTTCTTCCTCCAAACCCTACCTGCAATCCATCTTTATTCCACCACCATTCCAGAGAGGAACTGGGGAGTGGAGTGCCACACTCAAGATAAAAATTATTCTGGCCACTACTAAGAATGTATATTTGAACTGGGCTTGGGGGTTAAAGAATAGAAACATATTCCTCATTCCATTAAATGAAGAAAAAGTAATAGCCAAAGAGAGTGACCGTTTTCTTAAATAATTTAATGAAGTCAGTTAAAGACAAAAGGTAAAAAGAATCTCAGAGACCTGGTTTCTCTCAGAATCACAGTATTTCAGATTTGGAAGGGACCTCAGAGGTCACATTACTCAGCTTTTGCCAGAAGTATAAATGCCTATCACAACTGCTTAAGAATTGATAAGCTTAGGGGCGGCTAGGTGGCTCAGTGAATAGAGCGCCTGGCCCTGGAATCAGAAGGACCTGAGTTCGGAGCCGGCCTCAGACACTTAATCCACGCAAACAAAAACCTAGCCGTGTAACCTTGGGCAAGTTACTTAACCCCAATTGCCCTAAAGGGGCGGCTAGGTGGCACAGTGAGTAAGAGCGCCAGCCTCAGAGTTGGGATGACCCGAGATCAGATCCGGCCTCAGAAAATGAGCACCCACGCATAAATAATGACTAGCCGTGTAACCTTGAGCAAGTTACTTAACCCCAATTGCTTTAAAAAAAAAAAAAAGAATTGATAAGCTTAATAATAATAATTAGCTCATCTTTATATAGAGCATTATATTTTCAAAGGCATTTTCTTCAGATCAATCCTATGTGGTAAATTGTGCAAGTTTTATTACCCTCCCCCCATTTTATAAATGGGTAAACTAGGCCTCATAAGCAATTGGGTAGTTCAGTAGTGCCTGGTCTGGAGTCAGAAAGACTCATCTTTCATGAGTTCAAATCTGGACACCTATTAGCTGTGTGACCTTGAGCAAGTCACTTAACCCAATTTGCCTTAATCTCCTCATCTGTAAAATGAGCTAGAAATGGCAATCCACTCCAAGTATCTTTGTAAAGTAAACCCCCCCCAAAAAATAATGGGGTCATGCAAAGTCAGACATGACTGAACAACAACAAAAGTAGGACTCATAGTAAGCTGTTTGCCCATGTCTCACAGTTAATAAGTGGGAGAACTGAAGCCAGATCACCTGACTCCCAATTCCAACTTTATGTGGAAGGCAGCCCCAGTAGTAGAGACTGTTAGACTGTAAGTAACTCAAGGGCACGGACTGTCTTTTGTCTCTCTTTATATCTCCAGCACTTAGCACAGTGCCTAGCACATAGAAGGCACTTAATAAATATGTATTGACTGACTGGAGAATTCAAATACAGCAGGGTTGAAGAATTCAGAATTTTAGTTATTTAAATGCTCTCATTAGTAAATTTATCATCCATGACTTAGTTGGTTTTTTTTTTTTTAAGAATTAAGAATACAGTAAAATAATCACTTTAAAATAAAACCCTATAAAATATTCCTAAGTTTTACTTTACATTCAGGCATAAAGTCCTATTCCACCATACTTGAGCCACACTTCATTACAATCTGGTCCCCAACCTCATCTAGTCTGTCCCATCTCTGTACTTCTCCTCATAGCATCTCCTATTCCTGGCACAGATTTTCTTCCCTGTGAAAGATCAATGCCTATTCACATCCTTCTCTTTGAAGACCCAGCTCAGGTAATACCTCCTCCTTGAAGTCTTCCATGATTCCCATGGCTAAATGTTACTTCCTCTTCCTTAGGCCTTTAGGATCATGCAGTTTGACATCTCCTATAGACTAAATCATTCTACAACTCGCACTGGGGTTATTTCTCAGTATATCCTCCATTCCCAGCTCCTTGAGGGAGGGGACTGTCATTTTTCATCTTTACTTTTCCAGTACCACCAGCATTTCATTGATTAAGTTTCCACTACAATAACAGAATCCCTAAGAATCGCAGCTCCTTTGTCCTAAAGAAACGTAGATATATGCTGTAGAAAGAGCTTCAGGTCGAGTCAAAAAATCCAAGTATCAATCTCAGTTGGGCTATTTGTTAGGCATGTGATAGTCTACATGTCACTTAACCTCTGTCTGGTCCTCAGTTCCCCATTTGGAAAATAAGGGTAATAATAATTTACCACTTCCCAAGTGGTTGGCATGAAGACCAAATTAAATAATGTATATAAAATGTTCTTTCTATGTAAATGTCAGTTTTTTCTTTTTTATCTTTGGTGGTGGTAGTTGTTTTTTTCAGTCATCCCATCACCCCTAGGGGTAGTACCTGGCACACATGGCTTAATAAATGTTTGTTGACTGGCTAAGGAGAGCGAAGTTGGAAGATATGTGGAAATCAAGGTCCAGAGGGATAAAATAATCTGCTTTATTTAAGAGCAGAGAAAAACTAGAACCCAAGTCCCTTGACTCTTCAATTATGTCTAAATCAGAGAAGTGCTAAAAGAAAACAACTCTGTCTTCATTTACAAACAACTATGAGGGCATTCTTGGGCGCCAGGTGTCACCTCAGCAAACACCATCTGCTGGCCTTATGTTAATGCTTTGCTCCCCTGCAAAGGAAACTCCATTTATCTGAACACCTAGTTCATTGATACGGCAATCACTGAAAAGAAGGGTAGAAATAGGTGGAAGGATAATGAACATCCCTCAAAATGCCAATTAAGTTTAGCAAATACAGTTATTTTTTTTAAATGATCACGTTTAGCTTTGTGAGTTCTAAAATTAAAATTAAAAACATCTTTTCAGTATGAAGTTGTAAAGGCTGAAGCTTAGTTTAAAAATGTGACTATACCAGAAATAGCCATTTTTAACATTATTACTGTTGTTATTGTTATCAGTGATTGTCAGCTAACAAACAGATGGCACCAGGCTTGGTCTTAGAAGAGGTAGTTCAAGTATTGGCTCTGACATTTATTACTGGGGTATCTAGAGGCATTTTAATTTACCTCCCAGGGCCTCAGCTTCCTCATCTGTAAAGTGGGGATAATAACCAGCACCATTGACCTACTCCTTTTGTAAATTCTAAAGTATTCTAACAAAACCTGTGAGCTCCTTGAGGGAAAGGATGGTTTTTTGCTTCTTTCTGTATGCTCTGTACTTGGCACTGTGCCAAGCTCATGGTAAATGCTTAACAAACATTTATTGATTGACTAAGCTTCATATTTTACTTCTTAAAAAAAAGGACAATCAGAAGGACTTTAAAAATCAAATAAGAGAAGTGGAGGAAAAATTGGAAAGAGAAATGAGAAGGATGCAGGAAAAGTATGAAATGAGGGTCAACAGCCTGACTGAGGAAAACAACACCTTAAAAAATAGACTAACTCAAATGGCAAAGGAGGCCCAAAAGGGCAATGAGGAGAAGAATGCCTTAAAAAGTCGAATTTGCCAGATGGAAAAAGAATCTCAAAAGTTCACTGAGGAGATTCATTCCTTCAGAGTTAGACTGGAGCAAATGGAAGCTAGTGACTTTATGAGAAATCAAGATACTATTAAACAGATCCAAACAAATGAAAGATTAGAAGGCAATGTGAAATATCTCATGGGACAAACCACTAACCTGGAAAATAGATCCAGGAGAGATAATTTAAAAATTATTGGACTACCTGAAAGCCATGATCAAAGAAAGAACCTAGAAATCACCCTTCAAGAAATTCTCAAGGTAAACTGCCCTGATGTTTTAGATCCAGAGGGCAAAATAGAGGTTGAAAGAATCCACCGATCACCTCCTGAAAAAGATCCCAAAAAGAAAACTCCCAGGAATATTATAGCCAGGTTCCAGAATCCCCAGATCAAGGAGAAAATACTACAAGCAGCCAGGAAGAAACAATTTCAATATTGTGGAAACACAATCAGAATAGCCCAGGACCTGGCAGCTTCTACACTGAGAGATCGAAGGGCATGGAATATGATATTCCAGAGGGCAAAAGAACTGGGAATGAACCCAAGGGTCACCTACCCAGCAAAACTGAGTATTTTCTTTCAGGGGAAAATATGGTCATTCAGTGCAATAGAGGACTTTCAAGCATTCTTGAGGAAAAAACCAGAGTTGAATAGAAAATTTGACATCCAGACACAAGAAGCAAGAGATGCCTGAGAAGGTAATCAGGGAAAAGAAATCAAAAGGAACTTATCAAAGTTGAACTATTTACATTCCTATATGGAAAAGCAATAACTGTGACTGATGATATCTTTCTCACTATGAAAATAATGGAAGAAGGGTGTGTGGTCATATGAATACATATGTGAATGTGCATGTAGATGGTTACAGTTATATATGGATAGAGGGCATAGGTTGAATTTGTTGGGAAGGGAGAATACTCAAGGGATGAAATTATGAGGTGAGAGAGGAAAGTGGCAAGAGGAGATGGGGAGAGACAGGGTAGGGTAAACTATCTCATGTAGAAGAAGCAAGGGGAAGTGGTTGCAAGGGAGGAGGAGAATAGGAAGGAAAAAAAGGCAAAACCACATTCTCATTGAATTTGGTTCAGGGAGAGAATGACATACATACTAAATGGGATATCTCAACCTGTAGCAGAATAGGGGGAAGGAGGATGAGAGGAGGGATGATGAATGGGAGGGCATCCTTGCAGGGAGGGGAGGTTGGAAGTACCCACCATAAAAGAGGGACAGGATCATGTAGGGAATGGACCAGGTGGGGGGTGGGATGAGTGGGAGGGAATTATAAGCAGCCTTGTACAATATATCTACTATGATAATGTTTTGCATAGCTAGACATGTACAACATATACTGAATTACTTATCTCCCCAGAGGGAATGGGTGACAAGGGAGGAAGGAAATGGATCTGAAATTCGAGGTCTTAACATTAAATGTTTCAAATATATATAAATACTATTATTAATACTCTTTTGCTTATAATTGGGAGATAAGATGTGCAGGCATTGGGACACAAAGATTCACCTTCCTCTAATGGAAAAGTCGAAGGGGGTATGGGAGAAGGTATGGGAGAGAGCAGATTGGAGGAAGCGATATCTTGTGGGACTGCTATTCTGGGAGGTTGGGTAGGGGAATAACGGGGGGAAAATGATTGTAACTCAAAATCTGGCGGAAATGAATGATGTAAAACAGAAGTTAATAAAGCATTTGTTTAAAAAAAAAAAGGACAATCACAATACTGAAGCAACACAAATGAGTATGGAAAATTAGCCAAAAGCAGAACATTTTTCACACATACTACATTCTAGTCAAATTAGACTACATTTTCCTAAGTCATCTTACCCTCCATCACCTCCATGACGAAGACCAGTAGTGTCAAACTCAAATAGAACCCAATCTCTGTCAATGCAGATTGACTGAGAAAACCACAAATTAACATTATCTGTGCTGTATTATGTTTTAATTTATTTTATTAAAAACTTCCCAATTACGGCTTAATCTCATTTGGACCTGGAGTTTTGACACCTCTCATTCCCTGTGCTTTAAATATACTACCGTCTCATTTCTGCCTGGTTTCAATTCAACTCAACCAGCATTAAATAGGCACCTACTCTGTGGCCATGTCAAAGATGAGAACATTAGGTTCTTGCCCTCAAGGAGCTTACTGTCCACTTGGAAGGGAGGGTAGAAGTGAGAACCACACTTACCTAGATAAGGCTAGGTGAGTATCACCAAAGCTAGGATGGGTCAGGAGCAAAAGCCTAGCCCAGGTGGTACCATTTGTACTTTACCTTCTGTGATAGCCCATAGCTAAAAGTGCTCTTTCAGGCCTCTTATTTTCCCAGAAGATTTGTATATATCTCTCCTTTACCCCTATCATAGTATACTTCGTTTCATACGTATGTGGGCTCTTTTGGTACATTCTTTGGTAGATTATAAACTTCTTGAGGGCAAAGTTCTATTGGGTCTTTTCCCCCCAATCCTCAGGGTGGGGTAGAGAGCTTTGCAAACAGGAGATGTTTGAAGCCAGGTCAAAATCTGTAACTTATGGAGACCTTAGTAAGCCTTCTTAAGCCTCACTGTTACTCTTTTCAGACTCCTTTCCCAACACACACACACACACACACACACACACACACACACACACACACACACACACTCACTCACTCACTCTTCTTCCTCCTCCATGTTTCATATCATTCCCTTCCATATCCAGCCATGTAGATGAAAAATATTCATGCACTGCCAATTCTATTGACATGTTGCAAAGGTAAAAGAAAGTTCACAGAATGTTTGTCCTTGGAGGCACACACAGACCCTCAAGGCCTCCATGATCCATTCCCAGAACTCGAGCTCCCCTCCTAAAAGCAGACTGCTGGCATGAGTCACAGCTCCAGGCTCCAGAGGGGCCAGAGGAAATTGTATTAGCTCTAGAAGACATGATCAAAACGCAGGGTAGAAAATAAAGTACACAGGGGAGCAGAAGAGTTTTATTGCTCAGCTTGATCAAGCATAAAGTCATTAAAATGGACAGCTTTTGATGTAGATTTTATACCTCGCCCTAAGGGAACCTGATGGTGCAGGGGACAGTAATTTCTGAGCCTAGTTCCCCATGAAGGTACATGCTGACCTCCAGCCTTTCCCCTTAGTTATATTCACCCACACACTGTATGATGAGGCCTGAAACAGAAAGGCGGTTGTTGAGGCAGTGGGAGATGTACTGTTGAAAAAACATTGTCCTGGGAATGAGGAAACCTGAGTTCTACTCCTGACTTGACCACTAACTAGCCTCATGGCCTTGAGTAAGTCATGTTATCGTATCCTCAAATGTGAAAAAAAAAATTAATAAAATGGATTAGGTGACCTCTAAGGGCCCTTCCAGAAGTAATAAAAGTCTATGTAGAGATTCCCTTTTATACTCACAGACCCGAAGTTAAACCTTGCCCAAAATAAAATGTGGGCTGTAGTTACTATTTAAGTAAGACACACCCTAGGCTAATGAAAAGTGAGAAACTTAAAAATACTTGAAAGCAATTTGGAAAGACTCCGGCGAAAGATTATAATTATGGCAGGTCTTGGTGGACACAAGAAAACTTACAGGATCACAGGGTTACAGCTAGAAGGGACAGAAGAGGTCATCCACACCAATCCCTTCATTGTACAGATTAGATACTGAGATTCAGAAAGATTTAAGTGGCTTCTCTAAGGTGACACAGAAATAGCAGGTTACAGGCAGGAGTGAATGATAACTACTGATAATGTTACCCTCCCCACCTTTGTTTTTAGCACCAGCAGGTTTGTAAAACACTTTCTTCACAACAACCCTTCTAGGTAGAGTACAAACATTGTCCCCATTTTACAAGTGAAGAGAAATGACTTCTCCATAGTGACTTAAAAAGGTCATTGGAACTGATATGTTTAAGAAAATGTAATCCCACCCACCCCCCATCTGAGATATTGGAACACAAATTAGAACATAACTCTTCTCTTTCAGAATCCAGCTAACATTTCAAAGGTAAACCAAAGAAAAAAATTCTTTTAATATCACTTTTTCTTATTTTTGCCCACGTAGTATTAATTTTTTTTAAATGCATAAGTTTTAAAAAAAACACACAAAGCTAGAACTACAGTGGACAGAGTGCCTGGCATGAACTAAGGAAGACCTGAGTTCAAATCTGATCACAGACACTAGCTATACGACCCTGGGCAAATCACTTAATCCCTTTTTGCCTCAGTTTTCTCAACTGCAAAATGAAGATAACAGCACCCACCACACAAGGTTGCTGTGAGAATCCAATAGGTTAATACTCATAAAGTGCTTAGCCGGGCAAATAGTGGGCTCTTTAAAAAATGTTTGCTTCCTTTGCCTCTTCCTATAAAAATGAGAGGGAAATAGACACAGATATAGAGACAGAAAAAAATAAGTATAGGGACACAAGTTAACTCATGATCTGTCCAGATTTGTGTATAATTACAAAGTTAGGTTATATAGGAAGTCTTTATTTTGCCTCCAGTCTGTAGATGCCCAAGATCAGGTTGAAAGAAGTAGGATTGGAGTATTTATTTATTTATTTTTGCTTTTTTTTTTGGAATGGGGCAAGGCAAGGCAATTGCGGTTAAGTGACTTGACCAAAGTCACATGGCTAGTACATGTTAAGTGTCTGAGGACAGATTTTAACTCAGGTACTCCTGATTCCAGGGCTGGTGCTCTGTTCACTGCACCACCTAGCCACCCCAAGACTGGACTATTTAGAGCTAAAAGGGACCTAAGACATAATAGCTTCAACCACATTTGTTTCAAACAAATAAGAGCATGGATGCTCAGAGAGAAGTAAGAAGGTCCAGGTTTGAAGCTGGCCCCCTGACTCCCAGTCCAGAACTCTTTATGGGTTTTTTTTCTCTATTATGAATGTGAAATGAACATTCTAATGCTGGTGTTCTTTCCACTGTACTGTGGATGTCAAGAATAGAAAAACATCTAGATTACATCTGCAATAACAAGTGAAAGACAGACTTTGTGCAGTGAGTTTGTTCCTTATACACAGGCTTAAAATGATTCTGGACTTGGTTAGAGCTGAACCAAACATACAAGTAATTTAAGTGATTACCTTAGGGCAGTACCCCAGAGGATTCTATTCTCCAGACACTTGCTAGGTAATTGATGACTGCTGGGGTTCGTGCTCTCTCTCATCCAAGAGAGAAGCAGTTAGTAATTTCTTGACTCTATCTTAGAGGTTATGAAAAGAGAATAGGAAAGCTCAGAACAGCCAGACATATAACACACTAGAATTAGGGAGAATTGACTTCAAAAGGATCAGGGAAAGAAGGAGTAGGATCCATGGGCTAAATGTCTATGGAAGAAGTCATTCTAAGAAACTGAATTCTGAAGACACCAAGAGAAACAATGTTGATAAGAAGGAATGAGAGCTCTGTCAAAAGAGATTGATGGTTGGGTGAAATAAGTAAAGAAGATGGGAACAAAGGTAATGGAGGATAATCCCATGATATAAAAGCACTGAACAGTCCTAAAAAAAATACTGAAAATGTGCTAAATATTAGGATGAGCTAAAGCTAGTAAGGAAAGCCAAGGATAACAAAAAGTGTGTTGGTGTTGGGTTTTGGGGGGTGGGGCAGGCGATTATTTTTGGTAAATTAGGGAAAAGAAAGGATCCAAGAAAGGACAGGAACAATGTTGAGGGTAGATTGAACAATGATAATAAATGATGAAGAGGGGGCGGTATCGTTGGATTCTTTATTTTGTTTTGGTTTTAACTGCCAAAGAAAATTGGCTTTGGACTTCAGAAGGACAAACCAAAAAAAGACTAATAGAGAACTGATATGCAAGATTAAGTAAGGACAAATTAAGACTCCCATGTCCTTGATGAGCTCAAGGCACCTGTTTCAGATTACCTACATCTAGGCTACAAAAAACTAGCAGATATGAATGCTGAGCCATGCTCGGTGATCTCTGAATGATCATGGAAGAATTCCTGCCAACATGGTCTCCTGAGGGGGAAAGCAGGCTGCCCAACTCCTATATTTACCCACTCCAGAAAAATCCTGAAGTTCACACCAGATTAAAAAATGATCAAGAAATCCAATGAGAAAATATAGTAAATGACTTCTTCAATTCCAAAAAGTCAGCTGGGGAGGAGGAAAAGGGGGGAATGCCAGCAAAGCCAGAGCCAAAGTAAGGTAGATTCCCATTAGCACCAGAGATGACCAAGAGCAGGGGTAACTGGCAAGGCTGGTGACTAGAGGCAGCAAGAAAGAGAGGATTCCCCTGAGAAATCCCAACACTGATCAGAAAGCTGCAATGGATTGTAATAAACACAATGCAGCAGTGCTTGGACTGGGACAGCCCAGACTCAGGAGCTAGGAGGTCCCTAATGCCCTATCCTAAGATGCAAGAGAATGCCTGAACATCCAGGGCCCTAAATCTCAAAGATCTGACAGGTGGAGTTGGGAGGCAAATCCTAGAAGGTAAAGATTGCCATAGGAACCCTGGGGACATAGGGAGAGTGTGCACAATAAACCATCCCACCCAAAAACTCATCAGGGAGGGGGAGAGGAGCTTGGCACTGGAACAAAGCCACAATTCAGGAAATAAATCTGGAGAGATAAGTAAATCAAAGAAAACATGATGCAGCATGAAAATTACCGTAAATCTAAGCCCACAACAACTGTAGACTCAAAGAAAAATGTGAATTTTCCATAAGCATTACATGAATACTTAGGAGAAATGAAGCAAGAGATTAAAAAAATGAAATAAAACTCTTGAGGAAAAAAAATTGGCAGAAAAGTGGTTTAAAAGAGAAAGTGGAAAACTTTACCCAAGAAATGTAATCCCTTAAAACTAGAATACCAAATAGAAATCAATTCTATGAGATAGCAAGAAATATCGGAACAAATTTTTTTTTATTTTAATTAAGACTGATTTAAAATTGAAAGATTGATGACAGCTGGTTCCAGTCTATCATTTGCTAGCTGTGTGATTACTTCCCTAATCTGCAAAATGGAGGCAGTATCTCCATATCCTCTACTCCTCTACTTAACACATATGAGTAACTTTGCAGAAGACAGGTGTTTCCATAGAGCAATACTATGAAAAGGTGATACAACAACATGGCCGTGTCATTTCACAATTTAGTAAGATATTGCAAAATGACGTTAATGAGGGTGGTCCCATGTGAAGTACACCTCCATACTCCTGTCTATTTCACCAGTTGTGAGGAAAGCACTTTGGGAAATGTGAATGGCTGTATAAATACAAGCTATATGTTTGGGATCATAAAGGAATAGCACTATATAGGCACCTTGAAATCATCTATCTCGTCCAACCCTTCCACCATTTTATAGATGAGAAAACTGAGGCCCAAACAAGAGAAGTGCCTTTCCCAAGGTCAAAAAGGGATTAGAGAAACAGTAGCAGAGGTGTAACTCAAGCCCAGGTGCTTTGACAGCAAACCAAGGCTCCTCTATCCCCATCATGGGATGATTTCTTGAGTACCTACTACATATTGAGGGCATGAGACGACAGCAATCCAGCCAAAAACCATAAGTAGAAAAGTAGAGGGAAGGATGCAGACTGGCTATATTTATGCAGACAAGCTGCGTGAAACGGAAGTATGGCCAGAAGGAAAGGGGGTGGCACCAAGTCTTTCGGGCCAAGCCGAGCTGAAGCTGACAAAGACATAAGCATAGATGTGAAGAATCTTTTTAATTCCCCATATAGCTTCTGGGTGATAATAACAACACTAGCTAGCATTTATAGAGTGCTTTAAGATTAACACAGCATTTTATCTCATTGGAGCCTCACAGCAACCCAGTAACGTAGATGCTATTATTTGCCTCCATATTACAGATGGAGGCAGCTAAGCAGAGCAATGGATAGGGTGCTAGGTCTAGACATTCAAGTTCAATTCCAGCTTCAGACAGTTACTGGCTGTGTGATCCTGGGCAAGTCACCAACTTCTGTTGGCCTCAGTTTCCTCAACTATAATATGAGGAAAATAACAATAACTACCCTGTTACAGGGTTGTTGTGAGGGGAAAAATGAGAAAAATATTTATAAAGCATTTAGCACACAATGCCTAGCCCATGGTGGGTGTCACATAAATACTTATTTCCTTCCCTTACAAATGAGAAGCTGGGGTTGGCAGGTTAAGTGATTTACCTAGGATTACATAGCACCCAAGTATCTAAAGGAGAATCTGAAGTCCAGGTTTTCCCTCTACAAGTCAGCACTCCACTCATTTAACCACCTAGCTATCTCCTGGAGCTTTGGAATACTTAGTACTGGGAGCCAATGACAAATGCTGACTCCAAGACAAGAAGGCCACATTTGCCTGTTATCTCACCTCAAATTCAACATGTTCAAGGTGAATCTCCCCCTCCAAGCCTGCTTCCGCTCCCAATCTCGTTTCCATTGATGGCACCACCATCTTCCCAGGTACCAAATTCACTTTTAATAATCTTTGAAACTTCCATCCCTCTCATACCAATCATTTCCCAAACCCTGTCAATTCTACCTCTACCATATTTATTTCTAGCCCCTCCTTTTCACTTTCATTGCTTTCGCTTTATTCCAAGTTTTTATCTCTCCTCTAAACTGCCATCAAAACTTTTTAACTAGTCTCTTTGTTCCCTGGTATCCTGTCCTCCAATCTATTCCACATACTGTTGCTGAATTAATCTTCCAGTGCACAGGTCTGACCACCTCACTTCCTGATGTTGCCATGTCATCATTGCCATTGCTATTTCAGTTGGGGTTGTCTCAACAACAGTTGGAATGGTTTGCCATTTCCTTCTCCAGCTCATTTTACAGATGAGGAAACTGAGGTATGCCCTGTCATCAAAAACCTTCAATGACTCCTCATTGCACATAGGGTAAAATTCACAGCCCTTAGTCTGGCATTCCTTCTCACCTTTCTTTTAACAAAACTCAAAATAGTTCAATAGTTTATCAAATTCACCCTTACTTTTCACCAGCTCACATGATTACTAAATAAGACAGGTATAGTATAAGAATGTCACAAAGTACTATCAGCTATAAACACTCTTGTGATTAATTTATGTATTTGTGTGTTTTATTAGTAAAATAGCCAATTCTGATCTTTTACTTTGGGGGGAGTGAGGTGTGGTGGCAAACCATAATAAATTCAGTAGAAAGATATTTAGGGTAGAGCAAAGATAATTTATGGACAGTAAACAAGGGTTTTTCGCTCATTCACTACAAGTTTCTGTTATGTGCATCTATTATTACGAGCACTGTTTTACAACAGTTTACATCCTAAAGATCCTTGGACCTTCTTTATGATTCTCGCGATCATGTGATTAATCTACCTCTGCTATAGGCCCTGGTAACAACTGGCAACTATCTGGCTTAGCACTTTGACATTAGAGAGAGTTTATTTGCATTTTTTGGTTCTATTAGTATAAGGGAAGATAGGAAGAAACAGATGGATAGACATATATAATATGTTATAATATCTTACTGTTACTGTTAATATTTCACTCTGGCAGTAAACCAGGCTAATGAAATCAATCATGAATAAGAAATACTGTGTAGCACTTTTAAATCCACATATCAAAAGGCCAAGGAGACAAAATGAATTAGCCTATGAAGGTATGAATGAAGAAAATTTCAAAATTAGAGGAATAATAGAGAAACCATACTTCCCAGTTTCCCCAAAGCATAGGGACAACCTTCAAAAAGAGTCAAACTTCATTTCTAAGACTGTAATTAATGTCATCTGAATTCAAGAATTTGTTTGAACTACAGAATAACTGAAGTAAGAAAATTATATAAATCAAATGTTGAAGAGAACATATCGACCAAGTAAAACAGAAAACTAAGGCAACCATTTGGATAATTCAAGGCTAAAATATGCCCCTTTGCCTTAAATGTCTAGACAATTTCTTACACTAAAACCTACCTTCGATACCTTATGTTATGGAGTAGGAGTGACATTAGGTGCTCAAAGTCTATACCAGCACCGAGTTCTACCTTCTCCACTCCTACTCCCATGTTCTTGAAGCACAACTGAGGTGACTAAGTTCATTACAGATTTATATTATTTTATCTCAGCTCAGCCCTCACTGCTGCCTACAAAGGAAATCCTTTAATCTTCCCTAAGAGGCTCTCAGATCCCTCATCTCTTCTAGGCAGCTAGGTTGTGCAGTAGACAGAGTGCCAAGCCTGGAGTCAGGAAGAGTTAACTTCCTGAGTTCAAATCTGGCCTCAGACACTTAATAGTTAAATGACCATGAGCAAGTTAGCCCTGTTTGCCTCAGTTGCCTCATCTGTAAAATGAGCTGGAGAAGGATATGGTAAACCATTCCAGTATCTTTGTCAAGAAAACCCCACATAGGCTCATGAAGAGTTGGACACAACTCAACAACAGTCTCTCTTATACCCTCTTTTTGTTGGCTATTGCAAATCTCTAATCTCAGTCCTCTGGTGCTTTCTCTTCCCCAATTTCTCTCAGTAGAGAACCTCACATCCTGTTTTACAGGAAAAGAGCAACTATATAGTAGGCACCCTCCTCTTCCCCAGGCTAGTCTTTGGAACCCCTCCATCATAAACCTCATTCTGTCCATCATTAGGTTCCATCTCTGACAAAGAGATGGGCCACCTGCTGGTCAGAATTAATTCTCCATTTCTGCCCTTGATTCCATTCCCTTACATCTCTAGGAACTTGCACTGTTGAACATTTCTTCATATTTCCTTCATGTTCTATCTCTCCTTATCTATTGCCTCAATCTCCATTACCTTCAACTGTGCCCAAATCTTCTCCCGACCACCATCAATTTTTTTAAAAATCTATGAGGCAAAAAATGAAATTCAAATTTTCCCCAAATCCATTCCTTCTTCAAACTTCCAATCCTGATGTCATCCTTCTATATTTCTACCACTACCCTCCAGCCTTGGAGCACTTTGTACTCTTTCCTATCCTTCCACCCCTCTACACACACACACACACACACACACACACACACACACACACACACACACACAGTTTCCAAACCTTGCCAATTCTACCTTTTGTCTTTCTAGCCCCAGCATTTGGAACATGTTGTTGTTGTTGATCATTCATTTCAGTCATGTCTGACTCCGTGATCCCATCTGGGGTTTACTTGGCAAAGATTCTGGAATGGTTTGCCATTTCTTTCTCCAGATCATTTTACAGATAAGGAGCTGCAGTAAACAGGGTTAAGTGACTTGCCCAGGGTCATACAGCTAGTAAGGTATGAGGTCAGACTTGAACTCAGGAACATGAGTCTTCTGGACTTTAGGCCAGGCATTCTATCCATTGCACCAGCTAGTTCCCCTTGGCCCATAGCATGTATTTAATAAATGCTTGTCAATAGATGTTGCTTATTTGAATTCTCCATATTCCTCATTTCTTATACTGTATGCACATTCTGCTACATTCATGAATCAGAACTTTTTATTTAGCCACTTCCCAATGAAGAGCATCAACTTTGTTTCCAATTCCTCACTATGACAAAAACTATTTCTGTGAATGTGTTGGTATATTTGAGACCTTTTGTTCTTTTTAACTTGTGTGGGGGGTTATGCTTAGCTATCCTATGCTTAGGATCTGTGGGTGTCAAATGATATGGACACTGTAGTAACTTTCTTAACTTAATTCTAAATTACTTTTGAGAATGTTTGGAACAATTTATATGACCACAAACAGTGTCGTAATGTTATCATTGGCCAGTTTGCTGGAGTTTATTTCATTTGAATTCCCTTCATGCACTCTCTCTTCCAATGAAACCAGCCTATAAGCTGCTCCCCATTATATCACTTGCTTTTGTGCATTTGTACAAATGGTTACTCATGTCCAGATTATACTCATTCCTTTTTCATAGACTCCCCAGCCCTCTTCAAAACACTCAAGTGTCACCTCCTAAAATGAGGCCTTCTTGATATCCCCAGTTAGCACTGCCAACCTCATAAAATTACTTTCTATCTACTTGCAAAGTACCTCCAGTAGACAGTAAGCTCCTTGAGGGCAGGTGCTATGCTGTTTTGGTATTCACACTACCTAGCACACCTAGCCTTTTATGTATAGTATAACCCATATTATCTGTTGTTTCTTGCCTCTGCTTTCTGACAAGTCTACAAAACTGGGAAGGCTCTGAGTAACAGATTGTATACCTGTCATCCAAGGACCAACCTAGTGAAACTTGGAATGCTTTGTGCATCACCAGGTTGGCCTTAACAGTGGGGATTTAATAAGTGTTGAATTGAACTGGCCTCAGGGTGACCATTTTTTTTTGGACAAAGAAACATTTGAAGACCATCTAAGTAGAAAAGGAACTGATCTGCATAAATGAGGAGAGGGCCTACACTTATGAAGTCACTGATCCTGAAAGCATTCAAGTAATTTAATGATTCAAAACCAAAATATTTTGGCCCTGAGTTTTCCAAATAATGACTTCAATTCTCTACTTCACTTAAAATATGAAGACACAGCCAAAATATGTGTTGTATAATCTGCAATTTTTAGGCATGTGACCTCCAGATGTTTCCCCCATTGTTACTCAGTCTTGGCTAAGTCTCAAGTCAATCCAATATTGATTTACGCCAATAGTTAGTAAATGTTAAAAGTAGGATTTGAATCCAGGTCTTCCTAATGCCAAGGCCAGCATTCTACCAACTACTTGATAAAGAAGCCAAATTAGATTGTCTCTAAGGTGCCTTCCAGCTCCAAAAATCTGAGTCGGGGAGTCTATGAATGTAAAAGAGATTTCAAAACAAAGACCTGGCAAGATTTACAGGTTAGATATGTAATTCCTTCACTACCTCCCACCCTGCCCAGGAAAGGCTAGAGCTCCCACAAGAATGATCAGGCTTCAGTGAACACAGCTAGAGAGGAAGAATCTTGTACAGAGGACACGTGCTCAAGTTGTGTCTGAGTATCTGTATCAAATCAAGCCAGAGTCCTTGAGGTAATACATAAAGGAGCTGCTGGCAGAATAGAACAGAACCAAGGAAAATATACATTGAAATGAACCAGCATGTTTATTTTTCAGGTGGTATTATACTAACAGTGTTCCTTCCTTGTTTTCCTGATTCAGTCTTGTTTGGAGCTAGTGTTTCCTATTTTTTTTTTTGAGCCAGTTATAGGAATATAACTGTCTTGTTTTAGATAAGCTGAGTTTAAATAGAAGTGAGGCACCCAAGTGGAAAAGTTTATCAATTTATTGAAAATGTGAGTCTGAAGTTAAGGAGAGAGGTCTGGACTTGAAAGGTAGATTTGGACATCCACCTTCTACAAAGAGGCAGTCATTGAAGCCATGAACATTGTATGTGGAATGGAAAGATTACTGAACTTAAATTACAGGACCTGGGTTCATGTCCCTTGTATCTTATTTACTAGTGCTACTGTGACTTTAGTTGTCACTGAATCTCCTTAGGCTTCAGTTTCCTTATCTATAAAATGAAAAAATTAGACTAGATGGCTAAGGTCTCTTTTTGTCATAAAATCACTATCTCCAATGAAAAGAGGGTTATAGACTGAATAACTGAGGTCTGAGGATTTGTTCCTTGGTAAATATATTTAGGGGAGAAAACTGAAATAAATTGCACCCCCTTTTTTGGCTACTCTAGCATTTTAGCTTAACTCTTTACAGAAACATAATTTCCTGGTCCATAATGAAGATTCATAATGCACCTACTATGTGCAGGGGGCTACAGTTAAACAATGACGGAATCACAAAGTTTAAATAAAAATCACTAGTCTCACAGAGCACATAAGCTACAAGCAAGTCAGACAAATACATGATATATAGATGAATTATATGAGTATTACCTCCATGGTGTAGGCCATAAACCCAGCCATAACTTCTCAGTCTGTTAGATATCTAGCCAAATTCTCCCATAAATCTTCCATAGATGATCTATCCAATATACAGAAGGTCTTTCCATGGGTCCCAGCACTGCCCTCAGGCTGCTCAGCTGTTATCATTTGCTCTCAGTACTCAAGTGGCAACAATTCCTCCAATCACAAATTTGCTGATTAAATGTTTTACTCCACTTCATGCATGGGTCAAACTTAGATCATCTCTTTGGGTCTTTTGGGTCACCTATAATTTTTATTATTCAGATAAAAGGTTGTCCCATGACTTCATAGTCATATTATATCAGTAGAGGAGTATTATAGTTTAAAAGATGGGGTGTGCACCAGGGAGCAACCTGGGATCACTGAAAGTGACGTCCAAGTGTACATGAAAATACAAAATGAAAATGTTGTGACACATGAGAGGAAAGGTCACTATTAACAAGAATGAATCAGGAAAGATGACTTCATGTAAAAAGTAGTATTTGAATCATACTTTAAAGACCAGGAGAAATTTAAAGTCTAAAGAAGGCAGTGGGTAAAGAGTGATCCAGGTGGACTGAAATGCAGGGTGTATGGCTAGAAATGACATAGAATTAACTCCAAAGTGTAAATTGGTACTAGATTATAAAGGGTCTTGAATGCCAGGCAGAGGAATCTAAAAAAATGATTCAAAAGGTAGTAGAGGCCCACTCTGCCCAAGGAGTTGAAGTTTATTAACAGATATCCCAGTCAGACACACTGGAAGACATCTCTCCTTTATGGGAATCAGTTCAACAACCCAAATGACATGGAGATTCTAGAAGGACAACCTCAGTAGTATGCCAAAGGACTTTACTCATCCACTTGGTTAAACACCAATACTGCTTTGGACTGGGCATCTTTTTTTTTTCAAATGCTTTATTAGCTTCTACATTACATCATTCATTTCCACCAGATTTTGAGTTACAAATTTTCTCCTCGTTTTTTTCCCTAACCAATGCCCTAAAATAGCAGTCACACAGGATATTCCCTCCTCCAATCTGCTTTCTCCCATATCTTCTCCCATACCCCCTCCAACTTTCCAGTAGGGCATGGTGGATCTCTATGTCCCAGTGCCTGTATATCTTATTTCCCAATTACATGTAAAATAGTATTAATTATACATATATGTAAAAACTTTGATTTCCAGATTCATTCCCTTTTCCCTTGTCACCCACCCTTACTGGGAAGATAAGCAATTCAGTATAGGTTGTATATGTGTCAATATGCAAAACATTACCATAGTAGATATATTGTAAAAGACTGACTATATTTCCCTCCCTCCTATTCCATCTCCCACTTGTTCTATTCTCTACTTTGATCCTGTCCCTTTTTCAAAAGTGGGTGATTCCAACTTCCCTCCCCCACCCCAGCCTGCCCTCCCTTCCACAATGCTCCCTCTTATCCCCTTCCTCTCTACTCTCCTGGAGGGTGAGATACCCTATTTAGTGTGTTTGTCATTCACTCCCTGAGCCAAATTCAATGAGAATAAGGTTGACCCATTTCCTTTTGCCTTCCTGTTCTTCCTCTCGATTGTAACCATTTCCCCTTGCCTCTTCTATATGAGATAGTTTACCCCATTTTGTCTCTCCCCATCTCCTCTCATTATATTCCTCTCCCATCTCTTAATTTCACCTTTTAAGTGTTATCCCTTCCTATTAAATTGGTCCTGTGCCCTCTGTCTATGTATATCTATAAACATATATACACACATTCACATATGTATTCATATGCCCATATACCCTCCTATATAGACATATATATTTCCATTCCCTTCAACTATTTTCATACTGAGAAAAGTCTCATCAGTTACAATTATTGTTTTTCCATGTAGGAATGTAAATAGTTGAACTTTCATAAGTTCCTTTTGATTTCTTTTCCCTGTTTACCTTCTCATGCTTCTCTTGCTTCTTGAATCTCAATGTCAAATTTTCTATTCAACTTTGGTTTTTTCATCAAGAATGCTTGAAAGTCCTCTATTCCACTGAATGACCATATTTTCCCCTGAAACATGATACTCAGTTTTGCTGGGTAGGCGATTCTTGGTTTTAATGCCAGCTCCTTTGTCCTCCGGAATATCATATTCCAAGCCCTTCAATCCCTCAGTGTAGAAGCTGCCAGGTCCTGGGCTATTCTGATTGTGTTTCCACAATATTCAAATTGTTTCTTCATGGCTGCTTGTAATATTCTCTCCTTGATCTGGAAATTTCAGAACCTGGTTATAATATTCCTAGTTTTCTTTTTGGGATCTTTTTCAGGAGGTGATTGGTAGATTCTTTCGACCTCTATTTTGCCCTCTGGTTCTAAAACATCAGGGCAGTTGTAATGGAAATGCAGATTTGAAGATCTTCCCTGCCCCTAGGCCCTTTGATTGGCTTACGTGACTCTGAGAACCTTCTTTAATTTGAAAATATACTCTACCCTCTAATAGGCTGAATGTGGTCACATGGAGCCTATGGTAGGAGGCTTGGTTTTCAGGAATGACCACACCTTGATGCTGTGTGATTGGGTAGTGGGTCAAGAGGGTGGTTACATTCTCTGACCCAGGAGAAGGCTATATAATTCCTGATGTGAGGCTTTGCTTTGGGGCTCACTTTGAGAAGTGTTGTGTGATTTGACCAGATGAGACTCTGGGCAGCCATTGAGAGCCCCCTGGCTTTGAAAACCCAGATGTTGATGCTTCCCTCTCTGGTAACTGTGATTTTGGTATTGATAATGGTTGGACAGTTTGGAAGCCTGTCTGTTTGATCTGTCTGTATACTCTGAAGTTTGGGGTGCTGACCTTTTCCCCCTGAACTAGGTAATATATGTTTGTTTGATTAAAGTGAGCATGTTAACTGATTTTGAGTTGCTTTCCTTTACAAAAGCAGATCTAAGAACCTGTGTTGGCAGCCACCCTGGGAATGTTGGGGTGCTTGCTGCTACAGCAGTTTTCCTTAAGAATTTCTTGGAAGGGGGTGGCTAGGTGGCGCAGTGAGTAGAGCGTCGGCCCTGGAGTCAGAAGGACCTGAGTTCGGATCCGGCCTTAGATACTTAATGCACACACAAACAAAAACCTAGCCATGTGACCTTGGGCAAGTTACTTAACCCCAGTTGCCCCCCAAAAAGCAAAATAAATAAATAAAGAGTTTCTTAGAGGATGATTTCTGGGTTCTTTCTTTGATCATGGCTTTCAGGTAGCCCAATACTTTTTAAATTATCTCTCCTGGATCTATTTTCCAGGTCAGTGGTTTTTCCCATGAGATATTTCACATTGCCTTTCATTTGTTTGGATCTGTTTAACAGCATGTTAATTTCACATAAAGTCACAAGCTTCCATTTGCTCCAATCTAATTCTGAAGGAATGATTCTCCTCAGGGAGGTTTTGAGATTCTTTTTCCATCTGGAAAATTTGGCTTTTTAAGGCATTCTTCTCCTCATTGCCTTTTGAGCCTCTTTGGCCATTTGAGTTAGTCTATTCTTTAAGGTGTTATTTTCCTCAGTCAGACTGTTGACTCTCATTTCATAATTTTCTTGCATCATTCTCATTTCTCTTCCCAATTTTTCCTCCACTTCTCTTATTTGCTTCTTAAGATCCTCTATGGCCTGTAACCAGCTCTTTTTTTTTTCTTTGAAGCTTTTGGTGCAGGAGTTCTGAATTCACTGCCTTACTCCTGTTCCATGCTTTGATCCTTTTTGTGGCCAAAATAGGAATGTAAATTTGAGTTGCTCTGTTTATTTTGCTTCCTTTGCCTGCTCATGTTGCCACTCAATCACTTGACCCCCGGGCTTTTTGCCACAGTAGTACTCTGCCACCAGACAGGGGAGCTTTGTCCCAAACACTGGGGTTTTCTCAGCTGCTGAAGGTATTAGTTGGGTGCTCTCTCTGAAGCCTCCACACACTCTGACAAGCTGGTCACACACCCCAGGTCCCCCACCCTAGACTGCAATCCAGATCCAAGCAGGTTAAAGCAAGAGCAATTACCCCTCAAGACTGGTCACTTGGTCCCCCTACAATCTGCAGGCCAAGAGCTGAAGCTGCCACATAGGGGAGGCTGCTGTGCTGTGCAGCCTCAGTGGCTTCTTGCCCTGGGAGCAAAGGTCAACTGCACTCCCAACTACTGGATCCCAAAGTCCACACTGCACTGACCTCTCACTTTGTCCTTAGTATTTATGGGTTGATAATTCTGGAAACTGCCACAGCTGCTGGTGATCGAAAGTCCCTCCAGCAGGTGGTTTGTCAGGCCCACCCTGGGGCTAAAACTTCGGGCTCTCGGGCTGGGCTCAGCTCCCAGAGCTCTGTACTGGCCGATTCCTACTGGTCTGCCGGGCTGTCCTCAGTGGGAGGTTAGCTTCTCTGTATCATTTTGTGGGTTTTGTAGCTCCAAAGTTTGTTCAGAGACCCCTTTTACATGAATTGGGGGAGGTGGAATCTGGAGCCCCACAGAAGTCCTGTTTCTACTCTGCCATCTTGACCTTGGACTGGGCATCTTATACAACATGAGCTACCTGACATATAACCACTTTAAGCTTCACACAATTTATTGATACTATGCCCATGATATCATCGATGTAGTCACTCCTTCCTCAATCCATGTTGTCTCATTCTCTTCAATTCTTGCCAAGGCCAGAAAATCAATCACCCTAGGGGCCAACCCACCAGTGGTGAACCTCTGCAAATTTAGCTAGCTAGGTCCTGTGGCAGCAGACACACCATCTGCTGCTAGGATTATACTGAAAGCTTTCTAGCAAGTAGAATAAAAAACTCACTTAAGCATATTGGTATTTTTTGGTGCTGTATCATTTTTTTTTAAAGACTGCACCCTCCAAATGCTTGGTAGACTAGGGTTCTGTGCAGTTAAGAGGAATTTTCAATGTGATTTGCTATTTGTATTTTAATGCAATTCTCTGACCCAGATAGCTAGGAAATATCAGTGGTTATGTTGTTAGAGTACTTTGGTTTGAGCCAATGATTGGACTTTAGGGGTCACTCAGAGACAGATTATTCTTCATGCTGGGTCAAGTCAGCCTATGAAACATATTGCTTTAATTCCTCTAGAGAGTCTTTGTTATTTAGGATTTAAAAAGCAAGTGAAGAAACTACTCGATTTGGGTGATTTTTTCTCTGGGTGAGTTTGTAAGGGTTTTTTTTTTTTTATTCTGGTTTCCTGCCAAGCTTATAAAATCATGCTGAATGCCCAGCCATCTGCCCTAGTTGCCTCAGCCAAGATAACCAAAATATTACATCAGACTGTAAACCCACTTCTTAGCCATCTAAAGGACAGTAAACAGAGTTAAAGAAGTTAATAGGATAATGATGATGATGATGATAGCTGACATTTATAAATCATTTACTATTTATGAAAGGTTTGCCTAACAATAATCATTTGAAATAGTGCAGATATTTTTATCCCCATTTTACAGTTTTAGAAACTAAGGCACAGATAACCTAAATGATTTGACCAAGATCATACAGGTAACAAAGTTACTTTTTGACTACCAGTGATAAACCTGATGATTCTTATAATTGGCATAAAAATGACCAAGTACTATCAGCAAGGGAGCCTTGTGAATCAGTCTATCCTTTCACCCTATGAACAGTGGGGATTGAAGAAGCAGCCATGACTCACTGAGTCAGGTATAACAAGCTTACATTTGCCCAAGTGGCCACCAAGAATGACATTTAAAGAGAGAATTCCACATTGAAGTCTCAAGCATAAATTCTATGGTTATTTTGAAAAGCACTCATATGAGCTTGTTCTGAGCTCCTGCTCAAACTCTTCCCTTTCCCTTCTAAAGAAGTCATTCATTGTCCATGGTGTTCTACAATTTGGGATGCACAAGTCCAAAGGACTCTTGAATCACAAAGACAGACTTAGAAAACCTTCAGATGCCTTAGACAGTAAAGCACTCCTGAATCTGAAGGATCTACAAAAGCAAGTGGAACAGGAGCTCTAGTATACACTAGGAATATGCAGTAATAGTACCCAAAAGATTCCAATTTTGTCTAGACATCTTTTCACCACCCCTCAAAAACCTACATTTTCCTAGTTCCTTCTGGAACTAGCCTATTGAGGATTTTCTGAGGAAAAGATGGGCTCACTGAAATTGTCCCAGACCCAAAATGAATGCCAATGTCAGCTACCTATGTCTCTGGATTGCTTTGGAGTTTAGGATATGACATGGGAATAGATGAACCTACTTACTAAAAAGTGACTGCTGAGCCCAAAGACAATATAGCTGTTATAAACTAGCAATTAACACCAGAAAGCAAAAGTGTGACCTACACCTGTTGGTCCTGATTGTTGTTCAGTCATTCTCAATCATGTCTAACTCTTTGTGACCCCATTTGGGGTTTTCTTGGCAAAGATATTGAAGCAATTTGCTCTTTCCTTCAGCTTATTTTGCAGATGAGAAAACTGAGGCAAACAGGGTTAAGAGACATGCCCAGGGTCATGGAGCTAGTAAATGTTTGAGACCAGCTTTGAACTTGGGTCTTCTTGACTCCTGCTCCAGTGCTCTATCCACTGTGCCACCTAGCTACCCTTGAGACAAGATTCTTCAGTGCAAAGCCTCTGGATTGGGAGCTACTCTGCTACTTAATATGTGTAGCCTTACACAAATCATTTGATTTCACCTTCTCTGGGTTTCATCTCTAGGGTTTCTTTCCAGCTCTAAGTCTAAGATCCAAAAACGACATAGTGGAGTGGAAGGAATGCTGGGCGTGGAGTTCAGAAAGCCTTTTTGGCTTCAAAAACTGCCTCTAACACTTCCTAGTTGAGTGACAGCATCCATTAGCAGGTCATTGCAGTGCCCTGAAACCCACCTCAGTAAAAACAGAAGGAATAATAACTACAGGAATTCCCTCACAGCATTATTTTTCTGGTTTGATTTTCAAACCAGAATAGCAATGTGGGAAAAGAATCTTATAAAACTGAGTGACTTATAAATGTCAGTGGTACTATTACCATCCCTACTAGAGGCATTGGTATCAAATATTCTCAGACTCCCATACAGTCCACTTTCTTGGAAGTGTTTCATGTGTTCCCTTCTGACATAGAATTCTGAGAATACCTAGCTTCTTTCATAGTTCAACTCAAATGCCACCTCCTACAGGAAGTCTTTCCTGATAGTCCCCTCATTCCCCCTGCAAAAAACATATATTGTATTAATTTTGTATTTACTCATGTGTACATTTTTTCTCCCCTGATATAATATAAACTCCTTGAAGAGGAAGGCTATTTTATTTCTGTCTTTGTATTCTTAGCACTTAGCACAATATCTAGCACATGGGCATTTAAAAAATTATTCTTAACTGAACTGCTTACCCTTAAAATAGTATGAGTTCCCTAATTTGTAAAGAAAGTGTGCAGTATCACCATGCTTCATCTCAGCCCTCTAAATCATCCAAAAGTACCTCATCTCTTCTTTCTTGTTTCTTCTTTCCTTTTCCTTAGTTCC
Source organism: Gymnobelideus leadbeateri (assembly GCA_011680675.1). Taxonomy (NCBI): domain Eukaryota; kingdom Metazoa; phylum Chordata; class Mammalia; order Diprotodontia; family Petauridae; genus Gymnobelideus; species Gymnobelideus leadbeateri. The sequence continues at coordinate 328,129 of WOXC01007476.1, read as the reverse complement.
CTTTCTAAGCACTTTGTGGCTAATGCTCTGTTCTCACTGGTTAAGGGAATTGAATATAGAGTGTTTATGGGAAAACAAACAAAATTTTAATTGCTGCCAGACTTCATATAACATCTTGTCTCTATAGTTCTATGAACTTTCCCTATTATATCTATGAGAATGTATTTTTGCTTCTTATAATTTTGTAATTCGTAAGTGCTATCCTTCACTCTGAGGAGTATAAATGAATCAATTGTGTTTACCATATAGGCACATACACACTTATTTATGTATAACTATATTACTAAGCAAGATCTTTCTCCCTTGTTAGTATCTTGGTGTACTGAAAGTTTCCTCCCCCTTCACTACAGAATTTAAGTTTGCATTTCATATATAGAATCACAAGGTGGGAGGAGCAAACAACCTACAAGCATATCTATGAATTCTTTAATTCCTCACATGAAAAAGCAAACCCAGGTCATTCTCCTAACTCTTACAAGATAATTGGTACATATCCCATAAGTGTTAATTATCCCTTGCTTTTTGTTTTCATCTATAAAACCAGTCGAAAAGATTCCCTCCCCTTTCCCTCTCCTTCCTCCCTCCCTCTCTCTCTCTGTCTCTCTCTCTCTCTCTCTCTCTCTCTCTCTCTCTCTCTCTCTCTGTCTCTCTGTCTCTGTATCTCTCTGTCTCTCTCTCTGTCTCTCTCTCTCTGTCTCTGTCTCTCTCTCTGTCTCTCTCTCTCTGTCTCTCTCTCTCTGTCTCTCTGTCTCTCTCTCCTCTCCTCTCTTCTCCCATAATTTCATAGCTAAATATCTATCTGGATCCTGATGGTCCCATTATACCTCAAATCATAGATAAGACCCTACATGTTTCCCCTTTTAGCTAACCTTGAGTACTTAGGAAACATTCTAGTCCTATATTCTCATTTCTCCCAACCAATTACTTCACTCAAAGATCTTAAGGAATAAATCTGGAATTACAGGTAGTAGATGAGACCTTACTCCCCACCAGTCACCATTCTGTAATCCCTAAACAGGAGGGAATACTTATAAAACACATCAGAGGTGGAAGTTTAGACATACAAATGGAAACAGAAAAAAAAGAAAAATGGGGAAACTATTTTTGGAACTATTACACCATCATCCAATCTGAATAGAAATTTGGAGAGAGGTCTGCAGCATCCCACTCCTAGTTTCTGCCAGTTTTGGGGGGAAAAACCTCTCTTTTGTCAGTTTCTTTTGGACATGAAGGTCTTATCCACAGGTTTCCTTTTCCCTCCCTGGGTGAACACTTGGGTTACCACATAATCCTTCATTTGGAGAATCATTTGCCATCATATGAAGGTAAAAATGAAATAGAAGAAAAATGAGTAAATCTTCTCTTGATTTTTAAATCCTTAGAACTCAAGAGACCCTAATGTCAACTGATATAACACATGACCCTAAGGGTCTGATGATGGAAAACCTAAAAAGCATGTTGGAAAGAAAAAACATATTCTGTGTCCCCTTTTCCTCTAATTACCTACCACAGATCCCACTTGACATGCTATTTCTGGACTGAGGTTTGAGTTAATAGCTCAATATAATAGTCCATGTAAAATGTGGTTTAGACATTACAGAGCTCTTTTATACAGATTAATGTACTATGTGGTCCCTTCACAGAAGGGGATAAATGGGATTTGTTTTGCCCAAGAAGGAAAGTACTTTTATAATCCTTAAAACACTACATTAATAAGAATTATTGGAATAAAATTTTAAAAGGAACGGAAAAATTCCCTTCACTGATGCCTAAGATTTTTAGACTAATTGCAAGAGTTCAGGAATCTGTTGTCTGTGCTAATAGAGAATGGGAAAGAACAGTAAAGAAAACCGAAACAATCCCAAAATATTGACTGTTTTTAAGCTCTTCTCCTCTAGCCCTGCCTTCCACCACCACTTCTTATACCAAAGATCCTAACGAACAGCAGATTGAGATAATGTGAGTTGTCATTTTTCTTTCCACCTTCTGCAAGAGTAGCTAATAAGTTGGTAAATGATAAAAGACTGTGCCACAGCCATAAAAAATAAGAAATAGGGTATTTAGATGGATAATTCATAATAAACCACAAAAATAATAATTAAGAAATTCATGGGACTCAGAGACAGATGGGATCTTAGGGACCATGCAGTTTAAACTTATTTTATGAAAGAGGATATTGAGGCCCAAATGACATAGTCTAGACAAAACAAGCACTTGGGTCTTTGACTCCAAATTCAGTATAACTTTGACTATAATACTAATAACTAGTGTACCACCTGCTTTTGCTTCATCAAAAAAGGCAATGTTCCCTTTTCTGTTAAGAAATCACAGTGTTTTATTTCTTGAAGTCATTTCATATTATGCAACAGATATACCCGATCCTTTGGCAATCCAACATTCCCCAAAATACAAACTTATCACAAACAGATCCTGATTCTGGTATAGGACATATGGAAATTAAGGATTTGGGCAGGATCTTCCTCTGGCAAGGTTTAAAAAATAACTCCAACAAGCAATTAGCAGAAGTGGTACCAATGGCTTGAACTCACCTCCCCACTGGAGTGAGATGCAGCTGTCATCTTTCAGGAAAAATGGGTCACTGATGCACAGTGTATATCTCACACCATGAAATCATCATGCTTCTCTGCCTGAATTACATTCAATGACTAAGCTTTCAAAGATTTTCATCTTTTTTTTTTTAATAGACAGTCAAAAAGGGAATTTACATTGTGTTTTCTGGACAAACAATAATAATAAACTTGATATTCTCATAGGTTTCAGGGCTAGAAAGGACCTTAGAAATGATCTAATTCAATATCCTCTTTTTATACATGGGGAAACAGAGGTCAAAGGGGAGTAATCATCTTCTCATGGTCCCACACAAGTAGCAGAGATGAGTTTGATCCCCTTCCTATTTTTATTAACCCTGATTTTCTCATCCAACATCCCCGTGATTTTACAATAAGCCAGATAAAAGGATAGTTAGACTACATGGGCTTCAAGAAAACTAAGGTGAACTCTATTTCTAGCAATGTCCTAGTAAGCTATATGTCAGGAAAAGTTTCGCAAGTGATTATCCCAAAATGGAATGTGCTACTGGCTCGGGAGCTAGTGGATTCCCCATTTCACTCCAGGTTTTAAGCAAAGAAGGGATGATCCTTTGTCACTTAATATAGTCATAGGTATCATTTTTTAGGTTTTTGGTTTGGATTACATGACCACTGAGGCCCATTCCAATTCTAAAATTCTGTGAGTCACCATCCTCCTGAATTAAAATGTCACCAGCATAAAGCAGGAAGAGCTTTGGGTGAGCCTGGGGCGCAGAGTTGCTAGGTCTAAAAACCTATAAAGCAGGAAGAGCTTTGGGTGAACCTGGGGGGACAGAGTTGCTAGGTCTAAAAACCTAAAGGTCAGCATCTGGACACTTTATAGAGGGGAGATAAAAAGGCAGAAAATGTTGGTAAAAAGAGGATGGAAGAAATCACCAGACAAGTGTCAGAATCTTGCAAAAGGTCAGGGCACTCTTCACAGAAAATCATTTTCCTCACACAAATAATGTTTTCATTGTGTTCCAATTCTGCCCAGAACTGGAAGGCTCTGACACAGATTTCCACCTTCCACTAAGCCAGTTTAAACCGGCACAACATGAAACAACCAAGACAATTTCCTGACATAAGGGCTTTATCTGATTTTGTATTTCCTCTAGGGTGGGGAGGGGAAGTTTGATAGGGAGGGGGGGAGAGGCCTGCCTAACACACTTATTAAATCCCTGCTGTTCCCAAAGCTCAGATTTTGCTTCTTTTTTTGGAGACCAGGATAGTTGATGTTTTTGCAGCATGACACTTAAAATTTACAAGGGGAGTGGCGGGGGGGGAGGCAGAATACTTCTGATTCATCAAGAGGTTGTGCAGTATAGTGGACAGAATCAGGAAGATTCCAGTCCTCCAATACTTCTTAGAAAATTCTTTAAACTCTGTCTCCGTTTCCTCATCTATAAAGTGAGGGAGTTGAATTTAATGTTCCCTCCCAATTCTAGATCTAGGTTCCTATAAGAAATCTTCACTGCATTCAGGTGAACAATATCCAAGGGAAAAAGAAGCCCCAAGTCCTAGAAAAATCTATTGAGAAACCAGGTCCCTATAGCAGAAAAATCAAGAAAAACATCATTTTACCAGGTTAGCTTCCTCCATCAAAGTAAAGGTTAAAATAGCAAAATTTCAACATAAAATAATTCAGGAAGGCTGCACTAAGATGTCAAATATGTCCAGACTAAATGAGATGACCATCCCACTCTCTCTGCTCTGACCAGACTAAATTCAGGCATTGGAATATAGTCTTAGGACTATATAGCCAAAATGGCAAAGAAATGGAAGACCATGTCTTATAAGGATCAGATGAAGGAAATGAAGGAAAAGGAAACCCTAAAGTTTCTGAATCTAACACTTACAAGCTGAAAGAGTCCTTAGAAATAATCTATATCGGGGGCGGAGCCAAGATGGCGGAGTAGAAACAGCTCGTCCAAGCCTCTCTGCCCCCAGACTCCCCCCAAACTATGTAAAAGGGGACTCTGAACAACTTCTGGAGCCCCAGCACCCACAGAACAACACAGAGAAGCTAACCTCCCGCTGAGGACAGCCCAGCAGCCCTGCAGGAAGGACCAGCGCAGTGGTCTGGGAGCCGGCAGCAGGAGCCGAGCTGAGCCGAGCCCAGGTCCGCTTGAGCCGAGGTTTTAGCCCCAGGGTGGCAGAGCCAGCAGCCAGCTGGAGGAACCCCAGAACACCAGGAGCTGTGGCGACTCCAGAATTATCAACATAGACATGCCTAGGACAAAGTAAGAGGTTAGTGTCCTATGGACTTTGGGACCTGTATTTGGGGGATGCGTCAGCTCCCTCCCCTGGGGGCTAGAAGCCTCTGAGGACAAACGCCATTTTGTAGTTTTCATAGGCATTTCCGGCTCCCAGCCTACAAATCGTGGGGAGATCGAGCGATCAGTCTTGGGGGGTAATCGCTCTTGCTTTAACCTCCCTGGATCTGGATTGTGATCTAGGGTGGAAGTTGTGGGTGGGTTTACAGCTTGCCAGAAACGGAAGTTGCCCCCACACATTCGGGACAAAAATTCCTCTAGCTGGCCTTAAAGCCATAGTGTGGCAACAAGCCCAAAAGTCAAGCAATTAAGTGGCAACATGCCAAGGCAAAGGAAACAGAAAAATGCAACCCTAGACTCCATTTTGGGGGCACAGAGCGGGAAAAGGACTGTGAGGTCAGAAGTCCTGCTCCAAAAGCCCCAGGGGAAAACATGAGCGGGTTGCAGGCCATAGAGGACCTTAAGAAGGACTTTAAAAATCAAATAAGAGAAGTGGAGGAAAAATTAGAAAGAGAAATGAGAAGGATGCAGAAAAGTATGAAATGAGGGTCAACAGCCTGACTGAGGAAAACAACACCTTAAAAAATAGACTAGCTCAAATGGCAAAGGAGGCCAAAAAGGGCAATGAGGAGAAGAATGCCTTAAAAAGTCGAATTTGCCAGATGGAAAAAGAATCTCAAAAGTTCACTGAGGAGATTCATTCCTTCAGAGTTAGACTGGAGCAAATGGAAGCTAGTGACTTTATGAGAAATCAAGATGCTGTTAAGCAGATCCAAACAAATGAAAGATTAGAAGGCAATGTGAAATATCTCATGGGAAAAACCACTGACCTGGAAAATAGATCCAGGAGAGACAATTTAAAAATTATTGGACTACCTGAAAGCCATGATCAAAGAAAGAACCTAGAAATCACCTTCAAGAAATTCTCAAGGAAAATTGCCCTGATGTTTTAGATCCAGAGGGCAAAATAGAGGTTGAAAGAATCCACCAATCACCTCCTGAAAAAGATCCCAAAAAGAAAACTCCCAGGAATATTATAGCCAGGTTCCAGAATCCCCAGATCAAGGAGAAAATACTACAAGCAGCCAGGAAGAAACAATTTCAATATTGTGGAAACACAATCAGAATAGCCCAGGACCTGGCAGCTTCTACACTGAGGGATCGAAGGGCATGGAATATGATATTCCAGAGGGCAAAAGAACTGGGAATGAACCCAAGGATCACCTACCCAGCAAAACTGGGTATTTTGTTTCAGGGGAAAATATGGTCATTCAGTGGAATAGAGGACTTTCAAGCATTCTTGAGGAAAAAACCAGAATTGAATAGAAAATTTGACATCCAGACACAAGAAGGAAGAGATGCCTGAGAAGGTAATCAGGAAAAGAAATCAAAAGGAACTTATCAAAGTTGAACTATTTACATTCCTATATGGAAAAGCAATAACTGTGACTGATGATATCTTTCTCACTATGAAAATAATGGAAGGGGGTGTGGTCATATGAATACATATGTGAATGTGTATGTATATGGTTACAGTTATATATGGATAGAGGGCATAGGTTGAATTTGTTGGGAAGGGAGAATACTCAAGGGATGAAATTATGAGGTGATAGAGGAAAGTGGCAAGAGGAGATGGGGAGAGACAGGGTAGGGTAAACTATCCCATGTAGAAGAAGCAAGGGGAAGTGGTTGCAAAGGAGGGGAAAATAAGGAAGGCTAAAAAGGCAAAACCACATTCACATTGAATTTGGTTCAGGGAGAAAATGACATACATACTAAATGGGATATCTCAAACTGCAGCAGGATAGGGGGAAGGGGGATGGGAGGAGGGATGATGGATGGGAGGGCATCCTTGGGGGGAGGGGAGGTTGGAAGTACCCACTATAGAAGAAGGACAGGATCATGTAGGGAATGGACAAGGTGGGGGGTGGGATGAGTGGGAGGGAATTATAAGCAGCCTTGTACAATATATCTACTATGATAATGTTTTGCATAGCTAGACATGTACAACATATACTGAATTACTTATCTCCCCAGAGGGAATGGGTGACAAGGAGGAAGGAAATGGATCTGAAATTCGAGGTCTTAACATTAAATGTTTCAAATATATATAAATACTATTATTAATACTCTTTTGCTTATAATTGGGAGATAAGATGTGCAGGCATTGGGACACAAAGATTCACCTTCCTCTAATGGAAAAGTCGAAGGGGGTATGGGAGAAGGTATGGGAGAGAGCAGATTGGAGGAAGCGATATCTTGTGGGACTACTATTCTGGGAGGTTGGGTAGGGGAATAATGGGGGGGAAATGATTGTAACTCAAAATCTGGCGGAAATGAATGATGTAAAACGGAAGTTAATAAAGCATTTGTTTAAAAAAAAAAGAAAGAATCTATATTGAACTTACTCTTGAATAAATGTGGAAAGTGAGGTTCAAAAGGGAGGTGCCTTGCCCCTGAGTACGAGCCTAGTCAGTAGCAAAGATAAAGTCTCAAACCCATGTTTTCAAACTCCTGATAGGTAGAAAGAAAATAGGTGGTTGGGAAGGGAGAAGGGAATAACCATTCATATCCTACCATGCACTCTGTTGTAAGTACTATACAAATATTTTCTCATTTTAGACTCACAATAACCCTGCGAAGTAATTGATGCTGTTATCCCCATTTTAAAATTGAGGAATTTGAGGCAAATAGAAGTTGTGTCTTACTTAGGCTAACACAGCTAGTAAGTGTCTGAGGCTGGATTTGAACTCAGGTCTTCCTGATTCCAGTCTATCCACTGTGCCATTATCTGCTTTCTATAAATGAGAAGATTAGGTTAGATGTCCACTGAGGTCATTTTCAGTTCTAGATCTGTGGTCCTAAGTTTCAGGAGAGCACACAGTATCTTTCTTGAAGAACATACTCGTTGGGTGGCTAGGTGGTGCAGTGAGTAGAGCACTGGCCCTGGAGTCAGGAGGACCTGAGTTCATATCCAGCCTCAGACACTTAACACAAAAACTAGCCATGTGACCATGGGCAAGTCACTTAACCCCAGTTGCTCTCCAAAAAAAAAAAAAAAAAAAAATACTTGTTATAGAAAAAAAAGGATTAGATTTGTCCTTCTTGGCCCCAGAAAGCAAAACAAAAAGTAAAAACTAAAAACTGCCTAGAAAAATAAAACTTCTTACCAATTTGAGCTGTCCCAGAGTAGAATGGGCTACTTCTAGAGGTCATAGATTCCTCTTCACCAGAGGTTATCAAGCAGAAAGAGCATCTCAGTGATACTGAAAATGGGATTCCTTCTTAGACTTTAGCTGAATTAGATAACCTAAAAAATCCCATCCAGTTTTGAGATTTTATGATTCAGGCTACAATTCTGTTATCATTCACTTAATGTTACAATGCCACTCACTAAAAGAAGAAATTTAATACTAATTTCACTAGGAATAGAATAGTGTTGGAGAGTGGGGTTTCTAGCTGTTAAGCTCAACATAAGAAATTTAAGTGTCATTATAACAATAACAGGAAATACTAAAGTTAACATCTGTATTGGACCACACATTTACTACTGATTTTTCCCCCTTTAATAAGTCACAGAATCAAATGAAGATCTTTCCCAAGTCAATGATCTACTGGGGAGCTGTTTCCATTTTGAAGTTTCACAAGGGTCTCTGGAACCCTTTTTGCTGCTTATTTAGCAAGTAAAAAAAATACAGATTTGGAAAAAACACACAGAAGAAACAAAAATCACATGCTCCTAGGATCTAAAATTATTGCATAATCAAACCTTCAAGGAACAGACTGCTGAGGGGGGGAATGGGGAGCAGGAGGAAAACGGTATGCTTTCTTGCCAAAAATAAAACTATTGTTGTTGTTTACTGAAACAAAATATTTTGTCATTTTAATTTCAGCAATATCAGCTAGATGTTTTATGAAAACAGTCACAATTTTTTCCATTCTGAGCAAGGTAGAGTAAATGCTACTGGGAGGTTGGCTACGGTGTTTTTCAGGACAGAATGGCTGAAAATTAAGCAGTTAATTGATAAATGATCAAAGGATATGAACAGGCAGTTTTCAGATGAAGAAATTAAAGCTATCTTTGTCATATGAAAAAATGCTCTAAGTCACTACTGATTAGAGAAATGCAAATTAAAACAACTCTGAGATAGCACCTCACACTGATCTGATTGGTTAATAAGACAAGACAGGAAAATGATAAATGTTGGAGAAGATGTGGGAAAATTGGAACACTAATGCATTGTTCATGGAGTTGTGAACTAATCCAACCATTCTGAAAAGCAAATTGCAACTATGCCCAAAGGGTTATAAAACTCTATATACCTTTTGATTCAGCAATACCACTACTAGGTCTGTATTCCAAAGAGATCATAAAAAATGGAAATGTACATTTCCACATGTACAAAAATATTTACAGCAGTTCTTTTTGTGGTGACAAAGAATTGAAAGTTGAGGGGATGCCCATCAATTGGGGAATGGCTGAACAAGTTGTGGTATATGAATGTAATGGTATACTATTGTGCTATAAGAAATAATGAGTAGGCAGATTTCATAAAAACTTGGAAAGACTTACATGAACTGATGCTGAGTGAAGTGAGCAGAACCAGGAAAACATTGCACACAGTAACAACAACATTGTGGGATGATTAACTTTGATAGGCTTAGCACTTCTCAGCAATGCAACAATCTAAGACAATTCCAAAAGACCCATGATGGAAAATGCTATTCACACATCTAGAGAAAGAACTATGGAGTCTGAAGGCAAATCAAAGCATATTCTTCTCTCTTTTTTCCCCTTTCTTATGGTTTCCTCCTTTTCTGATTCTTCTTTCACAACATGACTAATGTGGAAACATTTAACATGATTGTACATGTATAACCTATATCAGATTGCATGTTATCTTGGGGAGATGGGGAGAGGAGGAAGGGAGAAAAAAGTCTAGAACTCAAAATCTTATAAAAGTCAATGTTGAAAACTATCTTTACATGCAATTGGGGAAAAACAAAATACTATTAAATGTGAGGGGCAGGAAAACTACAGATAATATCAGCTAAATTTATTTCTACGTGTTTTCACTGGGTTAATTCTGTTTTCTACACATAGTTTCAGAGGTTAATTTTTTTTGCTTTAGAGGTATAAATAATAATCCACTGTTAGCAAAATAAAAGATTTGGTTTCCAAAAAGAAAGCAAGAAAAAAAATTAAGCCATTAAGCTTCCCATGGAAAGTAATGAGAAAAGTCAAAGACAGAAAAAAATATCCCATACATAAAAAGATTCATAGCAGTAGTTTTTGCTTTTATTTGTGTCTTTATGATATTAAAAAAAAAAAACGTAAAGAAAATGGGGGTGAGGGAGCGTCTAGGTGGCGCAGTGAATAGAGCACCGGCCCTGGAGTCAGAAGGACCTGAGTTCGGATCCAGCCTCAGACACTTAACAGACACAAACAAAAACCTATCCATGTGACCTCGGGCAAGTTACTTAACCCCAATTGCCCTCCAAAAAGAAGAAAAAAAGAAAAAGAAAAAAAAGAAAATGGGAGTGAATCAAGTAGTACCATAAAAAACAATAAATGTAAGAAATTTAGAAAAATTTGAATTGATGAAGAATAAAAGAAAGCAGAACCACAAGAAAAATGTAGACAGTATAAATGATAATAATCCTGAAAAGCAGCTGAACTGAGATTAAATGAAATTACTAATGTTGAGACAAGAGAACCAATGCCATAATATACCTCTGTCTTCTTGGAATAAGGGGAACAAAGATATATGGGTGCCAAAAATATTGCATACACCAACAAATATGATTGTTGTGTCCACTGGTTTTTCTTGATTGATTATCCTTTTTACAATGGAAAGTGAGTTGTTTGACTGAAAGACAGGGACCATACTAGAAAATGATTACCATATAAAAAGGGGGGCATCACTAGATAATGAGCTAACAGAGAGATATAGAGAATAAAAGGAAAGAACATTTTAATAGAAACATTAAAAATATTTAACAGATTTTGGTATATAACCCCTGAAACTACCTAGAAATATACAATATTTTCATCATTTTGTCAACTGATTCAAGAAACAGATTATTTGTATTCACTCTACAGATAAAACTGGTCACCGTGAGAAAACAAAGGACTGCTTCACCCTTACAAGTCTGGGGAAAAAAGTCCATGTCTCCTTCCAACCTGTAAAGCAAAATTTGTCACAAGTGCAATAAGAAGAAGTTTTCCCCTCACACTCTTTCATCAGACATTTTAATGGGGCGTCAGCCAGAGTGAAAATCCTGCTGTTTGCTGTGAAGTGAAAACTATACATAGGAACTTCTCCTCAGATGAGAGCTGGTGAGAAATGCACATGCTGGTAGAAAAAGCACCTAATCATTAACTCATTCAGTGCACCCTTCTGGAAATGGGTCCTCTGAGGGTATTAAATGCAACCTGTAGGGAAGACTAAGTTCAGAGGTCCATTTCTTACTGAGAGGACAGAACTTACTCTGGACACAATAGGTTTCTGTGTACTCACTGCATCATTTTCCATATTCAACATGCTAATTCATTGTCTTGTTCTAATAATAATAAGCATGGACCTGAAAGGGCGCTGTCTCTGGAGTCAGGACCTCTGGCTTCAAGCCCTGGCTCTTTTCCAGTACAGTGATTCTGGGGAAATCAAGAATCTATTCTAAACCATCATTTCAAAACCTTTAAAGTGGGATCTTCTACCTGGCTCACAGGGGAGTCATAAAGAAGGCACTTTGCAAAGCATACTGTAGTATAGATGGGTAACACTGTTTTCTATTCATTGTCCCTGGCACATCTTCCATCATCTTCCCCTCCCAATCAGCCAGCTACCAGTTTTCTATTCTCCCCTTACTTCTACAGTGTTGCTGCTCTCTCTGAGCTGCCCTATGCAGCCATGCCTTTGGAGAACATAGTTAATTGCTGGGTACAACTAAGGCAGGTCTAACCACCAAGCAAGGATGCCAGTGCAGGCAGAAAGGAGTTCACAATGTTCTGTCCTTTTTACCTAATTGCCCATTAGTAAGCCTTGAAGGTGGTTCCATTAAGGAGAATAAGTGTTTGACACCAGGCAGAATGAACATCATTAGAGGAGGTATTAGAGGTTCAGTATGTTAAAAAGAATATGAGACCGACTGAATCTACCGTCAGAGGACCTGAGTTCAAATCCTAGCTCAAACACTTACTATGTATGATTCTATGTATAGTTTTCACTTCACAGCAAACAGCAGGATTTTCACTCTGGTTGACGCCCCATTAAAATGTCTGATGAAAGAGTGTGAGAGGAAAACTTCTTCTTACTGCACTTGTGACAAATTTTGTTTTACAGGTTGGAAGGAGACATGGATTTTTTTCCCCAGACTTGTAAGGGTGAAGCAGTCCTTTGTTTTCTCATGGTGACCAGTTTTTATCTGTAGAGTGAATACAAATAATCTGTTTCTTGAATCAGTTGACAAAATGATGAAAATATTGTATATTTCTAGGTAGTTTCAGGGGTTATATGTATGAGACACCTCTTAGGATAATTTTCTCACACAGAAAGCAAGAGTAATCTAATGGTTACATAGATGATAAAAGGGTTTTTGTTGTTATTAAAGATAGCACTTTATAAGCCTTAACACTCTATATAGACAGGGGATCAAGAAATCAACAAGCAATTATTAGGCATGTACTGTGGACCAGACCTTCATTTTCAAGCTTACATTCTGAATGAACAACAAGACTTCTTTTGCAATAATATCTGTTCATTTAAGTCTCTTTTCCCTCTTCCCTATCCTTACCCTACAGTTATTTCTTAATAGTAAGTAAAGCTACCTAATAATTGTCAAGAAACCTCTAAGGTCACTCCTAGGCAAGACTCAAGATAAGTCCATTGGTCCTAGCAGGAACCAAGAAGGAACTAGATGCCACTGCCATGAAAGACCATCTTTTATTGGCACTATAAACATAGGTGTTTATCATCCTCTTTTGTCAGAATCATTGGGAGTCATCCCCCAAATAAAGGTCATGTGAGTCAATGCCAATTGGTAGGATAAGTCTCAGTAACTTAGACTAAGCTCTCCCTCTACCTCCTGGGGGGTAATGTAAAACTGAGAATTTACTTGAGATGTTCATGAAATGGTACTGAGGAGGCTTGAGATGGTAGAAAGGAGCAGAATGGAGATAGGCCACAACCAGAAACAAAGTCCAAAATGAATGAGGCTGAAAGGGAAAAGAAATGAGGTGATAAGAATATCAATAAAGCCTATGGGCTGTGCTGCCTGGATATTCAAGTCATGTGATGTTTGGTACTTAATTCTCATGCTTTTCCAATAGACCACCTACTATACACTACAGGCCACACACAAAGGAATGGCCAGAAGCAGCAGAAGCCAATAATGTGCAGTTATAGAGTGAGCTTTCTTTTCTACTGAATTTAAGTTCACTAGAAAAGAATAATGTATTTCCCTGTAAGTGGCACATTGATATCTAAATTTCCAAACTAAATAATTAGAAATGCCAATGAGCACTGACCAGGCACTATCTCTCTGTCTGGGTATATACACTGACATATACATTCACATGAAATCTACGAGCATTATAAATTCAAGAGATTATTCTTTTACCTCAATGAAAATGTAAACAGAATTTGTAGTGTGTCCCAAGAAAAAAGAGACAAATTTTTAAAATACAAAAGATTAGAAGTGGCTTAGACTCTGTGAAATAAAATTCTTAGGACATTATTAGGTTTTAGCAAAACTTTGCATGAAAGGTAAATTTAAACTATAATACATCTAAATTTTTCAGCCATACAGCCAACATCCAGATTCAGGTCTTCATCACCCCTTTCTAAACTATCAGTTTCCCTGCCTCAAGTCTCTCCACACTCCAATATATCTTCCACATAGCTACCAAAGTGAATTTCCTAAAACGAAGGTTTTACTTTCTCACCTCTTCTCCTAATCAATAAACTTCAGGGCCTCCCCATTGCCTCTAAGACCCAAAATAAGTCCCTGGTCCACATTTACAGCTCTTCACCTGCTGGTCTGAGACTATCTTTCCAACCTTTTGATATATTACTTCCTTACGCACACTCTACAGTTCAATATTGCACCAATGCAATATTCACAGTGCTCACAGTCACTGTAAATATACCTGCATGGTGCTCAATCACAAAATATAACAGATTCTCTACATAGAAGACAGAAACAAAATATTTATCCAGACACCAAAAAACAAATCACAATACCAGGAAACCAAATCCTTCATGGCAACATAAAAGTTAATGCACCACAATGTAGCAGAGAGCCACACCATCCTTTAGCCTTCCCACAAACCAACATAAGATAAATATTTACTCACAAGCCTATCTGTCTCCCTGGGAAGTGTGCTCTCCTCCCAACCATTTAGCCTAGCCCTGACTCCCAGTTTCCTGTGGGCTCTGCTCCATTCTTCATCAAGCTCCTCCCACCAGAGGCTCCATATAATTACATTCAGCCTATTAGTGGACAGAGAATATTTTCAAAGCAGAGGCTCCATGTGATTACATTCAGCCTATTAGGGGGCAGAGTTTATTTTGAAAGCAGGGAAGGTCTTCAAATTCCCTTAAGCTTCTTAAGGGGCAGGAAAGATCTTCAAATTACCATTACCATTATACTTGTGCAAGACACTTTTGTCTCCACACCTGTCTGTATGGAGGCTGTCCCCCGTGCCAAAGAATGTACTCCCTCCTATCCTCATTTGGAATCCCTGGTTTCCTTCAAGCCTCAGTTCAAGCATCACCTTCTGCATGAAGTTTTTCCACGGCCTCTCAGGTATTAGAGCCAACCCCTCCAAGATTCGTTATGCTATATGTTTGTCTGCTATATGTCTTGTACAGTTCTATTTATATACATGTTGTTTCTTCTATGTGAATGTAAACTCCCTGAGGACAAGGCCTATTCGGCTTTTGTCTCTATAATACAGTGCCTGGCACTTAAGTGTCTGATTATATAGAAATTATTAGAGAACAAGTAGTTCGTTTTGAGATGAAAACAAGGAGAATTTGAATGATAAAAATCATCAAATGTTCAGAGATCCTCTAGTCTAATGATTCTCACAGTATGATCCTTGAATGCTTAGGGGTATATGTGGCCGAAATTATTTTCATAATATCACTAAAATGATATAATATCTAATATGGGAAATATTGATATGATCCACTGAAACAAAAGCTCTTTGAGGGGTCCTGAATAATTTTTAAGAATGTAAAGGGGTTGGGGTGGCTAGGTGGCACAGTGAGTAGAGCTTTGGCCCTGGAGTCAGAAGGACCTGAGTTCAGATCTGGCCTCAGACACTTAATGCACACACAAACAAAAACCCAGCCATGTGACCTTGGGCAAGTTACTTAACCCCAATTGCCCTCCAAAAAGAAAAAAAAAAGAATGTAAAGGGGTCCTGAGACCAAAATGTTTGAGAACTAGTGCTCTGGTCTAATCTCCTAATTTTACAAATGAGGAAAATGAGAAAGGGAATGATTTGCTCAGGTAATACAACTAATCTGTACCAGAGCAAACTTAAAAGCAGGTCTTCTGACTTGAGTGTCCCATCCCCTTCCATTTGACTACTTTTGCTTCTCAGGTGGTCTATATACATTTCTTAAATGCCTTCTATGTTCTATGCTAAGCACTGGGGATAAAGAAAAGAGAAACAGACTCTTCTCTGAAGGCATTCACTGCCTAATGAAGGAGACAACACTCAAACAGCTCTATCTCCTCCCAACTATATTCTATGCATTAGAAACTTCACACTTTAACCTCTCTGTATGTCAGCTGCCTTGTCTATGAAATAAATGCCACTTCATCAAGTGGACTTTTTTCTTACAATTGAGCCTGAAACTGGAGTGTTAGATAGCACGGTAGTCAAGAAAACTTGGGTTCAAATCCCAACTCAAACACTTACTGTGTATCTCTAGGCAAGTCACTTAATCCAATCTGCCTCAATTTCCTCATCTATAAAATGAGCTAAAGAAGAAAACGGCAAACCACTCCAGGATCTTTGCCCCTAAAAGGGGTCAAGAAGAATTAGACACAACTGAAAAATGATTAAACAACAAGAGTCTGAAAACTCAATTCAAATCCTACAACTTTTCTGGAAACTAATCAGCCTAGATGTCTCAACCACTTAAAATGGCTAATTCAGATATTCATAAAATTACCCAAAGCAACCAAAACCAACACTTATCCCATTACACACTCAGCTGAGTTGAGGGCACAAATAACAGAGTAAAAGCAGTAAGGAACTAGATGTGGGCATAGGTTGCAATATTCAGCAATTATCTCTTGTGGTTCATTGAGAACCGAGTATTGGCAAAGTACAATGGGAAATACAAGGATGTGCTTACTAGTTTTTCTGGCTGAGCATGTATACCTACATACCACATCCAGCTAAAAATACTCTTTGGCTATTTGGTACTCTTCCCCATTTGCTCCATAGTAGAGGGGCAACATTATATCCCCAATGCGGTTATTTTTATTTTTTTTGTTCAAGACATATGATTTTATCAATGGAGGGAATATCATCATTGAAACTCCACCTAATCAACACAGCTTGGCAATTCTATAACTTAGTCTTAGAGATTTGCCTGTTGCACTGACTTGCCCATGGTAACAAGGTCAGCCTGTGTCAGAGGTCACACTTAAATCAAGGTCTTTCAGATTCCACTATACCATGCTGCTGTATAGCCATGCAGAAAGATATGTGTGTGTGTGTGTGTGTGTGTGTGTGTGTGTGTGTGTGTGTGTGTGTGTAAGGGGAAGAGTCAAGGAAATATTTAGAAGTCTTTCAAACTTCATATTCCAATGATTGACAAAACCATCAGTTTAAATCAGAGCAGATTAAAATATCTTGTTGTTCTCATTCATCGCTCAACAAATTGTCACTTAACTGGAGAAGAAAGCAGCCAGACTGAAAAATCCTGCTTCTCATGGGATGTTCAAATGCTGAGAAACTAAACTGATACAGTGGAGCTTCACCAAAAAATACCCAGTTTTATGAGGTATATAATTAGAACAAAGATGTTTACTGTTCACTCATTTTTCAGTCATGTTCGACTCTTTGGGACCCCATTTGAGATTTTCTTGGCAAAGATACTGGAATGGTTTGCCATGTCCTTCTCCAACTCATTTTACAGATGAGGAAATGGAGGCAAACAGGGTTAAGGGACTTGTCCAGGATAACACAACTAGTAAGTGTCTGAGACCAAATTTGAACTCAGGGAGATGAGTCTTCCTGACTCCACTTCAGGTACTCTATCCACTGAGCCACCTAGCTACCTAGAACAAAGGGAAATATTTACAAATACCAACTCTGTTTATTTTGGTTTCGGGCACCTGCTTTTTTGTTACTGTTCAGTTGTTCAATCATGTCCAACTCTTCATGACCCTGTAGACTATATCATACAAACAGTGTCCATCATGTTTTCTTGGCAAAAATCCTGGAATGGTTTGCCATTTCCTTCTCCAGTCGATTAAGGAAAACAGAGGTTAAGTAACATTCCCAAGGTGACACAGCTAGTAAATGTCTAAGGCTGAATTTGAACTCAGGTCTTTCTGACCCTAGGCCCAGAGTTCTATCCATTGAGCCATCTAGCTGCTTCTGGGGACCTGTACCTCTTCTATATTTAAGTCCAAGCTTCCCAAGACACACATACTCTCCCATTTTCAACCACTAAGAAACAGTGGCTTACATTTCATCAGTGGATATGCAAGTATCACACAATTATTTCCCTGTAGCTACAACCCAAGTAATTCTACTGTGGATTGAAAGCAGACAGATAATATCCAAAAGAAAAGGAAGGGGGGGGGGGGGGGCAGAGTCAAGATGGCGGAGTAGAAACAGGACTTCCATGGGACTCTGGTTCTCACCTCCTCCAATTCATGTAAAAAATTACTCTGAAGAAACTTTAGAGCTACAGAACCCACAAAATGACACAGAGAAGCTAACCTCCCACTGAGGACAGCCCAGCAGGCCAGTAAGAAGTGGCCAGCATAGTGCTCTGGGAATGGAGCCCAGCTCTGAGGGAGCCAGAGGTCTTAGCCCCAGGGCAGCCTGACCAGCTGAAGGCTGGAGGGACTTCAGATGACCAGCAGCTGTGACAGTTTCCAGAATTATCAACACATAGATGCTAAGGACAGAGTGAGAGGTCAGTGCAGTGTGGACTTTGGTATCCCGTAGTTGGGAATATAGTTGGTCTTTGCCCCCAGGGTGAGAAGCAGCTGAGACACCATGGCTGTACAACCTCTCCCATGTGGCAGCTTCAGCTCCTGGCCTGCAGATTGTAGGGGGACCAAGAGACCAGTCTAAAGGGTAATTGCTCTTGCTTTAACCTGCTTGGATCTGGATTGCTGTCTAGGGTAGAGGTCCTGGGGTGTGCAACCAGCTTGCCAGAGCATGTGGAGGCTTCAGAGAGGGCACCCAACCAATACCTTCAGCAGTTGAGAAAACCCCAGCATTTGGGACAAAGCTCCCCTGTCTGCTAGCAGAGTCCTACTGTGGCAAAAAGCTCAAAAGACAAATAATTTAGTGGCAACATGAGCAAATGAGGGAAGCAAAGCAAGCAGAACAATCCAACTTTACACTCCTTTTTGGGGGACAAAAAGGATCAAAGCATGGAACAGGAGGAAGACAATG
The DNA here is from genome assembly GCA_011680675.1 of Gymnobelideus leadbeateri. Classification (NCBI taxonomy): domain Eukaryota; kingdom Metazoa; phylum Chordata; class Mammalia; order Diprotodontia; family Petauridae; genus Gymnobelideus; species Gymnobelideus leadbeateri. The sequence continues at coordinate 309,602 of WOXC01007476.1, read as the reverse complement.
AAGTCAGAACACCTGAACCAAAAGCTTCCAAGAAAAATACGAGTTGGTTACAGGCCATAGAGGAGCTTAAAAAGGATTTTGAAAACCAAATAAGAGAAGTGGAGGAAAAATTGGGAAGAGAAATGAGAACGATACAAGAAAATTATGAAATGATAGTCAAGATCCTGACTGAAGAAAATAACACCTTAAAAAATAGACTAACTCAAATGGCAAAAGAGGCTCAAAAAGGCAATGAGGAGAAGAATGCCTTAAAAAGCTGAATTTGCCAGATAGAAAAAGAAACTAAAAAAAAAAAGGAAAAAAATCTTGCCAGCCCTCTTAAGATTTCTGACTGTATAATTTCAAATTCAAAGTACAGAAACAAATCAGAAAATGCAATTATACTTCCTGGAGATTACTCTACCTACAAGTAAAAAACCTTATTATGGAAACTACTGCAGGTCTGCAACTTTATAAACAACAGTAAAGTAAATACAATTTATCATAGACTTCAGAGCTTAGAGACCTTCAGCCCAATTCTTTGTACTACATATGAAGTAACTGAATCTCAGAGGGAGCAGATGACTTGCCTAAGGTCACACAGTTAGTAATGTTGTAACCTTAGACACTGAAGTCATGTCTCCCAACTCAAACTTAAGTCTCTCTCATTCTAAGACTAGGACCTTTCTACTACACTATATTGTCTCTCACAGTTTGACCAAAGGAAGTAAAAGATCATAATGGGGAAAAAATGCTCATATTAAATCTCCAAATGAAAGCGTCTTTTCTGGGCACATATTTGTGCTTCCTCTTTTCCCTGGCTTCATTCCTTCTTAGAGAAAAGGGTTAAAGGTCAAACACAGTGCCTATCCTGTTCCACTTTACTTCTTGTTTGTGGGATTTACAGCCATCATATAATGATTTGTTTAGAAAGTCACAGTGAGGCTTTGTTTCATATCGCCAAGGTTCTTAACTGTTAGCTCTAAAATGTCTTTTCAGAAAGTAATCAAAGAAAGGAATAGAATTATCTACTCTTAGACCCAGAAATCATTGCAACCATGTAAGGTAGGTCCTACTTGTGTTATTAACTCTGCTTTACAGATAAGGAAATTGAAATATAGAGCCATTGAGAGGCTTGACCATGGGCTCATTACTAATAATTTATCCCTTGTTAGTTTCATCTTCTTGGTTTCAGCCAATACAAGATTTTTTAATGCTAATTTTATCATCCAATATGTTATACAACTTCTTGACACCTGCCTTTAATGTCACCATATTTTTTTTTTTAAAAGCAATTGGGGTTAAGTAACTTGCTCAAGGTTACACGGCTAGTCATTATTTATGCGTGGGTGCTCATTTTCTGAGGCCGGATTTGATCTCGGGTCATCCCAACTCTGAGGCCGGCGCTCTTACTCACTGCTCCACCTAGCCACCCCTTTAGGGCAATTGGGATTAAGTAACTTGCCCAAGGTTACATGGCTAGGTTTTTGTTTGTGTGGATTAAGTGTCTGAGGCCAGCTTCCGAACTCAGGTCCTTCTGACTCCAGGGCCAGCACTCTATTCACTGTGCCACCTAGCTGCCCCTGTCACCATATTTTTTATGAAAGTATTAAAGAAAGGACAAAGGACACAGCCATGAGGGGTGGCATTGAGCCCAACTCTAGGTTAACATTGATTGATACATTAACCAATTCTGTAGGGTCACTGGTTACAAATTCAAATTAAAAGTTTAAAAGATACACACAATGCCTTATTAATCTTCTATATGTTATATATAATTTTAAAATTTTAGCTGTTAATAGATTTGTACTTTAATTCTTTAGGCATTAGGGGAGTCTTTTATCTACCTATTTTTAGCCCCTTATTTCTATGTTTTGTCAACAAGGATAGCGCAAAACACTTAATATAATGCCTGACTGAAAGAGAAGTGTATTTTGTCTACTGCATTATTATACCCTAGTAAGTCTATCAAAAAAAAATGAAGTTAGGTTGATATGATTTGTTTTTAAACAAATCCTTAGAGGTTCCAAAAATTACTGCTACCTTCCTTACCCAAACTTTTTATTTTTTTTAAATGCACATCAGAACTACTACTAAGTAATCAACTGACTAATCACTAACTGTGAACTCTGAGGAAGCAACAAGAACAGAGATTAGCCTGGCTTCACAGAAATCAGAAAGGAAAGACTCCTTTCCAACAAAGTTATTGGACTATGAATATTAAAAATACTCTTAAGCAACAGAAGAGTCTACAAATATCAACACAGTCAAATAAACAAGGCAGATGATATATGAGTATATGTATGCTGTTGTTCAGTCATGTCTGACTCCAAAGATTATGCAGTGGTTTACCATTTCCTTCTCTAGGAAACTGAGGGCAAACAGGGTTAAGTGATTTGCTTAGAGTCACAACTGATAGTGTCTGAGGTCAGATTTTAACTCAGGAAGATGAATCTTCCTGATTCCAAGTCTAGTACTATACCCACTGTACTAACTAGCTGCCTGAGCATTTCTATGTGCATGCAGTCAAAGAACTGATGGGCACACACAGAGTAATTGTCATCAAGAGACTCACCTTCCAATACAAAGAACAGTAATAGCTCATTGCATTGAATTTAACTAGTTGAAGCTTCACCTGGCCTTTTTTGCAATGTGCGAGGGAGAAGGGCAGCAGTTCCAAGGGAATCACTTGCCTGAACCTACTCCAACAAAAACCTAAAATATTTTTTTTTAAATAAGGTCAAATAATGAGCAACAAATTCAAAGAGGACAACAGTAATGGACTACTTCCACCCCAGAATGGCACAAAAAGTCAGCCACAGTTCTACAGACAATAGGAAAGGGGGCTGCAAGCCACATCAGCAGCACCAGCATAGGCAATCTGGAAGCCTCCCCTGTGCTACTCAGCACACAGCTTGTAAGACTTTGTGTCCAGAGATAGCAAGAGCAGGGAGCTCCTATGAGAAAACCCTGGAGTGCTCAACAACTCAGAGCTTGGACCTTGGAAGCTGCCAAACAGTGGCAGAAATCATTGTGGACCCTGCTGCACCCCAAGGCTCCATATTTTCCAACACAATGTCCAAGGTCTTAAGGCCAGTGATCTTCCTGCTATAATAATGTTCATCTAATTAACACACGAGACATCCAGAAAAGATCACTTGGCTATTTATACTACACTGGCCATCAGCAATCAACAAATCATGCCTGTGCCCATACCGCTCTGTTCACTACTCAATAATTTATTTAAGTGATCTTAATTTTGGGCTCTTAGCAGGTGAAAGAGTTAGGCTTTTGGTTTTTTGTTTTGTTTTGTTTATGTGTATTGTGTGTGTGTGTGTGTGTTTCTAAACATTTAATCTTGGGAGAAAAAGAATACTGCAGGCCAACTTCGTCAACCTGCCTGGCTTAAAAGTACCACCTCACTTTGTTAACAGTTCCTCATGAGAGTAATAGTCATCAGTAAAATCAGAGAATCATGGGAGTTGAGGTGAGAGCTAAAAAAGACCTTGAAGATCACTCTCTTTTGCAGAGTGGAACACTGAGGTTTAGAGGAGAGAAGGAACTTGACTCAAGTCTAATTACTGGTGGAACTTGGTAATCCAGAATTTAACTGTAGTGCTCAAGCTAATATTTTATTTCTATTTCAAGTGTCACTTGGGCTTAGGGAAGCAATAACACCTTCTGTCTCTTTTCTATTATGGTGTTCACAGAGAAGGTTGAGTGTGCAACTGGTTCCTAATATCAGACTATCCCTGAGGGTAGGAAAGAAAAGTGGGGAGAGGTCACAACCGTGAACAGACTCCAGTGTAGTCACTCTTGGGGAAAAAAACAAAAACAACCAACACCCTAGGTGGGTCACTCTGCAGAGCTGTGGAATAATAGTGACCCTCAGGGGTTATTCCACAGGGGACCCAATCACAGCTAGCTATCAGTCATCTCCACCTCTGGGCCATCCAATCGATTTACACAGCAGTCAGCTGTCACAAACGATTTATAAAACCCCAAGTAGATATTTGTTCATAATCTTCTTTCCTCTCCTCTTTGTTACCTTTTAAAAAACTTCATTTTTTCCTTTCTCTTATACTCCCATTCCTCTTTTCTCTCCACTCTTTTTCCCCTTGTCTTCCTCCTATCGTCTTTTCTTATATTCCTCTCCCCCTAGTTTGTGGGGACTCTTGAAGGATGAGCCAAGAAATGAAAGATTTTAGGCAACATACATAGGTTCAAAGCAGAAATGTTGCATCAAGGATGACAAAAATGTAGTTCTAAGTGTACCCATCTTTTTTTGGCTGCTTCTCCTTTAGTCTTCTGGTGACTTCCTTATATATTTTTTAAAAATTTATTCTGAACTTAAACACCAGCATTTTTTTTTACAAAAACATATATTTATAGCAGAACACAAAAAGAGAATTGTATATGGAAGCATGAGTTTGCATTACTTCCTTCCAAACTTGCCCCTGTTCTCTTCTGTGAACTTGAAAATTGTTTTAATGGTCCCCCCTCTTTCAGGGAGGAAGGCATCATTTTTACCCACTTTTGTCTGGCCTTGGGTCCCCTGGGTTCCCACACTGATCTCTTCTTCCTGGGATTATTAGGTTCCTCTGTGATTACAGATCTTTATGTAACCTTAGGACATTGTGTTAGGAAATTTGGAGGCTTGGGGTGCAGCAGGGTCCACAATGATTTCTGCCACTGTTTGGCAGCTTCCAAGGTCCAAGTTCTGAGTTTTTGAGCACTCCAGGGTTTTCTCATAGGAGCCCTCTGCTCTTGCTATCTCTGGACACAAAGCCTTACAAGATACATGTATGCTGAGTAGCACAGGGGAGGTTTCCAGATTGCCTATGCTGGTGCTGCTGGTGTGGCTTGCAGCCCCCTTTCCTGTAGACCTGTGGCTGACTTTTTGTGCCATTCTGGAGTGGAAGAAGTCCATTACGGTAGCTCTCATTGAATTTGTTGATTATTATTTGACTTTATTTATAAAAAATTTATTTTAGGTTTTTGTTGGAGTAGGTTCAGGCAGTCATTCAGGCAGGTGATTTCCTTGGAATTACTGCCCTTCTCCCTAGCACATTGCCAAAAAAGGGCAGGTGAAACTTAAACTAGTTAATTTCAATGCAAGGTACTACTGTTCTTTGTATTGGAAGGTGAGTCTCTTGATGACAATTACTCTGTGTGTGTGCCCATCAGTTCTTTGACTGCATGCACATACAAATGCTCAGGCAGCTACTTAGTACAGTGGGTACAACACTAGGCTTGGAATCAGGAAGATTCATCTGTTTTCCTCAGTTTCCTCATCTGTCAGATGAGCTGGAGAAGGAAATGCAAAACACTCTAGTATCTTTGCCAAGAAAATCCCAAATGGGGTCAGCAAGTATTGGACACGACTGAACAGCAACAACATTCTGTTATCAGCAAGGATGTTTTCCCCCTTCTCCAATGCGTTACTGCATAGGGTTTTTTCCCCCTCTTAAATTCTATGCTCTGTCAGACCAGAGATTTTGTTATGCACTCTTCTCAACAGAGGAGGGTCTCAAGAACTGTCTGACTGAATTGGTCAGATGGCAAGACAGGGCAATGCTAGCACCTCTCTCTGTTTCAGTCTCAGGCAGGACTGTAGGGGTCCCAGCCTCCTAGATCCAATTAGCACTTATGGGTCAGGGCTGTTTGGACCCATCAAACACAATAACATGGGAAGAGAGAGGTCAAACAACCTCAGCTCAAAAATTGGCAGAAGAGTCACTATGGCTCCCTCTCTGATGCCATGATGCTTCCTCATTCTTCTGTGCCAGAAATGATTTCCTAGGGCTCTAGCCCTATCCCTAATTCTGTGGAAATGGAGGCCCAGAGAAGCAAAGAGATTTAAATAAAGTTACAGGTACGCTCCAAAGCTAACTTCTTTCCATTGTGCAATATAGGAGACAGTATTGCCTCCTGGCACAAATGACTCAACCATTTATCAAGACATTCTCTATCCTTTGCTTTTCCCAAAGCCTTGTGAACATGGAAAAACATCAATGGCCACCAAAAAGAATAGGGAGGAAGAACCAGAGCCAGACATTCATCCTTCCTCAAGAGCTCAGAGAGGAAGAGCAGCAACAGCTGGCTGGGGTCGGCTATAGGAGGCTTCAAAACCCACTGATCCATTTCAATATAGGTGATGCTGAAACAACGGTATTGTTCCTTTGACAATGAGAACAGTATGCTAGCATCTAAATCAGTGCTTTCCCTTAGGATCATGGATTTAGATCTGAAAGAAGCCTTAGAGACCACCTAGTCCAACCTCATCACTTTACAGATAGGAAAAGTGATGCCAAAAGACCTTAAGTGACTTTCCCCCAGTCATCCATATAATAAATGGAAGAGAAGCCCAATATTATGTAGGTTAGTATAAATGATTGATGCAGGCAGTAATAGAGCCAGCTTTTGAACTGAATTTGTCTTGCTCCAAATCTAGTCCCCTTTCCTCTGTACCATGCTGCTTCCAAAGGACTCACCTCAAGAGCATTTATGTCTATGCTGCAGTCATTATGCAAAATATCCTTGGAACTCACCTTTAGGAACTGCTATAGTTTTGCTATAGTGTATGAACCCTCCATGAAAAAGAGTCCTATCGGACCTTAATTTGGGCCGGAACAGTACTGCCCCCTTAGGTGCAAGATTTTAGGCAAGTCCCTTTGTTTCCCTAGGCCTTGTCTGTATTCCCTAAAGTTCCTTCCTGCTCTAAATCTATCAGCCTATGTATGACTCTTCCAGGTCTAACACCACATTGTGACTGAATGACTCCTTAGATCAACTTCTTTATTCACTAAAAAGAAACCCCCCAAAGGCAACATCACCTAGACAGTAAGTGCCAGAGGTAAGTTTTGAATTAAAGTCTCTTCTGACTACTGTGCATCCTCCATTATCATGGGCTTTCCATTGATTCAGTTTTTATTTTATATAAATGGACCACCTTAATGTTATTTGTCCCCTTAAAGCACTGGAGTTGAATAGGTCATAATTTAAATGGAGAAAAACACCTCCATTAAGTAACTTAAAAGAAAGATTCTTCTCTGAGCATTTCCCCTGACTTGACATTAATCCATTAGCAATGTTCTTTGAGGACACTTGTAATTTCCCCCAATTATAATGTCATCCATGCCACATTCCTCTGTCTTATCCCCAAGGATATAATGACAATGTGGCAAATACTTTGGTGAAGTCCAGTTACAGCACTGTGTGGATCTACCCATTTTGTACCTCCATTAATAAAAGAAATGAGGCATGAATGAGGCAAGACCAGTTGCTCACCCCTGTGTACCTGGTAATCACTTTTCCCTCAAGTACTCCATAATAATGTACTTATTAATAAAAATTGCTGGCATGTAAATAAAACTTTAACATCCACAAAATCCTTCACAAACAGTATCTCCTCTCGTCCACTCAATAAGCCTATAAGGATATGAGGACAAAAGAATGGCTTATTCAAGATCATATAGCAAGATCATCAAGCCTATAAGGATATGAGGACAAAAGAATGGCTTATTCAAGATCATATACCAAAGGCAGAATTTGAAACTTGGGTCTTCCTGGCCCCAAGTCCAGCAGTCCATCTGCTTAGTTACCTAACTGCTTCTGGGAAGGCAATAGAAAAGTGCTATTATCATCTGTTTTTGCAGAAGAGAAAACTGAGGCAGTGAGTTGTGTGTGCTGATTTTTCAAGGGGATATTACATAAAAATGTGACTAGGTAGGTGAGAGTGGGGAGGTGAGAGGAGAAGTAGCATCTTTAGGCAAGGCCTTAGAGAAGGCACTACCTTCTCTCCTACTATGGAGATGCCTTCAGGTTGCAGACAGAAATATGAAGAGCAAAACCTACTTGTAAGGCTAGCCTCCTTTCACTGCTATTTTTAAATCTGTAAAATGAAGGAGATCAGAAGATCTCCAACTGTCTTCCAACTCTAAAATCCTATTAACCTACGATCTAAAAAGGTGTGTCTAATGGGGTAGGGCAGATCTGTCTTCTAGTTCCTTTCCTGTCCCACATTTTTAAGCAGTGATGTGAATGAAAAGTTTAATATCATGCTTATCACATTTGCAGAAAGGAGGAGGAAATCAGTCATGATAGCACTAGATAGCTACTTGAAAGGTATGAGGAAAAATAGTACTTAATTGATATTATATACGCACATTTTTGAAAGCACTGCACATGCACACACACACACACACACACACACACACACACACACCATAGCCAGTATGAAAAAGAAAGCTATATTTCAAACCAGCAAAAGGCAACTCAACTTTCAGAGTAAGACTGGTCAGAGAAGGAAATGTAGGCTGTTAATTACACAGGATGACTCCATGGAAGGCAGAAAGCTGCTTCTCAGTCTAAAAATATCCTCTGAACATCAATTGTTAAGCCTTGCACTGATTCTCCCTCACCCTGTTTTACCCATATGCCTGCATGTCCATTGCTCTCTGACTGATTCTAAACAAAAGAACAAGCATCACTTTAGGCATACAAGAAAAACCAAATTAAGGTCTTTGATTTTTCAGAAGCCTAATGCTTTTTAAAAAGTCTCCTCCCCTCCCCCTCCTCCTGCTCGACCCACTTCCTCTCCCCCCCAAGCTCACCCCCCCCACACACACACACACAATTATAATAAGCCTGAACAATCTCCTAGAGGTGTCCTGTAAGTAATAAACAGTTGGAGAATGATGGATGATGAGAAATCTTAATGATAATGGTAGCACACACACAGCACAGTTTAAGAATGTTGCTAACCAATTAGCTTCGTAGCAAGACACAGAATAAGAGTTCTAGGTCATTACTTGCAAATCCGGTGAAAAGAGAAACAAACTTTAAAAGGAGATTTCACATACAAGAAAGATACTGCTTGCTCTCTCCCTTGACACTCATTATACCCGCAGATACTCAAAATTATAGATTGCACTGACAAGTTTTGCCTAAATAAGCAAAGATAATCATAGACTTGTAGATGATTAAAAGCTGGAAGGGACCTTGGATTAGAGTCCATCTAACCCTATCCCTGCCTTCTAGTAAAGCTTAAAACAGGCCAAGAATACAGATAAACAAAATGAGATTTCGGGAGAATGGACCTGTCCGTGGCCATACAGTGAGTTAGAACTTGAGCCTAGACCTCCAATGCTTTTTCCACTATGTTACCTCTGGTTAAGTTTTTGCTTCTCTTCCCCAACTCGTCTCTCTATACCTCACCTGGGACAAGGACAGAGAGATGGAAAGTGCATTCTCTACATTTGACTTTTTTAATGTTGCACCGCCCTTGCCTGCCTCTCCCCTACGCCAAGACACAAAGCCCAGAAGCCTGCCTGGCTATCCATTATCAGAGGCATCAGAGAGAAAAGCCTTCCTATTTCCATTCTTCGAACCAAACAGAAAGCTGAGATGGCTGTCAGATAAGCAACAGAAAGAGGAGAGGAATGGATTCTGAACTAGGAGAGACCTGGATTCAGATTTTGCCTTTGACATTTACTAGCTTGAGTGATCTCAGCCTAATGACTTCAGTGTACAAGCTATGAACTTCAGCATAAGCCCTAGAAGGAAAAGAACCGAAACCCACAGAGGCACCTGGCAGAATGAAGGGAGTGTGCATATACTACCTATACTCCCTATGTATATGCCTCAATAGATTGATTACACAGCTAAGTTTTCTCTGCTAGCAGTGAATAAGGAATGCTAGGTGATTAATTCTTTTTTTTTTTTTGGAGGGGGGAAGGCAGGGCAATTGGGGTTAAGTGACTTGCCCAAGATCACAAGGCTAGTAAGTGTTAAGTGTCTGAGACCAAATTTGAACTCAGGTCCTCTTGACTCCAGGGTCGGTGTTCTATGCATAGCACCACCTAGCTACCCAATTAATTCTTGATAAAATGGATCTCTAAAGATTCAAGTACAAAAAGGCAGAGACTGAGCAACTACACTGTTTTCACATGTTCTCTGGGTTATTTGTGCATGGGTGGGCTGTTTCAAATGTTATCCTCAGAATTATGCTCCAATTTTTGATGAGGCTTTAATTTTTCCCCTTAAGCATTTTCAGTTGTTATCTTTTCTTATATGAGATATTTAAACTATTCCATTTACTTGAAAACAGTATCTTAAATTCAGATAATATTTGTAGTTACAAAGAGCTACATACAGATTATCTCACTTTGAGACTGGGAAAGGAGATCAACTATTATCAGCATTTCACAAAAGAAGAAACTGGAATATTTCAGTTTAAAAAAAAATTGGTTTCGCTATCAGAGGAATTGGGTTCGAGGTCTCCATATACTACTTCACCTGTGTGACCTTGGACAAGTCAATTAACCTCTAAGGCTTTGACTTTCTCATTTGTAAAATAAAGGTTTAGATGGTTTCTAAAGTCTCTCAACCTTCCTTAGTCTAGGATTCTATCTATGAGTTGATAAAAGACACACAGCTGGAAAGTGGTTCAAAGACTTGAACCCCTACCGTCCAAGTGCATATCCTGATTCATTCTAAATAGCATGTTCCCTAATGATGGTGATTCCTAAAACGTCATGTTTCTATGAAAATTTGATTTATTTCCATCTATCAGGGCTTTGTGCCCTCAGAACTCATGCCAGCATTCATGCAATTTTAATGTGTATGCGTCAGAACACTATTCCCTAGTTAATTTGTTCTAGCCGTTATTCTGTACCCTGAATATTTCAGAGAATTGTAATTCAATGAATGGGAAGCCCAAAAGCACAGAGCACTTGATAGGAGCTACTAGGGAAGGTTACAAGAATTTGGAATTTTACAAGGAAATAGTTTGAAATCTCAAACACAGAGGCAAATGCAAACCAAGTCAAAATAATAAGGTCTGAATATATGTGTATAAAATATGTATAAAATTTATAAATGCATAAATATTTACAAAATGGCAAATGCACACATGCTTTGATTTTTTAATTGTCTTCTAGATATCAGAGAATCACTGTAAAATAATAGATATGAATGCTCTAATCATTCTCTGGTTATTTAATATTTTAAATACAACAGCTAAGGACCATAACAGATGAATTATCTCTATGACCTCAGGTAAATCACTTAATCTCATGCCTGAAGGGTTTTTTTCTTTCATTTTTCATTTATAAAATGAGTTGGTGAGACTAGGTAACCTCCAGGGTCAATAGCTTTCTAATATTCTATAAATTTACAAATAAGTATAGCACCTTGGCTTCACTGCTATGGCAGGAGTTAGATACTAGCTTTGGTAGTGATGGTGAAATTCCTCATTCTCTTGTCAACAGACAGTACAAAACACTTGGTCACCTTGAGAGAATGTACAATGGGTAGATACTATGCTTATAAAAAGTGATCATAAATGTAATTGGGAAACTGGGGCATAGAGATCCACCATGCCCTACTGGAAAGTCAGAGGGAGGATGGGGGAAGATATGGGAAAGAGCAGATTGGGGGAGGGGCTATCCAGTGGGATCGCTGTTTTGGGGTGGTGGGTAGGGGAAAAATGGGGAGAAAATTTGTAACTCAAAACTGTGTGGAAATGAATGATGTCAACTAAAAAAATTTTAAAAGAGAGAGAAGAGAAAAAAGTGATCATAAAGCAAAAGTATAGTTGTAATAATTGTCTGAATCAACATCAAATGTGCAGCAGCCTGAGATAAGTGTAAGTCAATAAGGATGGGTTTTGAGTCAGTAGAGAACTGGCTTCAGACCTTGCCTTTTGACATTTCCTAGCTGTATGACCACAGGGATGTCACCTTGCCTCATGGTACCCTGGTTTCCTCATCTATAAAATGGAAATAATAGCATCTATCCGAGCTACTTCACAGAGTTATTATGAGAATACAATGAATAGGCATTTGTAATGCACTGTATACAGATCAGTTTTGCCCAGACCTGGGATTTCACTGATGTAGGGCACTCTCAGCGAGAAAACTCCCTGTAACAATGAAGGTCAATACCAGATCAGAAACTTAGAGTCTTAGTCTAAGAGATGCCTCTTTAAGTTGCAATAATAATGTCTGTGATAATTATTATTATAGTAATTGCCAAATCTTATAAAGTATAGAAAATACTAAGGTAATCTACCAAAAAATTCAAATGGAAATCAGTAGAGGTTGCTAGTTGTATGACCCTGAGCAAATTACTTAAGCTGTTTGACTCAGTTTCCTCATTTGTAAAATGAAGATCATAGCACCTAACTCTTCAGTTGTGAAAATCAAATGAGATGGTAATTTTAAAGTGCTTATCAGTACAGTGCTTTGTACACAGTAATGCTATCTAAATGTCAGCTATTATTCAATATTATTATTAATTTGCCAACTAGTAGATTTTTTTTTAATTATTGAAGGTGAACTCTTTTGGGTTTTTTTGGTACGTTTTTAAACGATGAATAATCAATAAATAGTTCATTGAAGCCATATGTCATGAGCAAAAGTTATTCTTCAAAGAGCAATCATACCACTAAATGACCCTACTGCCACTATGGACATTTGTGTCACCTTTAAGAAGGATATGGTAGTACAGCCTTTTCACTGAATATGTTTAATTTCACAAACATTGTATTCTTCACAAGAGAAATAGAAACCTAGATCTCATGTTGCTTTATTAATCATTCCTGTCACCACAGTTTATTTCTTACCAAAATATTGTATGATAATATACACGTTAAAAGTTTCTTTCCCAGAACAGCCACTACCATGAAAAAATAAATCAAAACTGAATGTTGCAAATTACAAAGAAGAAGCAAGGCCCTAAAGAAGAGATATGAAAAAGACATCCCTTCCCCACTCCTTTGCAAAGGAGGGAAATTCCCCAGTGTGAAGCACTGCATTTAAAAAAAAATTCACTATACTGATCAGTTTTGTTGAAATTTTTCTTCTTCCTTTTTTAAAAAAATAGTTGTGCAAAATGACTGTCTGGGAAAGGGGAGGAGGAGAGGTACTGGGAGGAATTCTGGTGCCGTAACAAACAAAAAACAAGTTTTGTTAAAGTTCCTTTCCCATGGGAATGTGAAAATAGCCTCTACCAGTGATTCCCTAGCTCTCACAATATCCCTGAAAAGCAACTATTACCAGGAAGAAAACTATAATTTGGGTAGACAATGCAATTTCTGTAAACCTATGGGCCAGGATAACCTAATACTATTTTGGCAATCACCTGACAGAGTTGTTAAGGTCCTTCTACCACTCCCCACCATTTACACTCAAAATTTTAGAGTAGTGGAATGAGAGAGTTAGAAGGTATCTTAGAGACCATGCGTTCCGTTTTATAATCTAAGAAACAAAGTTAAAGACAAGTTAATGGCTTGACAAGTCATGAAGACAAAGGTACTTATTACCAGGATCAGGACGAGAACACAGGTCTTCTGACTCCTGACCTGGTGTGTCTTCTGTTACACACACACACACACACACACACACACACACACACACACACACACACACGACCTTTTCTGTTCCTCCCTCTCTTCCTTTCTTCTGGGAGGTCCCACGGTTCTATCATAAATGTTCTTCCTCTTTTCCCCTACTTTTACATCATGGGTGCATTTTCCTCAGATTGTCATGAGTAGCAAACTCAGGGTCAAAGAGGCTGCTGACCCCTAGTGGAAAGTCCATTGGACTACCCCCTTTGGAGACCTGAGTTCTCATCTCTATCTCCATTCACTGACGACTATGCAATCTTAGACAAGTACCTTAGATACCCAAGTAAAAAACAGTATGCCATCATCTTACCTAGAAGACCTAGTACCAACAAGGTGACATATGAATAAATTAAAAGAACAGTTTTTAATGTACTAAAGAAATAAGTATGACTATCAGATCATTTAAGCTATTAAGTCTGAGATGGAGCAAAGTCTAGTAAACATTTCACAAAAAATCTTTTATTCAAATCTTAGTATGATGACTCACATTTCTATAGTGATTTAAAGATTACAAAGCACTTTCCTCACATATGATCTACTTCAGAGTTCACAAAGTATTATCCCTGTAGTAAGTGTTCAAGGCAGTATTCCAACTGGGTCTTCTCATCCGAAGTCTACTCTACTAAGCTAGTGGCAGAGGTTAATTATTTGAGATGAATGTTTTTTAAAGTAAATATTTAGCACTTTGTCTCCTTAGAGGCAAATCACAATAGCATAAAAACCTGACAATTTGCTTAAAATAATCATAGAGAAACTTTTAAAAGTTGATTTCTAATTTTAACATTTACAGAAATGTCAAAAGACCTACTGTTTAATTACTCCAACTTAAAAAAGTCTTATGACGATGCAAACTTTAAAAACAATAAATCAGATGATGATTGGTGTCAGCAAATGGGTCCCTTTAAATAAGAAACTCCAATATATATTTAAAAGAGCTCCAAACTACGAGTCAGAAGACTTGGGTTTGAATACCAGATATATCACTAACTACCTTAAGTCAGTTTTGTGAGCTCCCTGGTCCTCAGTTTTACCAAATGTAAAATTAGGGGGTTGGATCTGATGCTCCCCCAAATCCCTTCAAGGTCTCAATCTATGACCTTACTAAAAAATTTAATATAAGAAACAGGGGAGTGGGAGGCAGATACTAAAACACATGTTTGACCCATCCTACATTTGAGATTGTTCCTGACATGGAACCATTGCTTAATTAAATAAAGCACAACTCAATTCAACAAATATTTATTAGGCATCACTATATACAGTATCCTCTGTCAGATACTGAGAAGACACAAAGTTTATATAATAAAAATCCCCTGAATTCATAGAACTCATATTTAAATCCACTATTCCTGAGGTTAGGACAGTGCCTCAAAAATAGCAGGCTTAAATGCTTGTTGACTGATAAGGTCATTGTGCTCAAGGGTTACAAAACACAAGGAATATAAAACACTCCCTGTGAAGATAGCCATCTTTGCAATTGTGTAGGGCAAAGTTATTAAGTAACACAGTAGCCTTAAAGTCATAAACAGGTTTGAGGAGGAAACATGATATTTTGATAGAATTTCTTCTTCAGAATGTGAAAAAAAGATTTCATTATTCCCACGGCACTCGCCCTGCATGAAAAAAAAGAGGAAAAAAGCAAAGAATATCTAGTAAAAATAGAAAAACTACAAGAAACAGCCATCTCAATGGATCCATTATGTTATTGGTGCAGCAATTTTTTCCACCTGTTCAAGTCACAGCCTTTCCACAACTTTTCTTAGTATGTAATTGTTACCCTGTAAGCTTCCTGAGTGTGAAGATTGTTTCATTCTTTGTAACTCCAACACCTATCCCATGACACATAGTAGGTATTTAAATGATTTTTGATTGATCAGTGTGTGCTAATGAGCATCTACCCAATATACTGGAGACCTTCTCCTGCATCTTATATATACATATATATATATATATATATAATTTTAGAGGTGCCAATGTAACCATTGAGAGAGTCAGAGCAGTAGTTTATAGACACAGGACTTGGAGCTCAAGCCTTGTCTTTGATTCATACTGGTCATGTGACTGTGGGCAATTCACTTAAGCACTCCAGACAGCCTTCTAGGACTACATAACAATTTGCTGATCTGAATCAATGAAGGGAGAATTCATACTAGGAGATACAGTGATGAAATTACTGGTTTGGACTAAAAGGGGGGAAAATCCCTTAATTTCTGGTCTGGCCATCTGTTGCTTCTCATTAGGATAAGTGACTTCCTTCAAGATTCAGTTCAAATGCCAATTTCTGCATTTCCAAGTCCCCTGAGCTGATGATCTGAGTGCCCTCTCCTCTGAGGTTACCTTCCATCTACTCTGTAGGTAGTATATGTGTATTTTCATATATGTGTGTAGATAGATATACTGTATACGTGTGTTATACACTTGTGTATGTGCATGTACCTATGTGTGTACACGTGTGTGTACATGCATGAGTGTATACATATTGTCTCTCCATTAGAATATAAGCTCTTTGAAGACAGGATCTTTTTTTTTTTTTGCTTTTTCTTTTTTTAGGGGGGAGAGCAATTGGGGTTAAGTGACTTGCCCAAGGTCACACAGCTAGTTTTTGTATTAAGTGTCTGAGGCCGGATTTGAACTCAGGTCCTCCTGACTCCAGGGCCAGTGCTCTACTCACTGTGCCACCCCTAGCCGCCCCTATGTTTTTGCTTTTTCTTTATCTCCCCAGCACTTAGCACAGGCCTGGCACATAGTAAGTGCTTAATAAATTCTTGTGAATTGGTTCATCATCCACATGGCATAGCAGGTACTGTGCTAGATATGGAGAAAAAACATCTGAGTTCAAAATCCATCCCCAGATACTTAACAGCTACATCATTGGAAAGTCACATCCTCTCAGAACCTCCATTTCTTTGTCTGGGGAAAAAAAGGGAGCAGGATAATAAATATCTCCCCCTCCACACGCTTGCTGTAAGAAAAGTGCTCTGCAAACCTTGACAAATATGAAGTGCCATGATCGTTAGCCCACCTCCCTTTTCAGTCATGTGTGTACCATTATGACATCCTTTATGCTCCCTCTTGTATTAATCATTTGTGTGTTAACTAAACAAGCTTCAGTATGCTTACCCCACTATGCATCTCCATACCCTTGGAGTCATGTCCATTTTTAATTCTTCCAAGATCCCTAGCAATATGATATCACTAGATGAATATTGGTGCTTTTTCCCCCCTGATCACCCCTGAATTACTGGCCTTACCCTTCCTAACCCTGTCCCCTACAGAAGTTGCTATAGCAGATGCTACGATCTTTTGTCTTACCTATAAATATTCAACAACACATTAGTCTATTCTAAACCCCCAAATATATCTGTTATGATACCTTCATTTTATTTTGCTTTCACAAAAATGGAGGTTAGACAAAAGATAATCTGTGTTTGGGAGGCGTAGGAAGGAACGATTTTAGCAAAAAAGGAATACAGTGCAGCTTTTGTGTTCCTCAGCTTAAAATAGAGTAGAAGAAATGCATACTCAAGCACTTTTACTTTAGGAAGAAGCATAAATAGCTCCCAGTTATTCTGACAGGAGTAAAGGTATCCAAATTTGCCCTTGGATAAGCAGAGATCTCCAGGAAGTACATTCGTAATCAGTTACAGAATGGACTAGGAATCAAATTATTAGGTATGAATCACAGCTCAGCTACCTGACTGTCTGGACTTTTCTATCATTCCCCAGACTTCTGACCCTGGAATATGCCTCTGCTGCTAGGGCCCCTTCCTCCTAAGTATTGAGTTCCCCCAGTAGCAAGAGCCCAAGTCAGCTATGCTTACTCTTTCCTTCCTTTCTGCGCTCCAATCCTGAATCACCATACTTCTCCACCATGACCTTACATAGCTATTTTCCCCGGGGCCCACTTTTCAGTTCTCTACTATGTGCTATCTTCCCCCACAAGAGCATAAGCTCCCTGAGGGTAGGGATTTTCTATTTGCTTGTATTCCCAGGACTAAGTCCAGGGTTGGCACTTTGTAAGCACTTAAATTCTTGTAGATTTTACTACATACTGACTTTAGATAAGTCCCCTTCCCTCTTGGGGCTCAATTTCCTCATGGGTAATATGGGAGTTTAGGACTAGAAAATCTATAAGGTCCATTCTAGCTCTCACTTTTTTTATTCTGTAAGCAACTTGAATTAATTTCCTATTTTTACTTCTTTTATAAATAACAATTGTGTAACTACTTCTATACTGTAGTATTTATACTATGATTCTAAAGGCTAAGTGTCAAAGCACATACTGTGCTTTGATCAGAGCAATGTGCTAATTGATTTTTGATCTCTTATATATGATTTATGATATTTAAAGCAAACCTGTGAAGTTAAAACTTTATTAGTGATCACTAATGATGTAGAATTAATGCATAATCTATTAGATAATTTTTTCAACTATAACCAGAAATAAATCACTAAATTTGAAAAAGACTGGGGTGGTTAGGTGGTGCAGTGAATAGAGCACCCCCCTGGAGTCAGGAAGGCCTGAGTTCAAATCTGAACTCAGACACTTAACACAAAAAGAACTGGCCGTGTGACCTTGGGCAAGTCACTTAACCCCAATTGCCCTACCTTCCCCGCTCTCCAAAAAAAAGGCTAAAATAAATAAATAAATTTACAAAAGACTGATTCTCAAAAATGGAAGATACTCCCTGACAACCTCTCTTAGAAAAGTTCTAAGGGAAGGGAACTCACAACCCCCTTCTAACTTTCCTATTCTTCTATCCCCCAACCCCTCCCTTTTAAGGCAGCTCATTCCTTTTCTAAATGCTCTAATTCTAATTTTTAGGAAATTTGACCTGATATTAAACATATCAGCCTATACCAGAGAACTTCCTTATTGAATTTGAATTTTCGAATGAAATAGCCCTTGACTCCCAAGTTTCCCATCACCAACTACTTCATCTTTACTGGTCAGAATAAAGTCCATAATAGAAGTTTCCCTCATTACTTCCTTCCTGAAAGAGGACATTTCCAGTAAGGCAGGTCAAAAAGTTATAAGAGCTGTATTTTTAACAGGAAGAGATCTTTAACAGATGTCTAAATAGCTAATGTCCTCCTTCCCCTCCCCACTCCCCTCAACTACTACAGACCTTTGTGCAAGTATTTGGATTCATAACAAAAATTAATCATCCATTTTTTTCTTCTGACTGGGGTGGAAAGGGGTATGAAACCATACATCAATGTGTTGTTTTCTGTATCATCAGAGAGAACAACTACACTGATTCTTCTGCCATAGGAAAACTAATTAAGACAGGAGCCTAATGTAGCTTAAGATTTTATTTTTATTAATACCTATCTATTCATTAATATCTATTATACATAATATATATTATACATTACATATAATGTATATTGTATTACATATAATATGTATTACATGTAATACATAATATTATAATAATTAATAATGATTAATCAATAATGAATTTAAAATAATTACTAATAAATTAATATCTAGTCCATAAACTTGAAGTGTGGAAAATAATTTTTTTTTGCTTTTTTTTTGGAGGGGGGAGGGCAGGGCAATTGGGGTTAAGTGACTTGCCCAAGGTCACACGGCTAGTAAGTGTTAAGTGTCTGAAGCCGAATTTGAACTCAGGTTCCCCTGACTTCAGGGCCAGTGCTCTATTCACCAAGCCACCTAGCCACCCCAAAAATTATTTTTTTTAATAAATATCTGAACTCATACTAATGAGGTTCACCATGATGCCCACAGAAGAAACAAAGTTGGACCCTACAAATCTGAGTACATCAAACCTTGTGTTGACAAAACTAGGAACATATTTCTAATATGATGACAAGAAAAATAACTCCAATTTCTATAGTGTTATAAAGTGTATAGATCTACAAAGAGTTTTCCTTATACTTATCCTTTGAAGATGGTAACATAGATAGGGGCTTAGGGGCTGCTATCTATATAGTCATTGGAATAGGGAATATTCAATGAGAAAATTTTCTCAAGCAATGCAGATCACCAATTCCAGTCATAGAAAGTCTCCTAGAGCACTGTAGAAAGTTAAGTGACTCTGATGCTATGTGTCAAAGAACCCAGGTCTTCCTGACTTGGAGTCTGGCTCTCTACCCACCACACTGTACCTTGTATAGGTAATAGTATTGCTATTTTAGAGAGGCTTCCTGGTATAGTGCAGAATCCAGTCTCAGAAACCAGAAAGCCTGGATTCAAGTCCTGCTGATTAGAGATAGAGTGACTTACATGTGGTCAACCTATAGGGAGCCAGATTTCTTGATCTCAAATCCAACTCTTTCCAACAAACCAAAGATGCTATCCAAGTACTTTGGTCCGAACATTTCACATATTTATTAGTTGTAGCCATAATGATAAAAAGCCACCTGGATTCAAAAGATGGTACTAGACTTTTCTACTCTGAGGTTTTTCCAAACAAACCTATGACAAGTTGATTCTGCTCAGTTTTACTCCTTCAGGAACGTTTCCATCAAGGAGGGCTCTGCCCCATAGACTTAGAACTGGAAAGAACTTAGAGGTTATCAAGTACAACTCCCTCACTTTACATAAGAGGACACTGAGGCCAAGAGAGGGGAAATGACTTGGTTAAGATCACACAATGTCAGAGACATATCCAAACTCGGGTTATCCCAACTCCAAAACCAGTACTCTTCTACTCCACTAATTAATTAGGAACCAATTCAGATACACAAGTTAGCTTTCTTGGATGAATTTCAGAAAAGTGTATTCTATATGTGGCAGCACTGATACCAAGTGTTTTTGTAGGTCTGAACATTTCCTGAATGCTAATGATTTTTAAATTCCTTGATATCAACCAAATACCTATATGATTATTATTTTATTTTTAAAAACTACTTTAAATTATTTATGAGCATTTGGAGCTTTCTGCTGAATTTTTGCTTTGTTCAAGTAAGGAGACAAGTTGTCTCAAGGATATACATACCCAAAGACCATACAAATGAAATGTCTTTGCCAATTAGTTTTAATTATTTTGTTAAAAATGACATTGAACATGAGTGTAAATATCCAAACTTTCACAGCTACCATTTATATTTAAATTAATAAATTTTAACATGTAGAATATTAAATAATTTCAGTAGTTTCTTCTATGTTCATATCACAAGTCTTTGTCCATTCATTCTCATTTACTTTTCCTTTACGATCACAGTGAGAATACTTCATTCTCCTGGTTTGGCCTTTTTCATGATTTATTTCATAAAGTTCTTTCCAGATTTCTTGGTATTCCTTGTGGCATTTTTTTTTCAGTCCAGTCCAGTCCTTCCACCAACAAAAAAATCAACAACTGTTCTGCCACATCTAGTCCTAGACAATTTCCTTAAGACAAAGTTAAGTGATTTGCCTTATTAAGTGTTAAAGGTGGGATCTGAACCCAAGTTTTCTTGACTCCTGAGGCCAATTCATTTCTGTGCAGTATGTAATGCTTGTGTGATCCTTTGATGCTAGTGTTGTGAATGGTGTGCACCCCCCAAATACATACTAGGCCCCAGGCCTCCTTGTACTTCTTTTATTCAGTCTGTTCTACATGTTTCTGTAGAGAGCCAGACAAGTCAAGCTCCCTATGATGCTGTCCTGTGATAAGCTTCCCTGGTGACCAGCAAGACAAAGGCACTCCATCCATCTGAAAAATGGTCAAAAAATGGACACAAAAGAGCACCCTTGCCCACAAAAACCCTTAGGAAATGTCAGGTTCAATCAACCCAAAAGCCAGCCATTGGGATCCCAGAACCTAGACAATAATCCCTGACGAGACATGGCTTCACAAAGCCTGAAAAACCCCTTCTAATTTCCTTCCAATCAAGGGCTTCATATCTCTCACCCCAGGACCATTAAGCATGCTTTCCACTCTTGGCATATGCCAGGGGAAACTCTACCCCCTCCCCACTACCTACAGTTACAATGTTGCTCCCCTGGCTCCTCACCCTCTTCCCTCACTAATCTGCATCATTTGCTATCCCCATTGCCCACTGCCAGGTGTGGTGCCAATAAATGTGCCCTTGAGTAACTTAGGAGTCCTGTCCTTCCTTTTGGTAAATTATGGTGGGTGATTCTCCTAGCACATGAAGTTTTGTCCAGGACCTGGACTAAGACCCTCAGCAGCCACACCACTGTCCTGATGAGCTTGGCACTGTGATTCAGGATCTGAATGGAAGGCCTGTGGATGTCAACCCTATGTCTCAGTATCAGGGAACTCCTCTTTCTTTAGTCCATGAATTGCTAAGCAGGGTTGGGACTAGATCTGGTATTATCCCACCCTGGGAACTCCCTCACTGAACCCAGTGTCCCAGCAAACAGAGATTGCCACTCCCTAAGAACTGACTATTAGCCAAGGAATTGGACAATACACAAAACAACTCTCTACCCACTCACTATCTCTATTTCTCAGTCTCTCAGTCTTGATTGCATTATAATATTTTATTACACCAATGTACTTGAGTTTACTTAACCATTCCCTCACTGTTGGACATTTAAGCTGCTTCCAGTTTTTTATGCTTATACATGATGCTATGAAAAATCTTTGGACAAATGGTTTTTTTGTTGTTTTTTGTTTTTGTTTTTGTTTTTTTAGAACACTTTCAAGGTTTATTTCCAACAATGAAATTGTTGAGTAAAAGAGTATGATTATGTCTGTAACCTTTACTGTATCCCCCAAGATTACAAAAAAAAACAAGAGTTTACAAGTATGGAATTTGCCCAAGAATGATTGCTAGTGTGTCTTCCTGCCCAATCTTGTTAATACAGAATTTTACTGCTTTTAATTATTTTTGCTAATTTGATAGATAAAAAAATTGCTTTTTTCCCAATTACATGTAAAAATAACTTTTAACATTCATTTTTTTTTAATGTTGAGATCTAAATGCTCTCCCTCCCTTCTCCCCTCTCTGAGACAGCAAGCATTTTGATAAAAGTTATACATGTTCAAACAAATCTTTGACTGGGATCACATATCCTAAGTGTGACTTCCCCTTGGTCAGCTCTTCCCATACCCCATGACAGCCCCAACACTAAGGAGGCCACACTTGAAAGCCCAGAAGCTTTGTCTCCGACCCTTCTGAGTGACATTCTGAGGCAAGAGCTAAATTCACTTAATGTGGACCTGGTTCTACTCTGTGGTCATCACCTTTAAGCAATATGACCAGCTCAGTCCAGATCCTCAATAACTTGTCTTTACTCAGGAATAAGCCAAATATCAGAGCCATGGAAAGACAGTGCCCTGTAACTGGGGGAAGTTCTAGACTTGGAATCAGGAGACCTGGGTTTGAATTCTACTCCCTTTGCTAACTTGCTTTATGATTCTGAATGAGTCACTTAACCCCTTAGTGCCTCAGTTTCCTTATCTCATAAATATAAATAATAATATTTGCACTGCCCACCTCTTAAGACTATGCAAGCTTTAAGGGTGGCTAGGTGGTGCAGTGAATATAGCACCCCCCTGGAGTCAGGAGGACCCGAGTTCAAATCCGGCCTCAGACACTTAACACAAAAAAAAAAAACTAGCTGTGTGACCTTGGTTAAGTCACTTAACCCCAATTGCCCTACCTTCCCCCTTCCAAAAAGAAAAAAAGAAAGACTATGAAAGCTTCAAACAATACATAAATATCAGTCTCTATTATTAGTAGCATCCCTGAAGCTGACCAAGCTCTTTACCTTTCACAATGGGCACTAGCTGTTGTGAATGCATACCAGCTGTATTGCCTAACCAGCTGCTCTTCTCTGTGTTCTTTTTCCATCCCAAGTTTCACAGCTGGCCCTGACCATAACCTTGTGGTGGACCACAGTTTTCATTTAGTGCACATAGATCTGATTATTTCTATGGACCACCTGCTTAATTAAGTAGGTTACCTTTCCCTAGCAATGTACACCATCCAAGCTGTCAGGATAATTGTTTGGGAGGCCAACCTTAGCTCCAGAGGAATAGCATTATATGCATATTTCTAATACCTGGAAGTTGATTATACCTGTCAAGAGAAGGATACTCTCTGTCTTAATAGGAAAACATACAGCTACTACTTCTTATTCAGAAAATGCTAATCACAGAGATACATACTGCCAGTGTGGGGACAGGTTGATGTGACAAATTTCCCCCTTTTGGCATCTGGTGGATGCCATGGGATGGAGACATGAGGAAATCCAAGGAGAGAGAAATATAAAAGGAAAAAAAAGCCTTTTCTTTCTTAATAAAGAATATTTAAATTAAGTAAGTCATAGAAATACTCTTGGAACTGCTCAAGGGAGTCTGAGATGTGAGGGGCTAACTGGGGCTCCAACATACTATCCCAGTAGAATATAACCTCCTTGAGGGGGGAACTTGTTTTTTTGTTTTTGTCTTTCTATCCCCAGCACCTAGCACTGTGCCTTCCACATAGTTCTCAATAAGTATGGGGAAACTAGGTCACACAACAGAGACTGACTGCTGGATTTGGAGTCAGGAAAATCTGAATTCAAATCCTGTCTCAGATACTTATAGCATGACTGTGGGCAAGTCACTTATCCTCTCTTGGCCTCAGCTTCTACACATCTAAAATGAGGATCATAATAGCACTCAGGGTGCTGTTGTCTGAATAGAATGAGATAATTGATGAGGTATGGCCTCTGGGGGCCCCCTTGAGCTCTTCTTGAATCTTTGAGGTACAGGCTCTGGGAATCCCCTTGAACTATGATTAAATCATCCCATTTGATGAGGCATTTGCATGAGGGCTTAAGCCTTACATCTTGGCTGGGCTCAGACCTCAGTTACTAGCCTAGCCCTCCATTGTCCATCTACTTCCTACCCTAGAGCCTATCGAAATATCAATCCACCCTTGAACTGGCCTAGCCCACCATTGTCTGTAGTCTCCAGGTAGCCTCCAGCAACTTCCCACCCTTAATCACTCATTGACCTCATCTGACTTTTCCTAAAGAACCTCCCCAAACTCCTCCTCTAGACCACCCCTAGATTCCTCCCACAACCTTCTTTATATAAGATCCCATTTTCCCTCCCTGTGTGAGAGGGCCGTAGAATGACCTAGCACAGGCTTACTCTGTGTCTAATTCGAGCGATTTTTTAAATAAACTTTTATTTTTCTTTGACTGAGAGAAGACTTGAGTGAAAGTCATTCAGCAGTACCCAGAGTGTTGGTATTTTGGGGTCTCCAGAGCAACCATAACCCTCTTTATGGGTAACCACTTCATTTTTATGGTTCCCTGATAGCAGAAACACTGCTAATCTCAAGCTATTCTCCAGCCAGTACTGGAAGGTACTAAGCCTCTCTCTCTTTCCCTAGTACCTTAGAAGTGCAGTTTTTTGTTGTTTTGTTTGTTTGTGGGGTTTTTTTTTTTGGGGGGGGCGCACCTGACCTCAGGTCTCATTAGGTCAGACAGCTAGAAGGCTTTTTGGTACTCAGTCTGACCTCAGGTTCTCCGTCCTGTTTGGTTACTTTGAAGAACATAGACATAAGGACAGATGCCCCCATCTGGAAGTGTAAGCCATAGTCTTTCAATTCTCTTAGTGCTAGGGAACTGGGAAAGCTTCAGGTACTTTTTTTTGTGTGTGTGTGTGGGGGGGGGGGGGTTGTTTGTTTTTTCCGGCTTACTCTCAAACCTTCCTTTATGGAGGAAGGGACTTCCAGGCCCTATGCCTGTAGCTCCCAAAAGTTTGCCTTTGGGTTGTCTTTTACAGCACTGGAAAAAATTTAGTTGCTCTAGAGACCCCAAAATACAAACACGCCAGATCTTGCCAAGTGAATTCCACTCAAGTATTCTCAGCCAAAGAAAAGTAAAGTTTATTAAAAATTCGCTTGTATTAGACACAGAGTAAGCCTGTGCTAGGTCATTCTACGGCCCTCTCACACAGGGAGGGAAAATGGGATCTTATATAAAGAAGGTTGTGGGAGGAATCTAGGGGTGGTCTAGAGGAGGAGTTTGGAGAGGTTCTTTAGGAGAAGTCAGATGAGGTCAATGAGTGATTAAGGGTGGGAAGTTGCTGGAGGCTACCTGGAGACTACAGACAATGGTGGGCTAGGCCAGTTCAAGGGTGGATTGATATTTTGATAGGCTCAAGGGTGGGAAGTAGATGGACAATGGAGGGCTAGGCTAGTAACTGAGTCAGGGCCTAGCCAAGATGTAAGGCCTCCTGCAAATGCCTCATAGGATTTAATCATAGTTCAAGGGGGGTTCCCAGAGCCTGTACCTCGAAGATTCAAGGAGAGCTCAAGGGGACTCCCAGAGCCCATACCTCATCAATAATAAGCATAAAGGGTTATATGAGTATTAGGTATTATCAGTAGTAAATACTTGTTTTTATTGTTAAAAGAAGATCAAAGCCTTTGAGGCCCCCTAAATGGAAAGTAGAGAGCTTAAGAAAAAGAACTTCTGGTAGGGTGCAGAATCTTGGAGTTGTACTGCCTCTAGTAACATACAGAATGAGGGACCACTTACCAGTACAGACCAAATCAGCATATGTGCTCATCAATGATTGGCCTCTTCCAAAGGTCTAGGGAAGTCAAGGTCCAAAGTCAAGCTCTGAATTTCACCAAATTAAAGAACAGATCCATGCAAGGACCACTTAAATAGGTCAAGATCAATCCCAAGGTGACCAGGAGAAAGTTCTAGAAGCAACACTGAGATGACCTGAGAACATACTCATTGACAATGAGAGGTAGTCATCTTGTAACTACCCTGGGCAGCCTTGAGCGACCACTCCCACTAGGGTGATTTGACCTGATGGCATTGGGAGAAGTAAGATTCTCATAGGATTTTTTTTAAGGATGCTAATCAAGTTTGAGAATAAAACCAGAATTACATTAAGCAATAACTGGTAATACTTAAAAGATTACTGAGTCAGGTGGTTAATAGTTCTATGTGGTTAGTTTTAATAAAATCATGTTCTTTAAGATAATTTACTTAGCTGGTTGGCAGAGTAGGTGGCACAGTGGAGAGAGTACTGAGTCTAGGGTCAGGAAGACCTGAGTTCAAATTCAGCCTCAGAAACGTACTAGTTAGGTGACCCTGGGCAAGTCACTTAACCCTGTTTACCTCAGTTCTGTCATCTGTAAAATGAGTTGGAAAAGGAAATGAAAAATCACTCCAGTATCTTTGCCAAGAAAACCCCAAATGGGGTCACAAAAAGTCAAACCCAATTGAACAACAAGGACAATTTGGCTGGTCAAAGAGAAAGTTCTTGTGTGTGTTTAAAGTATGTTCATCTCCACCTCAAGTTGTGGTTTAGTGTGTGGTGGGTCTATCAGCAATGTAGCATAAATCATTTGACCTCTGTGAGACTCCCTTTTTTCAATAGTACAGTTTGGGCCCAGGGTCACACAGTAAGTGTCTGAGGCCAGATTTCTTGAAATACAGCATTGAAAAATCAGGCTTTCATAAAGCCCATTAGGATTCAGATGGAGGTACTTGACCATGCTTAAACTCAGATCACTACAGCTCTTACAGATGTGCCAAGAATAGACCCCAGCCCAAGCCTCACAGGATCCTTGAATTTTGATATCTCAGGGTAAGTATAAATAACAATTGTTTCTATTCTGGCTAGAATCCCTAAGGGTCTTCCCCTCCAAGATTAATTTTTTTTTTTTTAAGTAGGTAAAAGAGGTCATTTTTTGCCATGTTTCTTACCCAGCCTTAATCACTGAATGGGTGTTCCCTCAGATAAACTGAGACATGGGAAAGGTCAAAGTTGCCTACTGCATTGGGTGATCTCCAGTAATCCTGTTCAATGTCTTGCCACTGGACTCAACTGTAGAGGAAAAAGTCAGGTTGATGACTTTGAACAGCCCTGCTTCACTTAAATCCAATTCCCTTGCAAGCGAAGGCATCACTTTGCTGATGTCTTCTTCAAGAAAGAAGGACAAACACAAGTTGAGTTTGGGAAGTGACCAATTCTACAGTTCCACATTCTGACTCTAGACCACAACAATGTGTAAGGCAAAGACTATAACTGAGATGCCACAGTCACCTCGTGGTCAACTACCATAACTGTGATCAAATAAGAACTAAAAGCATCCTTAAGGATTTACAAAATTCTGCTCCCCTACCCTAAAAAAATGTAAATCAAACACAAAAATTTGAGTTTGCTTATATGATTCTAATTTTCATCCAAACATTAGGCACATTACAGTGAGATGACAGAATTGGGGCTAGAAGAAACTTTTTAAGAGCTTATACAGTCCAGCTCCTTCATTTTGTAAATAAGGAAACAGCCTCCAGGAAGTGAAATGAATCTCCCATGGTGACCCAGGGAGAAGAATGTGAATCTGGCTGTTTGACACCAAATCTAGCTGCTTCTTTCTATTGTGCTCCTCTGGCTACCTTCCTGGCTGTGCGACCATGACCAAGTCATTTAAGCTCTCTTGACCATAAATACAGAACTAGAAGGGACCTCAAAAAGGCCATTTAGTGCAATCCTGACATTTTATGAATGAAGGAACTAAGGTATAAGGAGATTAACTTACCTTTCTAAGCCCATACAGTTACTATTATATGCAGCATTTGAACTCCGATACTCAGACTCCAGAGTCTACCATCAATATATCTTCCAAAAATCAAGTGAGAATCACATGTCAGTGAGAAGGCAAAATAGACTTTTTTTTCACTTTTGTGCTCATATCCCTGGTTTCCAAACCAATGAATTGTACATAAATATTGCACTAGAGTATGTGCTTAATAAGTGTTTGCCCACCTCCAAGATGGCTATTTGCACTGCTGTTAATTTACTGTCTTTTGGGGAACCTGAAGATATAGGGAAAATTGCCACCTAAAATCATAAGGGCAAACATAAACACCAATAAATGATCCAAATGAAAAATGACCTCTGGGCACAGGGGAGATGTCTGTTCCCTTACTGTGAATAGTACGGTGCCATCTAAGAGCCAGCACTTACTGCTTTTTGATGGTCATGATAAAGACATTAAGTCCCTTTGTAGGTCAATTAAGATAGCACCATGATAGTTAAACAAATTCCTCTATCTGCAAAGAATCCAAAAAGCTCCTTGGCACAATTAGAGCCTCATTAAGATTGAACTCAGCATCCAGGAGTGTTCATCAAGAACCATTCAGAAGTCAAAGTAGAGTGGCCACAGATGCTGATTTTATCAGGCTCAGCAAACCTTCTTCATCCAGTACTTATTAGTCCTGCCGATGAAGGACAAGGGAAAGGAGAAGATCAAGTTATTTCCATTGCTAATTCCTATGTAAAAGGGCCTTACTGTTTCTCTGCAGTCATTCTAGATGATAGCAAGAGGATATTAGGGGAGAGCTATGAAGTAGAAAGAGCTCTGAATTTGGAGTCAGAGAAACCAGGTTATAAATTCCAGCTCTTTCACTTAGCACTTGTGTGACCTTGATCAAGACTCTTCCAGAATCTGGCCCTCAAGCTTCCTCGTCTATAAAAGGAGATTAGATTCTAAGGTTTCTTCTAGTTCTAAATTCATGATCTGGCAATCCAAAAGAGAATGTCATAGCTTGCTCCTTTCTAGATAAGAAACTGGGTACTCTGATCCTTGGAAAGGATTTAATTTCCCTGTGTTGATGAGGTCACTATTCAATTCATTCAACATTAAGAATTAACTGAAGGGGAACAGCTAGATGACACTGTGAATAGAGCACTGGCCCTGAAGTCAGGAGAACCTGGGTTCAAATTCAGCCTCAGACACTTAACACTTACTAGCCGTGTGACCTTGGGCAACCCCAATTTCCCTGCCTTCCCCCCTCCAAAAAAAGCAAAAAAAATAAAAGAATCCATTGAGTACAAAACCTTGGGAAGAACACAGAGAGAACCTTGGGAAGAACACAGAGAGAACTACAAGGTCTAGGTAAGACACAATCCTTGTTCTAATGGCTCTTATGGTCTAAGAGGAAGATATGATATGTAAATCCCTATAATAAGGATTATCACCCAAGTACACAAGGGATCAGCTAAGGAAATACTATGTGAGGTCCAAGGCAAGGAAAAGTTCTTAGAAACTGGAGAAATGAAGAAAGACAAGATTTTGTAAAAGAGATGATAACTAAGTGGTACTTAAAAGGATGAGTAGAATTCTACCCCACCTCCCATTCCCAAGGAGAAAAAACAATTCGGAATTGCTATGATTTGACATGGCTATAAATTACACAAATCACAATATTGAGTAAATATTTTCATTGAGAAGTCATTTTCTGCATACTCAGACCAAATGGATAATATTGATGGAAGATTCATCATCATGCTTCCATCTAATCCCTACAGAAGATTCTGAATTTCTCTAAGTTCAGGAGACAAAAGCAAAGATTCTTCAACTTTGTCTTTAAAATACACAAATTGGTATCCTTTGTAGAATTTGGTTCAATACCTGCCCAGGCCTGTAAAACTGACTTCCATCTAGTAACATATGCAGTCTGTTCATGTGGAATGCTTCAGCATTTTTCATCAAATGCTAATAAAGAGAGATTTCTCTAGGGATATCTCGGCCTCTCAGAAAGGCTCATTCATGTATGACTGACCACCTCATCTGTACCTGTTGAAATCTTTCTTTCCCTTCAAGGTTCAGTTCAGATATTGTCCCATCCAAAAAGTTCTTTCTGTGCTCAGTCCTGTTTCTTCCTACTCCCTACAAGCTGAATTTGCTCCTTCTCTTTCAAATATTCATGGATTTCTGAAAAACCAAAACCATCCCTGCCTTCAAAGAGTGCTCCTTTCATTCTTTGTCCTTAGCCTATTTTACCTTGTATTATACTTATCTCAATCCATATCACATTCCCCTATTATATTTTAAGCTCCCCAAAGAGATGGAGTTGGATTGTTTTCTCGTCTTTGAATCCCTAGCATCTAGCACAGTATTGGCAGTATTCTCACTGATAAGATAGGGACAAAAATAGCACTCACTTCACAGCATTGTTGTGAGAATCAAATGAGATCTTATTTGTAAAGGGCTTCACAAAATTCAGAGCAGGAACTATTAACCTGGGGTCCATAGATAGATTTCATGGAGTCCATGAATATTTTGATAATTCTATTTCAAAATTATTGGTTTCCTTTGTAATCCAACGTATTTTATTTTATGCATTTAAGAACAGTTATCTGAGTAGGGATCCATAGGCTTCATTGGACTGCCAAAGAGGTCAAGGATATAAAATACTTTAAAACTTTTGCTTTAGAACAACATAACACTTGAGTTATTTTTTAAGTGTTTACCACATTGAATCTTCCCAAATTTATCCTTCCCATTCACCCCCACCACCAAAGTTGATGATGAGCAACCCATATAACAAATGGAAATGTGCTTTTGTTTTTCTTTTATAAACTCTGTATTCCAGCTTATATATCTTGCATTTTAAAATAAAGTACTTTTAAGAGATTTATATATGCAAGTCTTTTCTACATAGCTGTACCTACAAACATTTGTTGTATTTCTCCATTTCCTGTCTTCAAAACCAGACATCAGGAAAGGAGATTGATCACATGAATTCAGCCTTCAAATTTAAAGGGGGAGGCACAAAAAACAAGTAAACATGCACATCATCTACAAGAATGTGAACAAAAGACAAGAAAAGGAAATTAAACTCTTAACAATCATAATGACCAACTTTGGTCCCAGAGAACATAAAATGAAATATAACCTTCTTCTGACCTGACAGGTGAGAAACTATGAGTACATACTGTTAGTCATGGTTGTAATTTGGGTTGTTTTTGATCAATTGTTTTTCTTTGTTATAGAGGAGAGATGGAAGGGACTATATCCAGAAATTACTGAGGGAAAAATAAAAACATGCCAGAGGGATAGCATAAGAGGATGCTCTCTATACTACTAATGTGGCACTATCTAAGTCATCCTTTGCAGAAGTGACATCATCTCTCTCTGGAGAGGGCCCACAAGGGTGTCTTGCCCCCACTGGGCATCTGATCAATGAGTTAAGGAAGAACAATGGACAGCTGGTGCCAAGTCATCAACAGCAGTGTGACTCCGTGGGAGGGGAGCCTCCGAAACCAGGAGCATATGACTTCTCTTTCCACCTCCAACACAAAAGAAGTCAAAACTATAACACTGTTTTTCCTCAGGCAAAGTTACTGGACTGGCAACAGTTTCATTTCAAATGTTCCTTTAAAAATAGTTAGCTATGGGTTTATTTATAAAGCTCTTTCAAATTTGGGGGGAATATGGAAAGCAATTATGCATTAAGAGGAAGAAAAAAAAAAGAACACCCTAGCCAGAATCACAGAATTTCAAATCTGGAATATATCCCATTCTAACCTATCTTGTTCAAACCATACTCAAAAAAGAGGCCCCATTATAACACTGTTTAAACCAAGCCCCACAATATAATTAGGGCTCTGTAGAGGGCAAGATAAATGTGCCACCCACCATGCATCTATACTATATAAAAATGGACTTAGCCTTATTCAGTCATCCAAACATCTATTAAACACCCACACTATGCAAAGTGCTATGTTAGACCTTGGGGGAAGATAACAAATTTTAGGAAACACACAGGCATTGTCCTTTCACTCAACTAGCTTCAAGTACCACCTAGGCACCATAGAGTAATTTTTACCTAGGGCCCTCCTCCCCTGATTAGTGACTGCCCCTCCACAACCAACATTTCTTTTTTTTAAATATTGATGTCTTTTTATTTACTTTTAGTTTACAACATTCAGTTCCACAATATCTTAAGTTTCAAATTTTCTCCCCCTCTTCCCCCATGGAGGCATGTAATCAAATATAGTTCTACAAATACATTGATGTTGAATGTTAGTCATGTCGTAAAGGATTATAACCACGGGCTGAACAATGAAAAAAGGAAAAAAACAAAACACAAATGAGAGAGAGCAAATAATCTGCAGACTCTGTAGTTCTTTCTCTGGATATCCCTTCCCATCATGAGTCTTTTGTAGTTGTCTTCTAACCTTGTATTGCTGAGAGGAGCCCAGTCTATCAAAGTTAGTTGTCACACATACCATGTGTCTGTAATTGTGTACAAAGTTCTCCTGGTTCTGCTTTCTTCACTCAGCATCAGTTTATATAAGTCTCTCCAAGTTATTATGAAGTCTGGATTTGAACTCAGTACTTCTTGATGCTCTATCCACTGTACCATCTAGCACATGAGTATTATAAAATAATTAGATCTTTTGCTTGTCATAACACCTGAATCAACTTGATTTGGTTCAGATTTCATTGATTATTCCACAGTAGGCCATTATTATGCTAAGAAAACTCCAAAATGAATAAATGAATGAAAAATCATTTGTTAAAAAAAATTACTTTGGGCCTAGCACTGAACCACAAATACAAAAGCAAAAAGAAAAAAAATCCCCATCCTCAAGGGGCTTATAGTCTAATGAGGGAGATGAAGCATTTAGGGGAGCCAGGGAAGGTATGGTGGGTGGAACAGTAGGAGAGTTGATTATTTATGTCTGGATTAAGTAAATGGTAGAGTTGAACTGATGGAGAGGTAGGAGTGGGGAGGAAGTAGGTGGGGGGAAAGGATATACCCATTGCTGTGAAAAAGAATTCTGGAGAGTGAGGAGTGAAGTAAAAGCTTAGTTATCTGGAGCTTTCTAGAAATGTTGGTTGTCATTCTGGAGAGTAATTTGGAACAATGTACAAAGGGCTATAAATAAATGAATACCCTTTGGAATACCCATGAAAGCTAATAAGATCCCCAAATGAAGTAGTATAGAGAGGAAGGGAAGAGAGCATAAGACCAAACCCTGAGAGACATCTATGGTTAGAGGACGTGATCTGGAGGAAGACCCAGCAAAGCAGACAGAAAAGGAACAGCCAGATAGGTAAAAGGAAAACCAGGAGAGAGAGGTGTCCTAAAAACCTAGAGGGAAGAAAGTATCAAGGAGGAGAGAGTGATCAACAGTGTCAAAAGCTACAGAGAGGAAAGGAATGTTTAATACAGTAAGCATAAGATAATAAGAGGTAGCTGCACTCATTTACTAACACATCTAGGTAGATGTCTTAACATCCATTTATAGTGTTCTATTCATAATACAACCATATGAAATAAGCATTACTCATAATAATCATTGAAAGCTAATTACCTCCAAGAGAGAAGGGAAATCCCACTAACCCATTTTGTCTTTGCTCACATTTTTCTATACTTCAGTAGTGCTATGGGTCTCCAGTGTCACAGAAGTATGAAATCTGCCCTTTGATGATGTAAATTGCAACCCATGGCTGCCCATCCTTTCCAACTTTTGTCCATTTTGTCCTATAAACCTGTCACAGTGGTGAGGGTGTAATCCAACCAATGTGATGGGAACTTTCTTCCCTTGACATGGGGGGAAATCAGTGGGGCATACCATCCATTGATCATACCTTATTTTTGTTACATGACTAGCTCATATTTTCCCCAAAACATTTCTCTTTTGACATGATTTATATAATTCTTCCTGTATAATATCTCATTTTTAATGTATTTGAACCTGTTCACTTTATCCTATATGCTACAAATAATCTAACTGGCTAGACAGGAGCACATTACTATGTATTCATTAGAAATTGTATAAAAACATTATTTTAGAACAGACCAAGAAAGAGTTAAAATTTCACTTCTTTTCAAAGTCATATAAGAGATCAGTTTGTATTAAAATGAAGGGAGTTCTTAAATTTTTAAAAATCTGAAAAGCAAGTATGTTGTCTAATACATTGTAAATGAAGGTACACATTTATTAAGCATCATAACAGCTTTGCTTATAGGGAGAAAGAACAGTCTAATTTTCAGTAAAGAACCTCAGCTATATATACTTCCAGCTATATATAGAAGCTCAAACTAAGCTAAGGTGTTGCCCAAAAGAAGCAATATTAATTCATAATTCGTAAATAAGAATAACTTATAATTAGAGTCCTTTGGAGTTCCAGATCCACAACTTTAACTGGCTAATGAATCTCTGTACCTGAATTTCCCATCAGCAACTCAAAACCCCAGCATGGCCAATACTAAGCCTATAATATTTTCCCCTAAATGTGATTTTCTTCCTAATTTCTCATTTCTATTAATGGTAGCACCATTCTGGGACCCAAACTGGAAAGGGTCATCATCAATTCCTCTTTTTCCCCATATAATAAATCACTAACCCCTATCAAATCAACTTTCATATTACGTCCCTCCTGTCTGTTCCCACTTGTCATCACCCCAATGCAGACCTTCATGAGTCTCTTCCCTGAATTATTACAACCCTAATAAATGTTTCTGCCTCTAATCTCTATCACCTTCCAAGTCATCCTTCACAGATGGCCAAATTTATCTTCCTAATGTACCTTTGATCCTTCACTCCAACTCTTCAAAAACTTGCCATCATTCCCCAATATTGAATAAATACAAAACCCCAAACTCATATTAAAGACTCTTGTTAAAGGCTCTCCAGCATATTATTCCACCTGCCTGGTTAGCCTTGCTTCATACCACTTTATATTGCTTGATATAATAAGGTTCCACTAAACTAAGTCTCTCCTGTTCCTCACACATGTCCCAAGCATTTCATCTCCTGGCTTGTTCAGGAAGTTGAGAGTGTTTGTCCCACTAGTTTTCATTAATTTTTTGAAATTCAACTTTCTCCATGAAGTTTTCCCCACACTGCTTTCTCTACCAAGAAGGAACCAAGAAGTCTAGAACAAAAATGGTTAACAATGTCCTGAAATCCAATGTAAGTAAAGAATTGGTAAGGTAACACCTCTGTTTAGCTCTGCTACTAGAGAAGCTAGTCTCATCATGGCTCCAGAATATGGTAAAGTTGATGGAGCTAGCTCAGTCAGCACTATGATTATGAAAAGCACCAGAGACTACCACAGAAGGCTTCCATCAGGGGTGGCATTAATAAGCATATTTAAGGAGGAAAGACAGTTACCGGCTGTTAATGGTGCCTTTAGGCAGTTTGTATTGAACACAGAATGATTCAGACATTTTTTCAGACATTGGATATAAAGGTCCCAGGAATCTATTGTCAATGTATATGTCTACATCTCTTCCCTGATGTACCAAGTGGCAGAGGTAGCCAAGGGAGAATAGTATGTCCGTGTCCCTTCCTTAGGCATCTTGAGACTGTCTGGCAAAGACACTGGTAACATTTCTGATGACAGGAGTTAGTTTTTCTATGAGAGTCAGTGATAAGACTATCAGATCCACTCAAAGCTTCCACCTGTCATTGTGAGGCTCTGCCCCATCATTCTAAGAGCATAATTGAGAGCTCAGATATAGCAGTTTAGCTTCTCTCAATGAAATTAAATCACCTTGCCTGGAAAAACTATGTATTCCAGAGAACTGGAATTTTTTTTGAGTATTGACCACAATCTGTCATCTCTGAGGGACTGTGGCAAATAAAAGAGACCCAAAGATGGGTACAGTGCTGATTTTCAAAAAGGAAAAGAAGGCAGATTCTTCAAACTATACACAGGCCAGTAGGTTTGGCATCTATTCTAGGGGGAAAACAAAAACACTAGGAAAGATTGTTCAAGGATTGGTTCATGTGTACTTAGAATGGAAAATGTTAATTATTCTGAACCAGGATAGGTTCATTGAAAACAAGTCATGAAAAACTAACCCCATTTCCTTTTGTGAAAGAGTTAATAGATTGGCATACCATAGACATAGTAGACTTGGGTTTCAACAAGGCATTTAACAAAGCCTTCCCTCATCCCACCTCTCCCCTTCTTAACTGCTCCCTCCATATATACTTACATGTTGTGTCCCCTGGAAGCCAACTACCCCAAGTTTAAGGCACTCTGTGGGTATAAACTACTACAACTACAGGTCATGATCCCCCACCGGAGCATTTATCTCTAATAGTTAGCCAGAGAATACAGTTAGCACAAAACAACCGCATTTATGGAGATAGTATATTCAGAGAACATGAACACACACACACACACACACACACACACACACACACACATATACACATGGTACACATTCCATCACCAATGCATACCTACTCAATGGGAAAAGTTGGTGAACATGTAAGAGTATACTAGTAGGGACGAACACATAGAGGAAATAAAAGCAGCCATGACAACTGCACTTCTCTAGCATTGCAAGATGGTGTTGCTCTTTTCCTCCCTATGACACTCTCCCTTGAACTATCTATGGGACAAATGACTCACCTGGGATTCCTGGTCTTCTCCTCTGCAGCACAGTTGGCCAGTGCTGACTCTCTTCGCTCCCAGAAGTCACATTCCTCAGAACCATTTTCTACCTCATCTACCCCGGTAGAGAGGCTGTCTCTATTTTGAAATGGCCACCAGGGGTATGTTTGATCCCGGCTATACCAGAAGATATGAAACTAGTTGTACTTAATTCTGTCAATTTTTATTAAAGAATTTTTTTAAACTTATCTTGTTTCTGTTATCTGCCATTTGTCTTCTGTGATTATGTCAATTCAGGATTGAAGGAGGTCTGCCTGATTAAAAGGCACCTGATCTTTTTCCCCTCACAAAACACACTACCTGTGTGACCTCAGGCAAGTCACAATTTCTCTGGGTCTCAGTTTCCCCAGCAGTATAATGAGCATAGACTACTAGGTGGGCTCTGACGTCCCTATCTAGGTTTTAATCTATTTACAATTTTGTGGACAAGATTTGCTTGCCCACAAATAATAATTTCTGCCTCTAGTCTCTATCATCAGATAGATAACTGTTGTTATTCAAAGGTTCCCAACTCTCCGTGACCCCATTTGGGGATTTCTTGGCAAAGTCACTATACTGGTTTGCCATTTTCTTCACCAGATTATCTTACATATGAGGAACTGAGGCAAATAGGGTTAAGTGACTTGCTTAGGATCACAGAGCTAATAAGTATCTAAGGCTAGGTTTGAACTCAGGAAGAAGAGTCATCTTGACTTCAAGCTGGCACTCTATCCACTGTACTACCTAACTGAAGAGACAGGGAAATAACAAAAGACCAGGAGTTATAAGTCTTGAGTTCAAATGCTCTATTTATTAGCTCTATTACCTTAGGCAAAATCACTGATCCTTTTGGCTCTTATTTAACTCATTTGTAAAACATGGGGCTTAGCCTAGAT
Source organism: Gymnobelideus leadbeateri (assembly GCA_011680675.1). Taxonomy (NCBI): domain Eukaryota; kingdom Metazoa; phylum Chordata; class Mammalia; order Diprotodontia; family Petauridae; genus Gymnobelideus; species Gymnobelideus leadbeateri. The sequence goes on along the minus strand of WOXC01007476.1, from coordinate 272,183 downwards.
TTCTTCTGACTGTAACATTCTAGGAAAGATGTGGACTTGATGATGAAAGACCTCAAGAATATTAATGGATCAAATGCTAATTCAGATGGAAGTTTCTGGGAGAATACTGCAGGGCTATGTCCTTCAACTTGTGTGGATCAGCATTTTTTAATCAATTATTTGTATAAGGACATAGGTGATTAACATTTCAAATTTGCAAACACAATTTGGAGAGACAGTCAATAAACTCAACGGCAAAATTGACACCCAGAAATATACCATTGGGTCAAATCTAAAAAAGATGAAACTTAAATTAATTCCTATATTTGGGTTAAAAAAAATGAACTGGGGGCAGCTAGGTGGTACAGTGAGTAAGAGTACCAGAGTCAGGAGGACCCAGGATCAGTTCCAGCCTCAGTTACTTAGCACCCACATATAAATAACTAGTCATGTAACTTTGAGCAAGTTACTTAACCCCAATTGCTTTAATTAAAAAAAAATGAACTGGACAAATGGAAAATATTAAAGACATGCTAGAAACCAACTAGTATTTTTAAAAATATATCTAGTGTTTTTATTAGATTTGCAAGCTCTGGGAGTCAGTGTGATGAAGCAGACAGAAAAGCTTAACATGAACTTAAACCATATTAATACAAGTATAATATCCAGAACAAGAAAAGCAATTTGTCCTGACTAGACCACATTTGGACTATTCTGTCTAGTCCTATATGTCATACTTTAGAAGGCACAGTGACAAATTGGACTATGTCTAGAGCTGAATGATCAGTATGGTGAGAGGGCTTAAAATCATGCCATTACCAAGATAGATTAAAGGCACAGGAAATGCTTATCTGGAAAAGAAAAGACTTACCAGGGATTTGATTATTGTCAAATAGTTGAAGTGTCACCACTTAGAATTGAGAATGTACTTGATCTGCTTAGCCTCAGAACAGCAAAAGGCATGATGCGTAGAAGTTACAGGGAGACAGGAAAAAAATATTGTTTCATAATCATTGGAGCTAAACAAAATGAAGCCTTAGACACTTATTAGCTCTGTGATCCTAAGCAAGTCACTTCCTGAGTCTGTCATGAAAGGTTCCTCTCCCGGATATTTTTCACAGAGTGAGTTCATAACCAATGGATAGAGATTTTGAAGAAGAGGTTTATGTTTCAAACGACAATTGGACTAGATGACATTTGAATTCCCTTCCAACCCTGACATTTTGTGTTTCTAAGTCTTTTTAGATTTCCCCAACTACAATCTACCTATCTTCTGAACTCTTACAACTTTTATATATTTGTCACATCATTGCCTTGTATCTGAGTTATTTATACCTGGCTTTATACTTCAGCTAAATTACAAACTCCTTGAAAATTGGGACTACATCTTATTTATCGTTGCATTTTCCTCAGTACCTATTTAGTACAATATTTCTAAATGACTGTGAATATCTAAAAGGACATGTGACTTGCCCAAGGTCATATAGGAAACAAGAGCCAGTGGAGCTGGGATTCCAAAGAATGCTGCCTCCAAATCCAGTACTTTTCCCACTTCATCATTTTGTCACCCTTGAATTAAACTAATAAACTACATTTACCTCTTAATGAAGGTTTCTAAAGTACTTGATGATTCTTGAGTTTTTCCCAAGCATTTTAGACTTTGTATCTACAGTCTTTACATATGCTATTTATTAAAGAGATGTTGGTCTGAGCTATCACAAAATAACTATCTATATTATTACATTGACACTGTATTCTGAGAGATTCCATATTTAGTAAGATGCATTCTTGAAATGACTGGCATTAACAGAGAATTTACTTTTCATCTTAACAGATTAGGCAAAAGACTCCTGACTGGGCTTCACAATTATATTCTGTATATATAAGTGTCAGCAGAAAAGATGCCTGTTTTTAAAGTCCTTATTAAATCTTTATTACTATCAACTATATGCACAAGATAAGTGTCATGGATTCTAGGGGATTAATAAATTCCTTCGAATGTAGCATTCAAAAAACCGGAACCACAAAGATGGGATAGGTACAAAAGAAAGAGGTGGGGGGAAGTCAGAGAATCAGAAAGAAAAAAGAACAGAGGCAGGGAAAGATCTAATCCTTTCATATATTATCTATCTTTGTAACATTCCAGTCAACAGTGCCTTAGCCATCTTTGACAGGTCACATGGAAATCACCATTAAACAGGCTGGCCACTCTATTAAAAAAGATTTATGTGCCAGGCATTGCACTAAGTACTGGGGGTACAAAGAAGGGTAAAAACAATCCCTGTCATCTGTCTTACTGAATCTGATATTCAATTCAATAAATATTTAGTAAGCACTATGTTTGCTGCTGGAGATAGAGATAAAAAATAACTAAAAATAGTTTTCAAGGAATTTAGATTCTCTAGGTATATCTTTTTAGATTCCCTACCTCTAAAATTATTCTTTTCCATCCCTTTTTCCTCTATCCTTTAAGTAAATTTTACTAGGACACACACATGCATCTATCTAGGATTGGGCAACCCCAAAAGACACTTGCACATTTGACTAAAGATCTCCAGGGTAATCTAAAAAAAGGAGATACAGCCTGTCACCCTTGAAAACTTTTGCCAAATAACCTATTTGGAAAGTCACCATCCTATTCAGTGGTGGTCAGCAAATCCTGCTAAACAACCTCCAAATTCTAGATGGCCCTCATGCCTGAAATGCTCTCCCTCTTCATTTGTACCTTCTGGCTTCCTTTGAGACTGGAGACTAGTAAGATGTCTATCTTGATCCCCATTCCTACCCCCCCCATTGTCTCCCATCTTTTGTATGTATTTTGTACATACATAGTTGCTTGAATATTGTTTCCCTCCTTAAAATCCGAGTTCTTAAAAGCAGAGAACCTGTTTGGTCTTTCTTTATAGCCTCAGGGCTAACTGCAGTGATTGGAACATAGTATTTAACCAATCCTTGTTGAAGCAACAAGACAGACTCTTGATTTAAAAAAAAAAAATCTCCATTGACCTTGAGGGATGATTTTTAATCTCTTCAAAGACTATTAATGCTCTAAAGTAAGTTTAAAAGTAATAAACAACTCTTTGAGAAAGAGGAAGCAAGTTTTCAAAAATCAAACAATAGGAAGATCAATACCAAAAAGGCTGAATATAATCCATGCTATACCCAGAGATTTTTGCCCCAATCCCTCCTCCCTCCAAAAGACTGTAGGTGAGTTGAAACCAGATAACTACTTAATTATATATGCTTACTCAACAGGGCCCAATACAGAGCAAAATATTCTGTATAAGGAATCTTAAACATGGTTGAGTTTAAGGAGGCTGATTATCTGAATAAGGTTTTATTATATCTTTAATCAAGTATCTTAATAGATTTTCAAATCTCAGAAGATCAACAACAGATTCATTAACAGATTTAAGTAATAATGTGCAGCTAAGAAAAGTACCAAGATATAATATTGAACATGAAATTGGATGAAAGCATCAAAGAATTAGAGTATGATAAATCAAAAGAATGATAATTCTCTAATACTGAGAATATGATTATGACACATTAATTATACACGAAGCTATAAACTAATGGGTAAGTCACCCTAAGATGAGCTTTCAAACCTGAAAAAAAAATTTTTCCTACAACAGCCCTAATAATATCCTAGGATTCACTAAAATGACATGTATGTACACCTCATTTTCTGGAAAAAATGAATGTATTACTAGAAAGCTGCAAAAATCAATTTTTAAAAATTGAACCATATTTAAGTATACCAGTCTGGCTCAGCATTTTTAACATTCATTTTAATACAAATAAGTCATGTACTCAAGAATGTAGTCTTTCTAAACCCAGATATTCATAATTGATTCACTTATAGTAGGTTACCTGTATAGAATAATTGTTATTAGATTAAAAATCCATTCTATCTCCAGTATGATACAGCAAAACCCTAATTCTAGACTCTGTGATAGCAGGCTATGAAAGTTGGTATCAATACGCTATTTTTTACCTGGGATGCAGCCAAACTAAACTACTTAGAAATAAAAGAATTGTTGCTAAAATGAGCCTTCAGTCAGGAGGAATGCCATTTGAAGGATGTATAGGTTTTAACATTTGCACTCACTTGTCATATAATCCAGTAGGAAAGTGTGTTTGATTTACTCCAAAGAAGTAAGACTGCATTTTCTTTGCTACTTAAACAGGCAAAGGTAGCCCCTTGTCATGGTTCAACAAGCTCTCAGAATAGAAGGCCTCTACTTTTGGGCTTCATTTTGTCTTTGTCCAAGTGTTGACTGGCTTCTAATATGAAATGGTAAAAAGATGGGGGAAATATGCATGAATGTAAGGCAGAAATTCTCTGTATTAATGTATGAACAAAGGCATGGAGTCTCTTGAATGCTTCTGTGGCACAAAAAGGGGAGATACTTGACTATATAAACTACACACCTTGGGCCTCATTAGCCTGAGCAAATCTAATCTTGGTAGAAAAAGCAGAATGAAATTTTCCCAGGGAGAGGCCCTTCTACTTTTTTAAAAAGAGCAGGATATTAACTGCCATTTCTTTTACTATCTCAAAAGACTCTTAAAAAGGGGAAGAGTATCAAATCTCAAAGAAGACAACTCTGAATGCTATTCTCCCTATTTTTTTTAATTGATAAATCCCATTGGATCCTGGTGATTACTTGGGATCAACAATTAATAAAACTCAGGCATGAATTATTTGCCAGCAACATCTTTGTCCCACACAAACCCTTGGAACTGAATCCTCTTTGCCCTTCAAAATATGCAACGTCAAGTTTTGACTCTAGCTCTAACTTTTTCTCTGCTGGCACCATAGCAAGTTTGGAATTGTGGGGGTCAGAAGAGTAATAGCCAAAGTATCTGCTTATTCTATCACTTAGGTGCACACTGCAAGGTCACTGGAGAAGAGACCTTACCACATCTCTTCAGCTCCTTTCAGGCACGCGGGAAAAAAAAAAAAGGATTTCTTAATACCCATTGGTTCATAGGGTCCAGGCCTGGGCCCTGCATTTTCCTTACCCTCCCTCCCTGAACCTTTCCAGCTGCGCCAGAGTGTGGGAGCCTTGGTGTCAAACGGGAAGAAAGGAAAAGGCGGGAAGCGTGGGGACCAAAAATCACGACTCCTAAACCACAGCAGGGGTGGCAGTAGCAGCAAACTGCAAAGGGAAGAGCGATGGCTGGGGAAGGTGGGGAGAGCTGCAGGCTGCAGTGCAGAGCCCAGCTTAGCTGCCATCACCCCCTCTCTCCCTCTCTCCACCTGCTCAATAATGCAAAGGATGCTGCTGGTACAGCCAGCAGAGGGAAGCCAAGGACTCATTCCCTACCTCTCAGTACCTCCTCTGCACCTGAATTCTTCCGAAGAGGATGTTCTGTACCCTCCCACCCCACTTCTCAGCTAGGGGGAAAGAGACCGACCTAATGAAGGAGGGGAGGAGTGTGGAAGAATAAGGCAGATTATGCTCAGGTAAAGAATTGGGGAAAACATATCTGTTTCCTCCAGTGATCCCCGGGGACTAGACGCCAGCATTGCCCCCTTACCCTCGAGCCGGGTCAGTTCCCAAAGGCTTTTATTCAACAGCTCCCGAGTCAAGCAAGAAGTATCTTCCTCGGCACAGAGCCAACCCTCTAGGTGGTGAGGGGAGCTAACAAGGGGTAAAGGGCCAGAGTAACCCCGATAGGCATGGCAGCAGACAGAACACAGGGCTTCATCCCCCACAGTGGATCACCTCTACTCCTTCTAGCTTAGCCAGTGCTGCTTCTCAGCCTGACCTAGGGTCCTCCTCGACCCTCTCCCCCTACCCAACCACCGCCCCCACCCCCGTCTGCTCCCACAGGTAGCTGACGCATCCTCACCCCCAGCTGTCCCCTTCCCCTCCTGCATCACTTCTCTTCTCCAGGAACCCCAGGGACGCCACCAAGCTTCCTGGACAGCTCCGGGACAGGGTCAGAAACTGGGAGCGGAGGGGATAGATAGTGCTGCAGACCGTCGGACCAGCAGGGAGCCTGCTCCCTCGAGTCTGACCCCAGCATCCTCCTGTGCTCCAGTGCCCTTTACCTGAGTAGCCTTGTGGAACTGTTTCTTCAGGCCAGCCACAGACATGATGGGGGAATAGCCCGGGATGCGCTACTCTGCTGCTGCTGCTGCTGCTGCCTGGGGCTGCTGCGGTGGCGGCTGCTGCTATTGCTGTAGCCTGGGGCTGCGGTGGTGGGGGCTCCCGAGCCGGGAGGCTGCAGGAATGCGGTGGCGGCCGTTGCCTGATCCCGGGAGGGGTAAGGAGGCTGGTGGGGGAAGGGGGACTGCTGCTGGGAGAGAGGGAGAAGCGAAGCGGGGGAGGAAGAAGGGAGGGGGAGGAGGGGTATTCTCGGCGGGCAACCCGCGAGTTGCAGCCAGCGACTCTGCCTGCCTCCCTCCCGCGGCGTGAGCAGGTTATCCGAGGCTCCGCTCGGTGCAGACAGACACCCTGACGTCAAGAGAAGGGTAATCCGGCCTCTTAAAGGGGAAGCGGGAAGCCCAGGCCCCCGGCCCCGCCCCTAGTCTCGGACCAAGGAGGGAGCAGGTGTGCTGCTTGCAGGCTGGCTACTGCTGGGGCTGGGCCCCCGGGCTCCTTCCGAGGGATGGGTGTGCGCTTAGGTAAGCACTCAAGCAGGTACACACGGATACACAGGCGGAAAAACGACTGCGGACGCTGCGCGAGAACACACTCTGTAACACACACACTTTGTAAGGGTCCGTCCGACGGCAAAGTTCACTTTTCGCTGGTTTTTAGTGAATATTTTTGCTCCCCTGGCTCTTGGAAGTCTGACAGTCGGTGTAGGAAGATTCGCCAGAGGTTAGGGGAGCGTCAATTTCTTGGAGTCCAAACACCTAAGGCTCAAGTGCGCTGCTCCAGGATCTAGGTGGCTTCCACTACCCTCGATTCCTATTTTCACTTTCACTTTCACTCCCAATCCCTCTCCTTCCACTGTCTGGTTCCAATCTATTTTACCGGCATTATTGCACATGGCTCCTCTCAGGTGTCTTACGTTCCAGACTCAGTGCATTTACATGCTTAGAAGGTATCCACTTCAACCTCTCCCTCTTAGAATGCTCATTTTCCTTAAAAGTCAGCTCAGGTAACCCCACCTAGACAAACCATCTCTTGCCCCACCGGTTATCAACGCTCTCTCCCTCATTTTATTTTGTATATACTTATCTGCGTTCACATTGTGTCCCTCCTGTAGAAAAAGAAGTTTTTTGAGGGCGAGGGCTATTTCTTTTGTCTTTATATCCCTAGCACCTAGTACACTAATGAAGGAGATTGAATTAGAGGGTCATAGAGGTCCCTCCTATCAGACTCTATGGTCCTATTATCCCGAATCTATATCCAGGGGAAGAATGTTTGAATACCACCACCGGCTGTAAATTCTTGTTAGTTAAAAAGATATGTCAACCAACAATCATTTTACAAGTGAGGAAATTAAGGCCTAAAGGGTGGAAGCGTTTTTGGTTTTTTTGTTTTTGTTTTTGTTTTTTATTCAATTCTGTAAGCATTGATAAGGACCTACTATGTTAAAGACTATGCTAGGCACTGAGGACAGAAAGATAAAAAATAGTTTCTGCCCTTGCATTCTACTTCAGGTGAATAATGCCTATACATATAATTAAATACAAAATATATACTAAATGAATCCAAAATATTTCTGGGAATGGAACCCCAGATAGGAGCTGTATTGTTAAGGGCTTTAAATGCGTACCAGGAGTTTGTATTTAATCCTAGAGGTTACTGTGGTACTATTGGAACTTCTTGAGCAGGGAAGTGAAATGGTTAGACCTTTACTCTTCCAGTATCAATTGGGCAGCTTTATGTAAGATAAATTGCAGAGGGGAGAGGCTCCAGGTAGGAAAATCAATTGCAGTAATTCAGGTGAGAGGTGACTTTAACCTGCACTAGGGTGGTCACTACATGAAAGGTGTGGGATCAACAAAATTTAGCAACTGGGCATGGTGGGAGTGAACAGCTAAGGATGCTTCCTAGGTTTTGAACCTGAGTGACTGGAAGAATGGTCTTGTTTTCTATAGAAATAGGTAAGTTAGGAGGCAGAGTGAGTTTAAAGAGGAAGATAATAACTTGCCCACAGCTAATTCCACATAACTACTAAGAAGCCTATCTGAAATCAAAGTTTCACAGATGCCATGTTCAAGGCATCTTTCCATGGCTTCATTTTCTGGTAATATCTTGCATCCTTAGTGCCCAACCAAGAGGACATTTCCTGTCCTTTTCTGGAAAGTAACCCAAGGCTTATCCAGGACAGATAAATAGGGACGACTACTTGAGCTTGTCCTCTTCCAATCTTGACCTTTCATTATCATTACTTTTTACCGGAAACCTCTTTCAGAAGAGCACCATTGAAACGAGGCTGTTCTATCCTGCTTTTATGTCATTATGGGCCAGGAAGGTATGTGCGGGTTCCTTACTAATATAGACATAAGGAACTTGCTATTTATCCCATTTCCAAGCCTGGAGATGGTTGTTTTACTTTAAACAAACAAAAGATAATCATAATGGATTTTTAATAATCTATCCATAGTCATATAACCCAGAGCCAGGGTTATAATCAATGGAGTACATTTGCAAAAAGGCTGGCCTGAAATAAGTGCCGTTCTGTGGCTGGGGAAGAGTGACCTTACAAGGGAATGAACCAGTGACAATTCACACTGTAATTATGAAAGCAAATAGAAAGATATGAGAGAGGTGAGTCAGGTGTGGGAGGAAGGGACATGTTCTAACAGGCATCACTTCAGGACTGTAAGTCATAGTATCATAGATTTAGGGACCTTGTATATCCTCCTTGTTCATTTTACAAGTTAGGAAACTGTGGGTTCTTCCTTTTTTCTGCTTGTATTTAGGCTTCCCCTAAATTCTTTCCACTCTTAAGACCTTGGGCTTCCACTGGGCATGCCTCTCCCAGGGCTTAAAAACATTTGACTTTCTTTTCCAGTTAAAGTTGCCTCCTCCAGCCTCACACTTCCTTCCAAGTTCCTTAGGGTGTTCCCACTACATCATTCATTGGCAGAATTAGGAAAACGGGCACCTTTGAAGTCAATTTTTAATAGCTCACCTTACCTGCTCTACCTAATTCCCTGTACTTTTGGAAATACTTGCTTTCTAGAACCCACTTTATAATTTTTCACTACCAGACATTCTCTAAATATACATAACACTTTTCTCACTTTCCCAGAGCAATGGGGATTGGAATAGAGAGCAATAGAGGAAGTCAAAGAAATTACACAAAACCACTACAGGAGAAAGTTACTTTGCTCAAGGTCAGGGAGAGATAAAAATACCAGGGCAATGATGATGGCAGTCCCCTCCCCCTGCTGCATGATGGACTAGCCAAGACAACCAGATAGAGAAGATCATGGAAAGGACCAACTAACCTCAAATGTTCCACTTGACATCAGATTTCAAGGTCCACACTTGGGGCTAAGGAATAATCAAACTATAGAATTTCTGCATCTCCTTCTTAATGGTCATACTGGAATTACAAACTGAACTTCCTGTGGAAACTGTTGTTTACACTCCTTTGTCTATTTGAAGGCATGTAACTGTGGGAGGCTAAATAAACTCAAATTTTTCATTTCCTCAAACTCCTGGGTCATATCTATCCTCCAGCCGGGAGCTACCAGGTCCCAGGAGACTCATAGTCACTCACTAGCCATTTAATTATTATACATTTTATTCTCATTACTAAGAACTATGTACTTATTCATTGATTCCTCAGAGAAGTAAATTACCAACTAACGCTAAGCCATCCTAGAGAAAAATGTTTCCCAAAGACCTCTTCTCAAATTCTGAGCTCACCAAAGCAACATTCTAATCTGAAATTGGTTTCCTAGTAACCCTGTCACTGGAAAAAATGTTAAGTAAAATTTATTTCCTTCTTCCTCAAAAGAATGGACCAACCAATTCATGAATACCATTTTCTGTGCAGCTCTTGTTTTCACTATAAAATAACAAGTTGATATTCTGGTTTATAAATCAAATCATCTGTCTATTTGGTTAACATATGTGAGACTGTCATAGGAACTAAACTATCAAAATGTACATCTGGATATGTAGATAGGAATGAGGGGGAAAGCATTTATTAGATGAATACTATGTTCTAAGCGTTTTACAGATATTGCCTGTTTTGATCTTCACAACAACCTTGGAAGGTAGATGTTACCCATTTTACAATGGGTAAGACAGAGGCAGACAATGAAGCAGATACAGGTGAAGTGACTTGCCAAGGGTCACAAAACTACTGTCAGAAGCCAAATTTGAACTTAATCTAGGCCCAGCAGTCTATCAGTCAATGTTAGCCAATAAACATTTACTTAAAGCCTGCTACCCATCTAGTGTCCTGCTAAGTAAGCCCTAGGGATACACAAGGAGGCAAAAGATAGTCCTTGCCCTCAGGGAGCTCACAGTCTAAAGATCCATTTATTGCACTTCACTCCACCCATCAATTCTTGGCAGCTAAAATGGAGTTGGGGGTTAGAGGATAGCTGATCCATAACCATAATTCTGGTGCTTCCAGTTCCATCAATTTTCAAAGACCCATTTGTTTGGGGTTTGGGGGAAAGACTGCTGCTTCCAGAGGGGACAAAGTAGGCTTTCCCAGACCTGAAAAGCACTCAACTGGAATGCCACAACAATAAGGAGGAACCACCTGGTAACTTCCAACTAATTCTTGTTAAGTAAGGACTAGACTTAATTGTTTCTATCAGCTGATAGAGCGTAGGTGCTATCAGCACCCTCTAAATTTCAGCGCCCTATGGGAAAGGCCAACTTACCGTTTCCTAGTGATTAGTTCTTGAACCTTAAGTGCTGAAAAACTGGACCTTGGAAAAGCTAATTGAATGACAGATTTGGAGCCCGAGTTCTTAGTAATTTATTGTCTTCTCTGAAGGTTATTACCCTGGTGGACTCAATAGACCTGTGGTTACCCACCCAATACATGTTGAGCTAGGTCTGGATGATTAAAGTACTACATTATAAGGTCACTTATTCAATGGCTTTACCTACCATTTGATTTTGCCTAAAGAAAGCATTCTATTCTTCAGCCAGGTTGCCCTTTTAAACTTGGCCAATCATTTCAAAAGTAGGGGATAGAAAGTTAGTTGAGGGGGATAGTACAGCTCAACTTAATTGTGTCACCCCTATGGACAAAGCTTACACTTTGGACAGATTAGACATTTAATAAATGCTTGTTGAATTGAATTGGTTGGTTAATAGCATCATTTCATGACTGAAAAACAGTAAGTGGGTTTATTTTGTTTCACTCTGTTTAGAAGACCAAGCTATATTACACACACACACACACACACACACACACACACACACACACACACACTACCCAAAGAGCAAACAAGTTGTATATCTAAATCTTTATTTTTATTTATTTCAAATTACAACCTTCACGAATTTGACCAAAACTATTCTGTTAGAATGTTAAATCAACCCAAAAATAGAACGATAATTATAAAACAGCAGAGAATACAATTGTAGCAATTGAAAATTCAGCCTTAAAACATCATCTTGATGGTAAAAATAAATATCTCTAAAGATCAGATCAGCAAATTGAGTTCTGCCAGCTTTAGAAAGATAAGAAAGTCCTTGGATATGGGTTTCCATAGAGTCCCATTTTATTTGAGTTGGACAGCTGTGGACACTGATCCTTCAAATAATTTTACATGTGACAGTATCACAAAGAAAAGAAAATCTCTAAGATAAATACAAATCATGTAATCTTTCATTCCAAGTATACAAGAATGAGTAAGAGCAGAAGGCAGGTGGACATACCTTAAGGAGCTAGTTAGTAGTGAAGGAAAAAACGACAAAATTTTTCTCTAACAAAGCAAAAAGAATTAGAACCTTGAATGAAAAAACTAAAACAAACTATTTTACAATTAAGGGAAAAATTTCTAAATAAACTACAGTCTAATGTGAACAAAAGTATTTACTAGTAAGTAAAAGAATCACAAAATGTAATAGCTTATTTGTCTGTAGCTATTATCGGATTCATTTCTATAAGTTCAATAGGCAAGAGAGGAAGTTTATCTTTGAATTTATACAAAAACAAACATGTTCAATAAAAGTAATATTAATTGAGCATTGACTACAGATGTTGAATGCTGCAGAGATACAAAGTCTGGATAAGACATATTTCTTGCCCTCTAGAAAATTAGAGTCTGGAGGAGGGGGTTAAGACATCAACACCATACTTCTTCATAAGTGCCTTAGAGAGGTACAAAGTGCAATGTGAGGTCTGAAGGTCATCATTCCCCAGGGTTTGGGGGAAAAGGTAAGAACCAGGGGAGACTTATTCAAAGGATCCTAGATTTCAAACTGGAAAGGACATTGAGTTTTTACATCTCTTTAATTTCCAATGATTTATGCATCCCTTCCCTAGCCAACATGCCATCCCTTCTACAATGAATTATAAATAATTTTTTAAGCAGATAAAAAAGCTAACCAATATATCAACTGGATTTAATAGCATATATACTGTTCCCTGCTCATAGTCCCCAAGTTTTTCAAAAAAGGGAGGGAACTCTAAATGGGTACATGATTTAAATATAAAAGCTGATACTATAAACAAATTAGGGGAGCATGGAATAGTTTATCTATCAGATTTATGGAGAATAGAGGAGTTTATGATCAAATGAGGTAGAGAACATTATAAAATGCAAAATGGATAATTTTGATTACATTAAATTGAAAAGGTTTTGCACAAACAAAACTAATGCAACCAAGATTAGGAGGGAAGCAGAAAATTGGGAAAGAATTTTTTACAACTAGTGTCTCTGATAAAGAGGCATCTTGCTTTGATAAAGAGACCTCTTTCTAAAATATTTAGAGAACTGAGTCAATTTTACAAGAAAACAAGTCATTCCCCAATTGATAAATGGTCAAAGGATACGAACAGACAGTTTTCAGTGGAAGAAATTAAAGCTGTCTGTAGTCATATGAAAAAAATGCTCCAAACAGATTGCAAGAAGGGGTATTCAGTAGGCTCACTATCTTGGGGTGGGGGGTGCAGGAGAGATGGGGAGAAAATTTGTAACTCAAAATCTTGTGGAAATGAATGTTGAAAACTAAAAATAAATAAATTTAAAAAGAAAAAAATGCTCCAAATCACTATTGATTAGAGAAATGCAAATCAAAACAACTCTGTCACACCTATCAGATTGACTAACATGACAAAACAGGACAATGATAAATGTTGGAGAAGAGGTGGGAAAGTTGGAACAGTAAATCGTTGTTGGTGGAGCTAGGAACTGAAACAACAATTCTAGAGAGTAATTTAGAATTATGCCCAAAGGGCTATAAAAATGTGCATATCCTTTGACCCAGCAATACCACTTCTAGGGCTGTATCCCAAAGAAATCATAAAAATGGGGAAAAGACCCACATTTACAAAAATATTTATAGCAGCTCTTGTTGTGGTGACCAAGAACTGGAAATCTAGGGGATGCCCATCAATTGGGAAATAGCTGAAGAAGCTGTGGTATATAATGTAATGGAATACTATTGCCCTATAAGAAATGATGAACAGGTGAACTTCAGAAAAACCTTGAAAGACTTATATGAACTGATGCTGAGTGAAGGGAGCAGAACCAGAAGAACATTGTAAGCAGTAACAGCCACAGTGTGTGATGATTGATTTTGATAAACTTAGCCCTTCTCAGCAATGCAAGGATCTAAAACAATTCCAAAAGACTCATGATGGAAAATGCCATCCACATCCAGAGAAAGAATTATAGAGATAGAATGCGGGGTGAAGTAAACTGTTTTCTTTTTTATTTTGTTTTTTTTTCTTTCTCATGGTTTCTCCCATTTGTTATAATTTTTCTATGCAACATGACTAATGTGAAAATGTGTTTAATAGAAATATATGTATAGAACCTATATCAGATTGCATGCCATCTTGGGGAGGAAGGGGAAGAAAATTTAAAACTTATAGAAGTGAATGTTGAAAACTAAAAATAAACCAATAAAAAATGACCTGAAGCATTTATTAAATACCTATTATATACCAGACACTATGATAAACTCCTTCTCATTCAATTCTTTGGGAGCAAGCTTGGTTGTTATAATTCCAAGGCATTATGTTTTGATTCTTTTTTTCATTTACATTGTTATAGTTATTGTATATGTTGTTCTCCTAGTTCTACTCATTTCACTTTGTATTAGTTCATGTGAGTCTTCACATCCTTCCCAGTATTCATTATTCATCATTTCTTACAGCACAGTAGTATTCTATTACATTCATATATTTCAACTTATTTAGCCATTCCCTAATCAATGGGCTTCTAGTTTGTTTCCAATTCTTCGCTACTACAAAAAGTACTGATATAAATATTTTGTGGCATGTAAGACTTGTCTTTCTGCCTTTGACCTCCTTGTTCAAATGGTGTAAATGGCTAAGCAGTGAGATCTCTGGGGCAAAAAGTATGAACTCTCAGTCACATTTTTAACACAATTCCAAACTGTTTTCTAGAATGGTTGAATTAATTCACAGCTTTGCCAACACTGTTTATTATTAGATTGCCTATTTTTCCAGAGCCCCTCCAACATTGACTATTCCTATCTTTTATTGTCATATCTAATTTACAGCCAAGCATCTCATTTTGCAATTTGTAAAACAGAGGGTCAAAGAAATTAAGTAATTTGCCCAAGATTACCCAGCTAGGAAATAGCAAAGTCAGGATTCAAAACCTGGTCCTCCAGTTACAAATCTATATTATTGTCAGATTAGCAAACTAGGTTTTGTCAGGTTTAGGGAGGCAAAAAATTCTATGAATAAGACATGTTTCACTTACCACCAGAAGGCAGAACAAGGAACAATCCCTAGAGGTATGAATGAGACATGTTCCACTTACTACTAGAAGGCAGAACAAGGAGCAATCCCTAGAGGTAGTAGAAAAGTAAATTTATTTTCAAAAAGAAAAACTTGCTAAAAATTATTTACCTATAAGAAGAATGAGAAGGGCACAGTATGTCCCTTCCAACTCTGAAATCCTGTGATTATAAAGCACACTAGACCCTAAAGATGGGTAAGATTTCCATGGACAAAATTTAAAGAGAACATTCCAGACAGAAAATTTTGTGAGCAAAGATTCAGAGGTAAGAAAATTTACTATGTCTAAGCAATGCTTGTCCAAAAGATTTCACTCCTTAAAATCATGAACATAAATATACAAATGGAAGATTTCTTACTTGAAAATATATCAAAAGAAAATGAACATGGAATCATAAATAATTCTTTTCTTAGTATGAGATATGTCCTGAGAATCTATAAGAAGTCTTCAAATGGTAGCTTGATGACCATTTTAAGAGGTATAATAGAGGAGAGTTCTATATGAATTGAAGTAGATGACCTCTGACCTATGCATAGTGCTAAACTTGGAAACACCTTTTAGGATCATAGGACGTAGAGCTGGAAGGGACCTTACAGGTCATTTAGATCAATTCTCTCACTTTACAGATGAAGAAATTGAAGAAATTGAGAGAAGTTAAGTGACTTGCCCAAAATCAGTCAGCCAATAAACATTGGGTACTTAAGATATGCTGGGAATTATGCCATACACTAGAGAAAGGCAAAGAAAGGCAAAAGACCATCCCTGTTCTCAAGGAGCTCACAGGAGAAACATGCAAACAGCTATGAACAATCAAGCTAGATACACGGCAAATTAGAAATAATCAACAGATATAAGGAACCATAATTCAAAAGGACTAGATAAAGCTTTCTGTAAAAGATGAGCTTTTTCTAGGACTTGAAGGAAGTTAGAGAATCCAAGAGGCAGATATAAGGAGAGAGGGTATCCTCCAAATAGAAGACAGCAAGTGAAAATGCCTAGTATGGGGAGGTGGAGAGCCTTGTTCAAGGAACAGCAAGGAGGTCAATGTTGATGGATTTCAGAGTGGGGAAGGGGAAGTAAGATACAAGAACACTAGAAAGGTAGGATCAGGTTATAAAGGGTTTCGAATGACACACAGATTTTCTATTTGAACCTATTACCTCCAGTAGTTTATTGAGTAAGGGGGTGTCCTGATTAGACATCAGCTTTAGGAAAGCACTTTAACAGCTGAGTAGAGAATGGACTGGAGTAGGCTGAAAAGCTAGGATTTGAACCAAGGTTTTCTGGCTCTAAATCCCTATTTTATAGGTAGTACCTTTAAGTATAATTCATTCTTCCTATGACTTAAGTCAGAATCCATATATTATTCTAAATTTAAAAGAAAAGATTATCCATCATCCTCCTAGGATTGTCAATGCCTATTATAACATTAGCTATATAAAACATACAACTATAGAGTGATGGTAAAATACCTATTAATAGAGATACAGGGGTGTGTATGTATATGTGTGTATACACATACATACATATATGCGTATAATAGCTATATCTATGTGTGTAATATATATCTATGTCTGTCTATATGTATGTGTATATATCTATATCTACCTATACATGCATACATTTATATATATATATATATATTATGTGGGTATATATATATATATTTTTTTCTACCAATCTACCTTATCAAGCAGCAATTATTCTTTCAACCCTAGGATTTAGAGTTGGAAGGGACATCGGAAGGCATTTAGACCGACACCTCCATTATCACCTCATCACCATTTTATAGAAAAAGAAATTGAGCCCAGAAAGGTAGTCATGAGGGGTGGTTAGGTGGTGCAGTGAATAGAGCACCAGCCTGGGAGTCAGGAGGACCTGAGTTCAAATCCAGCCTCAGACTTTTGACACTTACTAGCCATGTGACCTTGGGCAAGTTACTTAACCCCAATTGCCCTGCGTTCCCCACTCTAAAAAGCAAAAACAAAAAAAAAGAAGGAGGAGGAGGAAGACAGAGAGTAGGGGGAGAAGGGGGAAAGGAAGGGAGGAAGGGAGGAAGGGAGGCGGAGGAGGAGGAGAAGGAAGGTAAGTCACTTATCCAAGCTAGTAAGAGGCAGAAGAGGAATTTGAATCCATGTCCTCTGACACTAAAACCAGTGTACCACCCCAAAATTTGGACACATGAAGTATAACATGATTCTGTCTAATAACACTTAGGTCACCTGCTTGCTATTGCTACACCCTCCTTTTCTTTTCTTTTTTTTTTTAATTTTAACAAATGCTTTATTAACTTCTGGTTTACATCATCCATTTCCGCCAGATTTTGAGTTACACTTTTTTCCCCATTTTTCCCCTACCCACCACCCCAGAATAGCAGTCCCACAAGATATTCCCTCATCCAATCTGCTCTCTCCTATATCTTTTCCCATACCCCCTTTGACTTTGCCATTAGGGCAAGGTGAATCTCTGAGCCCCAATGCCTGCACATCTTATCTCCCAATTACATGTAAAATAGTATTAATAATGGTATTTATATATATTTGAAACATTTAATTTTAAAACTTAGAATTTCAGATCCATTCCCTTCCTCCCTTGTCACCAACTCCCTCTAGGAAGATAAGCAATTCAGTACTACACCCTTCTTTTCTTAAAGAAGTCCTATGATGAACTTGAGTTTGGACTTTATGCTTCAGCCCATGCTTCTGTTGAAGGTATTATCATGTTCAGAATAATCCTGAAAGACTTAAGAACTCTTATCAATGGATGAAATGATCAGCCATGATGCCAGAGGACTGACGAAGAATGCCTACCACCTCAAGACAGAGATGAGGTAGAATGAGAAACACATTTTTGGAAGTGACCAGTGTGGAAATGTGTTTTGCTTGACTATGCTTACATGACATCTATATACACTCCATATCTCTTTCTTTTTATTTGTTGGTGGTTTTTTCCAGCAAAGGTGAGAAAGGTGGGGAAAATTACAAAATAAATGCTTGATAATTGATTTTTTAAAATGCATTTTTAAAAGGTTATATCCTGGGAGGATTCTACCTGGTAGTTTGAGCTGGGGTAGCACTCTTGTCATGTGCAGTATCTTCCCCAAATCCTAATGAGTAGTTATAAGATGAAGTTAATTTCAAATTCCATCAGGCATATCTTGGTTTGTTCATGATGTTCTAGGAATGGGATCAAGAATGTTCAGTAATAGATTTTTATCATAGACTATTTTAAAGACAATTAGGAACAGCAAGATCTCAGAGTGTCCCTATAAAGATTCCAGTTAATTACATGGGATGCAATGAAGAAGCTTAAACAAAAAAATTAATCCAAATTAACTATCCTTTACCCTTTGCACGGCAACTGCATGAGGCCTGCTAGATAGATACTTGGAATGTCGACACATTCAAGGACCAGTCTTCACATTTGTGATAGAAACAAAGGCAAAAGGTTTGCTCTCACTCACTCCCCCATGTCTTCGTTTATATGGTGCATTAGACAAAAAGGGAACTTACATTCCCCAAATTTCCTTTAAGTTTCTCACAGATAGCAACATTCACATTTCAGTTACTTTAAAAGTTTTTAAATAAAATATAATTAGTTACCAAGCAATCCTTGTTAATACAAAGTCTAAGAGAAAAGAGGAATTTAAGCTATTCTTTGTATTTAAATATTTTTTCTTCTTTTCCAGATCTATGATATCATCAGGGTTAGGAAGGGAAAAACATGTATGTATACACACATATACATATTCATATTTATGCATGTGTGTATGCATGTGTGTATATATGTATACATATAGTGCCTACTATGTGTGGCAGACACCATATTAAGAGCTTTACTAGTATTTTACTACTATTATCTCATGTAATAAGTATACTCATATTCTTCTCATTTTACAGTTGAAGAAACTGAGGCAGAGGTTAAGTGACACACAGTTAAGTTAAGGGTCACACAGCTAGTGTGTGTCTAAAGTTGGATTTGAACACAGATCTTCCTGAATCTAGACACAGTGCTCTATCCGCTGTGCCTAAGTGTCAGGGGATCCTTTCCTAATATGGAAATTTTCTCTGCCAATACAGCTCCATGGTAGCATAATCAGTGTGTATGTCAGAGAAAAGATTTGAACTCAGGTCTTCATGACTCTAGGAAATCCCTCCATTCACTCTAGCAGCTGCTCTCTCATTTTTTATTTTTATTTATTTATTTATTTATTGCTTTTTGGAGAGGGGAAGGCAGGGCAATTGGGGTTAAGTGACTTGCCCAAGGTCACAAGGCTAGTAAATGTTATGTGTCTGAGGCTGGATTTGAACTCAGGTCCTCCTGACTACAGGGCCAGTGCTCTATTTACTGTGCCACCTAGCTGCCCCTCTATTTCACTTTTTACAATGAATCGTACGTGAATGCGACAAGACCTAAGTTCGCAAAGGACCTAAAGGGCAAAAGATTTAGAAACCAAATGGTTCAATATCTTAAGAAAGCTTCCTTCCACATAATGTTCTGTTTATAACATTATGGAGATTTTGGGGGTGTTTCTTTCTCAATCACAGATTCGTGAATATAGTTATCTTTTAATAACAATTTTAAGAGAAAAATTAAATCCTATCAGAGATAGTCTCATACTCTGAGCATTGTGATGATTCCATTAATTGATGAGGTAAAGTAGAGGTGTAGATGACTAAGCCTGTGTCTTCTAAATATGTGGGGTACGTACGTACACACACACACACACACACACACACACACACACACAATGTGTCTGTCCTTGGGAGAGATAGAGACAGAGAGAAACAGAGACAGAGAGACAGAGGGAGAGAGGAGAGAGTATGCATGTATGTAATGACAAAGGGAATGCATGTATGCCAGGCATTACAGATATCGAAATGACCGTGGAGTAGCTAAGCTCAAAATCCTCCTTACATATTCTTTTTTTTCCTCCTTACATATTCTTGCCATATCCCTCAATGCCCCAGAGAACTCTGTAGAAGACTGTAGAAAAGTCACTGATCTGTATCAATAGCAAGAGAGGAACAAGCCCCGTTAGGGTTCCTCCATGTTAGGCAATCTGGTCATGCATGCTCTGTAGTCCTCTTAAAAGTCTTTTTGCTTTTTTCACATATTAGCTTCTCACCAGGAGTTCCTTATACCAATGTAATTAGAGGTTGGGAACAACAACAAAAAAATCCCAAATTTATCATTATCTAATTTTCTACCAATGGAGAAAAAACCTAATGGTCAGGGAAGTAAAGGCAAATCACTGGAAGGAGGCAGTGGAACAGTGAAAGTGGGTAGCAATGAGATCGCTAAATTTCAAGTTCTCTCCTTTTATGAGGGTATGTTTTCTGCTTCTGTCTCCTAAATAAGCTCAACTTCAACCCTATTCCTCTCAGGTAGAGACAGAGGGACTAGAATACAGGAACAGAGAGAAAAATCTGGAGATAAGCAGCAAGATAAAATGAAGTCAGCAGCATTAATAGCTAACAATAATATAGCACCTACTATGTTCTAGGCACTGATCTAAGTACTTTACAAATCTTATCTCATTGACTCCTCCTAACAACCCTATTGTTAAATGAAATTAAGTGATTTTCCCAAGGACAAACAGCTAGTAAGCATGTGAGGCCAAATTTGCAGAGTGGCTACAGTTGGAAAGAGTTCCCTCATTGCCTATTTTCACTGCCTTTAAAATTCAAATTTTGTGTTGCAGTTATGCCCCCAAAGTGCAGTTTAAGTCCTTTGAGCTCAAAAGGCCAAGCATGCAAAGTTAGTGATGCAGTTTAGTGAGAAAATAAAGGTGTTAGATAAATCTTGTCAGGGAATGTCAGTAGCCACTTGGCAACTGGGAGACCGTTAAGGATCTCAAACTACATGAAACAGGTGGTGTTGACTGATTATTTCAATCTGGTATGTCCTTCACAATCTCCAGTGCCATTCACTAAAAGTGAAAGACAGTGTCAGAGATGATGCTGTAGCCAGTCTCAGCATCTTCTGACAACTGTATAAAGTCAAGCAACTTCTCCCTTGGTTTTCAGAGGGTGTCCAAGGTTTACAGTAGTATGGAATACAGTAGAACACCCTCTCACTACCATCTGACACAGCAGAAGGTAAAATTCAGTTTAAAAAATATTTTAGTTTTAAGAATTTTATTTGCTATGTGGCATTTATGGTACTATAGATTTCATGTGTTATAAGGAATGAATATCAATGTTTTGGGGTTTGTTTTAGTTGAGATGTTAGTACAAAAAAAAAATGTTTTGCATGTTGCCAATTTTGTTTTCTGTACCACATTTTATAGGGCAGCTGGTGAATGAATGAATAGATCAATGAATAGATCAAGTGGCCTTGAGTTCAGAAGACTCATCTTCCTGAGTTTAAATCCGGCCTCAGATAACTTACTAGCAGTGTGACCCTGGGCAAGTCACTTAACCCTATTTGCCCCAGTTTCCTCATCTGTAAAATGGTCTGGAGAAGGAAATGGAAAACCACTCCAGCATCTTTGCCAAGAAAACATGACTGAAAAAGAGTGAACAACTGTGTTTATGGGTTATTTCATGATTACTATGTTATGAAAAATGTATATTGTTGGAATTAATGTTTTGTTATAAAGAATTGTATGCAGAAAAGCGTATTTTCAGAAATCTAATGAAAAATTATAGTTTGTGATGCTCCTGGGAACCCAATCCCCTATTTTCCATAGGTTCAATGTGTTTATTTGTTTTTAACTTTCAGACAATTTTATAGGTATGTTACCCCCATGAAAGTTGAGGATTGACTGTAAATGAAAAGTAAGTATAAGGAAGAAAGCAAAAAACTTTGTAAGGGGACTTTGGATCACATCCAGATTGCCTACTCAGAGGCACTCTCTATTATATACTGAGTGGGTGTAGCAGGGAACAGGCAGCCTCTTTAAAGCTGACCAGTCTGAGTTGAGCACTCTCCTACTGCTTTCAGAGGCTGAAGATCACAGTTCATTCTTAGGAAGGCTCAATGAGTTAAATGGGCCAAGGGAGAGGTGGATACCTTCTCACACCTTTTACCTCAACTCTGAGAAGTGGGTCTATTCTGTGTTATTTGTCCTTCTCAGTTTTCAGTGCCTGGAGTAATTCCCATCAGACCCAGGAGTTTGAGCCATGGAATCACTGGAGCCAGGATTACAGACAGGATGTTAGTCTGCCCAGCCCCAAGAAGCCAGGGCGCTTGGGACTTGAACCCAAAGATAATTTTGACTGTAAAACTTGAGACTGTGTTATATAGGAACTGAACTAGGAACCCAAACCCTTTCCCCACCAGAGTTGAGATGGAGTGAAGGGGCAGACTATGGTTCCCATGTGTTGGGAATTTGTATATTTATGACTATATTGTTTGAAGTAAATATTTCCTTATAAAAGCTAATCTAATTGTTAGTGGCTAAATGGAACTGGGATACAGTGAACCACCTCCCTACTTGAGGGAACCATAAGCAGGGCTGGAGTCATTTGCAGAAAACCTAGACACCCCCAAACCTTCTACCAAAGAGCCCTGGGGAAGGGGTGAAATGTAACATACCTGGGTAGACAGTGTTACAGACAAAAGGAACATATTTCTATTTTCCAGCTAATTAAAATGAAGTGTTCATTTGAGAGAATGGAAGAAGTTGATCAAGGAAGAAGTAAAATGTGGGGGTGGGCATAGGGGAGATGTAAAAAGCAAAATGAAGTTTACATCTGTCTCAGTTGGAGGACAGACACATGTGGCACAAGGAAGGGGGGCAAGAAGAACCAATACATATTTAGAGCTTTGTAGCAGATATGAGGCTCTTCCCATGGAAAAGGGAGCTGGATCATCACTAGAGGAAACTGTTTCTTGAACTCCAAGGAATGACAATGTGAATCCACAGGTCCATCAGGTGAAAGGTCATGCACAATAATGATCAGAGGGAAAGAGAGATGAGCGTGGGTGACTGGGGACTTCCCACTAAAGTGTTCCATCAGCAACTATTTTTTGACATGTTGAAAAAGAGAGTAGTTGGCTGCCTTACTGGGAAACAAAAGAGAGTCTCCCACGAATTGACAGACATAATATGCACTTCCAGGGTAGCTAGGTGGCACAGTAGATAGAGGGCTGAACCTAAAGTAAGGAAAAACCTGAGTTCAAATTTGACTTCAGATACTACTAGCCATATGACCCTGGGCAAGTCACTTAACTCTGTTTGCCTCAGTTTCTTCATCTGTCTGAAAATGAGCTGGAGAAGGAAATGGCAAACCATTCCAGTAGCTTTGCCATCAAAACCCCAAATGAGGTCATGAAGAGTTAGACATCACCTAACAATAACAAAAATTCACTTATCCACCACCTTGTGATTCTGGTTAAGAAGGAGGAACAAATGCTACCACCAGATGGAACCTAAAAGAGAATAATGGATTTTGAAATCTTGGGCAAAAAGTTAAAGACCCTTGAGAACAAAGGTGGCGCTCTTATCTTTACTCTCAGTTAAAGCTGGGGGATTCTGGAGAGAAGGCAGCATCTGCCCAAGGAAACAGGATTTGGATTTCTGGTCCACAGCTCAAAATAAAGGAATGACAAGCTTTTTAGTCTAAGATGGAGTGCTGATCTCAGGTAGATACTCAGAGAAAAGTTATATAATTTAATTAATTAACACAAAGTATGAATAGGCATAGTCCCTATTCCTCCCAAAGGAATTTGAATTTAAAAGAGGATACTCATACATCAAAATCTAATCAATAGAGCTCAGATCTATGACAAAGAAGATATTTCAGGGTTATACAGGGTGTAGGGAGGCCTTCTTTGATTCCTGTTAGAGGACTTAGGAGAACTGGCTCCCTGAAAATCATCCTGGGTTGTCAACCCATGAGCATCAGGACCTTAGGACAGCTTTCTGTCTTTTCCAATCTCTCTGTGGCATTCCCATAATTAGGCAGTCAGACAATAAGCATTTATTAGTGCCTGCTATATACCAGGCATTGTGCCAAGTACTGAAGACACAAAGAAAGGCAAAACAACATGCAAACAATATGCACAACAAGCTGTATTCTGGATATATATTGTTGTTTGTCCTTTGTTTTCAAAGAGGACCAGTAACATTATGATGTTAAGGTACAACAGTGGAGGATGGGTGATATCTTGATTTAGGCATAAATTGGATTAAAGCGAGGCAGTGATGCACAATCATTAGACTCACTCTCTCTTCCTAAGTCACTGATGTGCCCCAAGCACAACACATTCCAGCCTCTGCAGACAACCTGTGGGCAGCTTCCTCTCCCAGATGCTTTGAAACCTGGTAGATCCACTTCAATCAACTGCCACCTGCCCTTGGTCACAAATGTGTTTTAGCTACGGTCTGTATGTTCTCCCACTAGGTAGAAGTGTTCCATTGCCATACTACTGCAGGCTCTGGAGTAGTAAAACTCCTTTTAGGAAAAAATCATTCCATTTTGGGGGAGGTGTTCCTAAGGAAATCCATTGTGCCTATCACCCCCAGTTATCAGGAATGGTTGAAAGCATTAATGGGAAACTTAAAAACCTCCCTTGTTAAATTCCCTGTGGCACAAAGCCCTTCCTTTAGCCCTGCTAAGCCTTAGTTCTAGACCCTTTGGTTCCCATAAGATCAGACTATTCCCATTATGGGATAGTAACAGGATACCCAATGCAACTGTACCTGTGGGTGGGAAGCATAACAGCCAAAGGCTCCCCCCTACAACACTGTATTAGGTTGACTCAGAAAATATCAGACTTACCAACTTGTCTCACTGTCCCATTCTTTAGAAATTCCAACCTAGACTCAGCCCTTGATCCAACTCCCTGACTGGGTCCACTGGAAACATCATCTCTGAAAACACTGCTTAGAGCCTTGGTGGAAAGGCCCCTTTGAAGGCCTGCTCACCACCCCCACTGCTGCCAAACTCCAGGGAGTGTAGTCCTGAATCTACCTGTCACATCTGAAAAAGGCAGTAACACCCACTTAGATTGTGACCTGACCCTAAAAGTTAAACAGGTTCCAAAGCAGCCAACACCTGAGGTGGACACCTGTTCCCAAGACCCCAGGATGAGAAGAAGATAACATCTGATGCTGATTACTGACCTAAGAAACTAGACATGGGCTGAGATTTACAGTTACCCCCTCTATGAACTAAGCCTTTTCTTTCTTGCTACTATAGTCACACTATATCACAGACTCCCTTCCTTCTGGGAAGGCCCTCTGTACTTTTGTCTATACAACGCCCAGTTTGTCCCTATTCCCAGGGAACCACTCTGCTGAAGTTCCTCTCTGGTTAATGATGTCCCTTCCTCAGCAGCAAAGACTTTCTTTCCTGCCCATTGTGGCTCTTTTGGCATCGGAACTATCCATAGACCTGGAGAGCACAGTGAAGCTCATCAGCAGCTTTCAAATGCAGGTTTTTTCACTTGCTGTAATGGTATTGCAAAACCATCAGGTACTAGACATCCAAATGACTGAGGGGGACTGTGCCCTCACTGGGGAGGAATGTTGTTTCTGTGTCAACCAATCCTCTCAAATAGAGGAAGGTCTAAACAAGCAATAGGAAGATTTGTGGAATGGGTCAAAAGATTCTAAAGCATGTTTCTCTCACCTTCTTTTGATCTATGACGTGTAACTTACTTATTGTTACATAAATTTAAAATTATGTTTCAAATGACTGTTCCTCATCAGCCTGTAAGGGTCATTCCCACCTTAGACTTAGTCTAATCAATCACAGCTGTTTGATTTGATTTGCCAAGCAATTCTGAGAATCAAACCTATTAGTATATTAATTACACATATCATATTGATTATTATAAAAATCATAATTCCCTTCATATCTCTGTTAGCAATATTTTCTTGAAATATATCTAGGCTCTTCTTTTGTTCTTTGCTTTCAGTGATTCTTAAATTATCTATCCCTGATTTGTTTTCCAGATAAGTTGTTTTTCCTGTATTATGTATTTCCTTCTATTTTTCCAGTCTTCAGATTTTGTTTTATTGTTTCCTGACGTCCCAAGGAGTCATTAGCTACCCTTGGCCAATTCTTATTTTTAAGGAATTAATTTCTTCAGAGTTATTTTGTACTATTTTTAACAAGCTGATAATTCTCCTTTCATATTTTTTTGCATAGGTCTCATTTCTTCCCAATTTATCCTCTATCCCTATTTGATTTCTATTTTTTTTTTGCTAAAAAAATCTCTTTCTTTAACTTATTCAGGAATTCTTATTGGTCTTAAAAGTTTGCATTTTTCTTTGCAGCTTTGCTTATAGATATTTTCATGTCATTGTCTCCATCTGTGTTTGTGTCTTGAGCTTCCCTGACATCATAGTAGCCTTTTATGGTCAGGTTCTTTTTTTCTTTGCTAATGTTTTCAGTCTACTTCTTGACTTTGGATTCTATATTAGTGTTGGGCTCAGTCCTCTCTGGGGGGATGGGGGTGAGGGGAGAGGGGGAATGTCTGGCCTGAGCTTTTATCTTTTATGTCCTTTTGCTGCTTTCACAGCTCAATTTGAGGACCTGTAAGTTTCTGGTGCTTCCAGGGTAATGTGGCCTGGGGAAAGATCTGTTCACTTCCGGCATAGTCTACAAATTGCTGGCCCAGCTCATTGTTTGAGTTTCTATATCCATCTGCCGTACTCAGTTACAGTTAGCCCACTGGGAGGTTCTATACATTCAAGGTGACTGAACTGTTGATGCCCCTTTGATTTTGATCTTCTGTCCTGGTTTTTTCCACTGTAGACTTATGTACACAGCTAAAGGTTAGAACAGAGTTCCTTCCCTGCTCTTGGGCTGAGAGTCACACAGCTATGGTTCTGGAACTTGTTCCTTAGACTGGTAGGGGCACTGCCTCTTCCCAACCTCTCTTCCCTGGAACTGTGACATAGAACTGGGTGACAGGAGACAGAGCTGCCAGATGGCATCTGTTCCTACTCCCAGTGCTAGTGCAGGGGTCCCCCGGGATTACTTATTGTCAGGTACTGGGATGCTTTCTGCTGGTGGTGGGACCACTTTGGCTTGTTGTGGTGCTACTGCTGCTGCTGGGCTTCTGGCCAGCCCCCACTCCAGTGTCTGCAGATCTTCCTTTCTGTCTTCCTAAGCTGCCCTGGGCTAGAAAAAATTACTGTGACTTCTCCTTGGCTTTCCTAAACAGAATTCCCCTGGTGCTTTTTATCAGTCA
Organism: Gymnobelideus leadbeateri; assembly: GCA_011680675.1. Lineage (NCBI taxonomy): Eukaryota > Metazoa > Chordata > Mammalia > Diprotodontia > Petauridae > Gymnobelideus > Gymnobelideus leadbeateri. Next base: position 245,155 of record WOXC01007476.1, on the reverse strand, counting down.
TTGTAGGGGAGGATGTAAGAAAGCTAAGGCAAAACTGGTAGCTCTCACTCTGCCATCCTGATCCCATCTTGACTCCACCTCTCCAAAGGAAACTAAAAAGGAGCCATCAGAGTCAGACAGGCAGGAAAACCAGGAGAGTTTTCTGGATTTGACCTTCTATAGCTCCCTCTTTGGGCCAAGACCTCACACTGATCTAAGCAACTTTCTTCCCAGCCCTCTACTTTCCCAGACATGTGCAGAGTGAGGCCCAATCTTGAAAAGCTTCTTCTCAGGCAGATCTTAGGTGGATCCCACTTAAGCAAAACTTGACCTCATACAGCTTACAATTTGAAAGAAAGATAAGATGTATAACAGATAAGTAAATCATGCAATTAAATATGTTAGATACAATGGAACGGTGCTGAACAAAGTACTATATGACACCTGAGCAAAGTAATTACTGATGGAGGAGAGGGGCAGTATTAGGTGGCTACAGGGAAGACTTCCTAGGCCATGGGAGGGCTCTTCTGAACTTTTTAGCACTCTCTCTGACAACCAAAAAGGCCTTTCTTTTGCCAGATGACATAATCATGATAATTTTCTGTTAAGGCACCTATTTATTTATAGATCATTTACCACTTGAAAAAGGAACTGGGAGCAAACAGACATAAGGCTATCATTGTAAATTAAGGATCAATCAAAAATTAATTTCCCATTTTCTCATTTCCCAAAGTTAAATGGGATATTCTGGGAAAAAGGTATTTCAGCGATACCACCCCCAACAAGCAGTTTCTGGGCATTCTTTCAATGGCAAGCATCTGTTGGTGGTAAGGAATCAGAAAAAGAGCTTTCTAATAAAACCAACAGTGACCCCAGATACTGTAGACCCTTCCCTTTATGTACCTAGAAGTGTGGCTTCTGGCCACAGAGCTAGTGTGACAGCTGTGCTACCCTTCCTTGTAGGGTGACCCCTATAAGGCCTGTTGGCCTAGGGCTTTCTCTGGCCCATAAATGTCCACAGATATCTATAAGTATGCTGGATTGTTATCAAGTGGGAAGGGGAGGGAGAGCATCCCTTGAACCAGCCAAGCCACTGGACTGACCTCTCCCAGCAGAAGTTTTGCTGCTCTGCCTCATTGCCAAATCATGTAAGAGAGAGGAATGTTCTCTGTCAGCTGCCTCTCCTACTATAGCTCCACTCTCTCACTGTGTGGCTGTAGCTGCAGTCAGATGGTGCAGTGGATAGTGTACCAGACCTGGAGTCAGGATGACCTGAATTCATATCCAGCGTCAGTCCACATGTCCAATTACCTACTGACTATTTCCAAATCTTAAACTCAACATGTCCAAAACTGAAGTCATCATTTTTTCCCCATAAGTCAAACATCCCCATTTCTTCTTCCAAATGAACCTATTTCTGTTGAAGAAGTCATTCTTCTTCCAGTCTCCCATGTTCACTCTCCCTCAGCCAACATATTCAATCAGTTTGCTGTCTTCCTGTTTCTACCTGCATGTGTCTTGCATCTGACCCTTTCTCTCCAATCACACAGCCACCACCCTAGTTTAGGACCTTATCACTTCTCGCCTAGATTACTGCAACAGCCTCCTAACTGGTCTCTTCTGTTTCAAGTCTTCCCGATTCAGTTCATCCTATGCACATAGGCTCAAACAATTCTCTTTAAATGAAAATCTGATCACATAACTCCTCTCCCCACTGCCTCCAAGATTAAATACAGACTGTTAAGCTCTGAAAGCCCTACACAGCCTGGCTCCAAAGTATTTTTCTAGCCTCAATGGACATTATTTCCCCTTCCAGACTCTGACCCAGCCAAATTGGCTTTCTCTCTGTCCCTCACACAAAGTACTCCATCTCCCAGCTCCTTTAGCCTTCCCACGTGCCTAGAATGCATTCCTTTCTTACCTCTAACTCACATAATCCTTCTCTTTCTCTAATAAGCAGTTCAAGTACCATCTTCTACATGCAGCCTCTCTGGATCCCCTCAACCACTAGTGCCCTCCCTCTCAAACTACTTTCTATTTAATTGTTGTATGTTTGGATTTATGCAGTATATATTTTTACATGTACACATACACCCCTCCTTTGTCTCCAGTATCTAGCATAGAGTAGGTATTGGACATTGCACATATCTGCAGACTTTTTTGATGTACTAATCTGTTATGCTGATTTCTTTTTTCCTCTTTGAATTTAAAACTACTATTTGGTTCTGTGGGAGAGTTCCAGAGGAGGAAGACTAGGGGAAACTATGATGATATAAAAAAATACGTTAAAAAACTTATTTTAAAAAATATCTCTTGATTGATTGATAGATACTAAAATATAGCCCTCTTCAAAGGAATCTGCATTCATCCCCACTTAACTGGGAGGGTGGGGTGGAGAAGAGATGAAGGAAAAGTGAAAGGGTGATTATAAAATAACCTCACTTTGTCCCAATCCTAGGATCATATAATCATAGAATGGGAATTTGAAAGACCTCAGATATCATCTAAGAGAGCCACCAGGGCAGCTAGATGGTGCCATAGTGAAGAGTGCTGAGCCAGGAAGACTTATCTTTGTGAGTTCAAATGTGGCTTCAGACACTAACTAGCTATGTGACCCTGGGCAAGACACTTAATTTGCTTCAGTTTCCTCGTCCATATAATGAGCTTCAGAAAGATACTTCAAACCACTCCAGTATTATATATGTAGTTACCTGGCCCCCAAAAATCTAAATGAGGTCACAAAGAGTCAGACACAACTGAAATAACTGAACAAGAAGAGAGATATCAGAACCCAGCAGAGGGAGACCTGAACTTGGAGTCAGGAAGACTGTTGAAATCCTATCTTTCACAGTATACCTTTGACCCAGAGTCTCTGAGTCTCAGTTTCCTCATCTGTAAAATGGGTCACCCATTTTACTGTGTTGATGTGAAGATCAAATGAAATCCTATAAGTAAAGTGCTTTGCAAATCTTAAAATGCTATATAAATATTATTTATTATTTAATCCTGAAGTTCTTCCAATCCACTTTAGAAGAGGGAGGAGTGGGGGTGGCTAGGTGGCACAGTGAATAGAACACTAGCCCTGGAGACAGGAGGACCTGAGTTCAAATCCAGCCTCAGACACTTAATACTGACTAGCCATGTGACCTTGGGCAAGTCACTTGACCCCAATTGACCTGCCTTTGCCCCTCCAAAAAGAAAAAAAAATGAAGAGGGAGGAGTTTCCTTCCCCAGAACTCATCCAATCATTATAGAACCTTGCCTCCTATTTTGCTGAGAAAATAGAAGCTATCTATTATGATTTCCTTCCTTTCCCCTACTCTACACCTTAAAATCTATTGACATCACCCCCCATTCTCTCCTTCTTTGCTTGAATTTCTGACACAGAGGCACATTTATGGCCAAAGTCAGCCTTTCTACCTGTGCTCTTGATCCCATTCCCTCCTGTCTACTCTGGGAACCTGCTGCTTTGATCATTCCCTCTCTGTCTCTTATCTTTAGTCTCTATTTATCTACACGCTCCTTCTCTGCTGCTCCCAGACATCCAGATCTCTCACATCTTTGTAAAAAATCCCATGTTTACTGCCATTCCTTCAATATGAGTTTCAGATGCTTAATGGCATACTACAAAGAAGCACCATGTGTTTGTGGGTTTGTGTTTTAAGCCTGATTTGGTATAGATTCACTTTGAACAAAATTTAAAAACATTTTTATTACTCCATATTTTCAAAAGTTGTGCCATTTTTATGTGAATACATCTCAGAGTCAAACATGAAGGACTTAACTGTCATACTGCCTGGCAGAGCTGGTTAAGCTAAACTTCAAATAAATTATTCCAAAAGACTCCCTGGCAGATGCTCCATAATGACTACTGTTCATCCTTCATTGACTGGGAAGAGAATAGAAATTTACAGGAAAAATATCCCTGAATCCTTAACCATGCTGTGGGTATGAAAATGAGGCTTTAAATCATCATTATGAACAGCATGAGAAATAGCTCCATTGGATAAACAGAGTCTTGGGGAGAGGGGAGGAGCAATTACTGAATCTTGAATATTACTACACATTTTCACAATAAAAAATATTGCTATCATGCAGAGGTCTAATATTGTAGGTGTAAAAAGAGGGCTTCTTTCAAGCAGTGATCAATATAGCAGGGAACGTTCCCCCAAAGACTAACAAGAAGACCAATCTTTTAACCCACACTGAGTGCCCAGAGGGTATAAGACAAAGCCAAGCCTTGGAAGACTTGCCATATAAACCTCAGAGAAGGCTTGCCCACAAGGACATCCCGTTTTTAGGAGAAACCTGAATGGGTCTGTTTTTTTTTCTGGATAGATATCTCCTGTTTTTCTCCCATCTTTTTCTTCAGTAGAGGATTTGAGAGTGTTCATGCCCCATTTCAATCTAATTAGGAAGGAGATAATGATGAAAAACAATGAGAGTCCTTATGGTAGAGCTGAAGATTGCTGGACCAAGAATGAGCAAACCTGAGTTCAAAGCCTAGCTTTATCATCAATTATCAAGTCACTTTACAACTGTAAGCCTTATTTTTCTCATCTGTGCAATAGGGTTGAGGGGGATGAACTAGAAAATCTCTAAGGCCTATAACATATTTACTATGTTTCTATAACTTTCAAAGAATGGGTTACATTTATGTAGTTTTTATAGCATGGCACAGTGTCAGCTAGGTGGTATGGGGGTAGAGGGCTGGATTCGGGATCCCAAAGACCTGAGTTCAAATACTCCCTCTGATAATAACTATCAGTAGACTTTGGTCACAACCTCTTTTGGCCTCACCTGTTTGTTCATCTGTAAAATGGGAGTGATAGTGGCATATACTTCACAGGGTCTTTGTGATTGTCAAAAGGAAAGTACTTCCCAAACTCTTAACATACTATATAAATACTAGCTATTATTATCACTGGACTACCCACAACACCTTGAGGTAGGTAGTAGGGCAATTTATTATCCCCACTGTGTAGTGTGGATCCCACATGACTATAAGGCTCTGCTTTTCCAGGTTTAGTGTGGGGTATTTGGAGGAGTCATAATGATGTAAATATGTCTAGAGCCCAAGTCCAATGCTTTCTCTACCAAGAGACCAGGCAAAAACCATAAATTATGCAGCAAAATATTAAATTAGCACAGAATAGCAAATTAAATAACAGGGAAAATCAAGTAATAAAAAGCATTCTCAGCCTCCCCCAGTGCCCATAAGGGAAGGGATCCAGTCTCCCAGATTCCCAGGCCTGTGGAGAAGGGAACATTGCCCAGGAGATTACACCGGGAGGTGAGGAAGGGTTGTATTGTGCTTACATCTCTCATGGCTCTGTCTCCAAGCCACCTGGGACTCTTGCAGCCTCTCCACTCTTCTCCTAATGCTGCTGTTTATTGCTTCTGTGGTTGGAATTGTCTTCTGCTGCTGTGGCATCTTCTTCCCTGCACTGAAGGAGAGGGTCATCTCTTTTTCATGAGAATGCCCAGGTTGATATACTTACAGAACTAATTCACACTTTTCCCAGCTCTTTTAGCTGCTGGTGGCATGGTAGATAGTGCTCTGGGTCTGCAGTCAGGGAGACCTAAGGTGAAATCTGACCTCAGACACTTACTAGCTGTGGGACCCTGGACAAATTACTTAACCCTGTTTGCCTCAGTTTCCTCATCTGTAAAATGAGCTGGAGAAAGAAATGGCAAACCACTCCAGCAAACCACTGCTGAGAAAACCCTAAATCAAGTCACCAAGAGTGAGGCATGGGGCGGCTAGGTGGCGCAGTGAGTAAGAGTAAGAGCGCAGGCCTCAGAGTTTGGATGACCCGAGATCAGATCCGGCCTCAGAAAATGAGCACCCACGCATAAATAATAATGACTAGCCGTGTAACCTTGAGCAAGTTACTTAACCCCAATTGCTTTAAAAAAAAAAAAAGAGTGAGGCATGACTGAAAACCATAGAATGAATTAGGGGGAAAGAAAACCCAGAAGCAGGATGTACAGTAGATATGATAAGGAGAATGCTTTATATGCCTTAAAGTGATACATTTGAGATACTATAAGGGAGAGGGCAGAGCTGCCAGCCAAGTCCCCTGAGGTCTCCAAGGATGGATCAGCCCCTTGGCCACCTTTCCCACTGGATCCTACCTCCTGCCCCTGAAGCCACCAAGAGATGGTGGAGAGAAGGCTGCAGCTGCGGTCTCTAGGGCTCTCTGTGCCTGTGGGGGCCCACCCAGTGCTACTGAAGGGAGGCGCCGTGGGGCCCCTGCTCTGGGAAAGCCCTTGTGCTGTGGCGTGGCTTGCTGCGCTCCTGATACCTGCAGCAGCCTCATGTGGTGCATGGCGGAGCCCTCCTTCAAGGGTGCCTCGTGCGCCAAGCCCTTTGCCTAGTCTCTAGTCTGGTGGGCACCTCCGCCTACATGCTGTGGTCCTGCCTCAGCAGAGCGGCGCCTGGAACAAGACTTTCTGTTGCCGCTCTAGCAGCCGCACCTGGGCGAGAGAACCTACTGTGGGGAGTGCTGCGGCATGGCCTTCTACCTGAGCTCTGTACTGTGGCACCGGCTCTGCTGCCCAGCCTGACTTGGGTCTTCAAGGACCCTGGCTACTTCCGTAAGCACCTGGCGGCCCACCAAGGCAGCCGGCCCCTTAGCTGCTCCACCTGCAGGGAGGGCTTCTTCAACAGGTACGGCCTTGAGAAGCACCATTTGGTCCACAAGACCAAGAGGCTGGGGCCACCATTCCCAGGGCCAAGGAGTCCTGAGGAGGACGGGCCGGAGGCGGTTGACCTCCTGCCTCCTCCTGCCCTGGGGCATCATCAAGGAGCTTGCGGGGACGGGGTCTCCACCTGCCAGTCCACCCCTCCCCCCTTTCTACCAAAGCCTTCTAGGGAGGCTTCACTACATAGGGTGGCCATTCTTGTCATGAGAGATGAACTTAATCCTTCACCTCTCTTCTGCTTCCCTGGCATCCTGGGAACTCTAGGACCCCTCCCAACACCAATCCCTCTCCATCTGCCCCTTTTAATCTCCCTCTCCTACCTGAACCAGTAGGAAATGAGGCTCATTCCCAGCTCCCCTGATTACCACCACCATCTTGGAATGGAATGGGGGAGGGGGAGATGGGCTGGGAGAGACATGGGCTAGGGGGCTGATTGCCTGTGGGACGTGGGGGAGGGGCGCAGTCTGAACAAAGTCAGAAATAAATATTCTTGAGGCAATGAGAAAAGTCAACTCTTTTCCTTAAAACATTTCCTGATGCACAGTTTCCCCATAACTGTGGGAGGCACCACGACTCAGTGCAAAACCCAGAAGTTCTGCCCGGCTCCTCACTCCTTTTCTCTTCCCACATTCAATCTGCCACCAAATTAAGCTGCCTCTTTCCAGCAGTATCCTTCTTTTCCATTCTTTTGGCCTTTTCTTTCTATAAGATGCGACTACTCACAATCCTGGCACCAGCCACCTCCCAGGGCTTTTGTGGAAATCGTGCTTCGGGGTCTGGAAGCCCTCGAGCTAATTCCTTTAGCTAGTTCCTCTAGCTAAACTATTCTCCTTTGTCAAAGGGAAGGACAGAGGTAGGACCTTTTTGGGGGAGGGATGGGGGGAGGAAGATAGATGGTAGAAATAATTGGGTAGTCCAATTCAACTTCACAAACATGTATTAAACATCTAGTATGTGCCAAGTACTCTGAGTCTCCAGGGAGACAAAGACAACAAGGAGTTTAAAGTGTACTCTCAACATGAACTTTTTTGCCTGGGTTACATGAACAACTACATCTTTTTTTTAAAAAAAATAGACTACTTAAGTCTCATTTCTATTTTGCCTCAAGTTTTTCAGAATATTTTTCTCCCAATAGCCTTGTGGGTACAAATATTATTACTGTCATTTTATCAGTGAGGACACTAAGGCCCAGCAAGGGGATACACTTAGACTGAGGTCACACAACTAGTAAATGTCAGGGATGGAACTTGAACACACATTCCCTGACTCTAGGACTATCATTCTTTCCATACACCAGATGCCCTAAGCTAATGATCACCTAACCAAGGGCAGTTTGTCCCAAGAGGGAAAGGCGAGTTCTCCCAAACCACTCACCTTCTTGGTCTTCAACAAATCACCTGACAGCAGCTTCCCAAAGACAAATGGGGATCTGGTCTTACCTCTCACTGTTTCCATTCCTGAAATGGAACTGCTTTCTTGAGCTCCAGAAGCTAAAGGGAAGGGAGCTAAAGGTATAAGAACAGATCAGATATTTGGCCAGGAAGAGACTGAAGCCCCTCAGAGTTCCTGCGTAAGCCCTGCCCTCACATTTGTGGCTTCAGTTTCATTGTGCTGATGATGCACAGATAAGGATTCTGAAAACTAAAGGTCCTATTTCTATAGCCAACAAACCGCTTAGCAAGCAGAGTGCTGAGCTCTTGTCCTTTTCATGAACACATTCCTGTTTACACAGAATAAGCTTTTCATACAAGAATGGGCAGCAGATAGTTCTTTCCTGATCTAAAAGGATTATTGGAAGGGGGTGGGGTACAGTTGGTAAGAGACTGTTTAAACCCCAATCTTACCGTTTCTATCTGCTGGCTTCTTTCTCAGAGGACTAGAAACTATATTCCTATTCTCTGTGAGTTTCAAATAATTTATGTTTTAGGCCAATAACTCTTTGGAATCCTGAAGACATTTCTTTACCCCATTTTCTGTGTAATCAAGATGAAAAGAGTTAGATTTGACGTGAAAAAAAAAACAAACCTGGGTTTGAATGCCAGGACTGAACCTTATAAGCTATGTTCTTGGAGAAGTCCCTTAAATTCTATGGGTCTCAGTCTCCTTGTTTGTAAAATGAGAGGTCTGGACAGTATGATCTCTGAGGTCTCTTCCAGTTCTAAATCCTAACATGTGAATTAGCTCATTAATGTTCTTGTATAGGAAGAGCAACAGCTCACATTACTCACTCCAGCCACCATCTCCCCTTGTTCTCCAAAGTAAGACTCCATCCTTGGAGCCATCTGTGGAGTCATAGGTCAGCTTTGACTTTTGCTTGCCCAGTTCCAAGCATCCTAAAGTTTAGGAGTTTAGGTTTAAAAGCCACACTTCCTCCAGATTTCCCTATTTCTCTCAAGGGCATCACTATCTTCCCAGTCTCTTTGATCTATGACCCTGGAGTTATTCTTAATTCTCTCTCCTAATTCTGCTATATTCAATCAGATGCCCCATGTTGACATCTCTGCCTTCACAGTATCTGTCAAATCCATCCCCTTCTTTCCATTTACCTGGCCATCACCCTGGGCTCAGCCCTGCACATTTCCATTACTTCTCCTCTGGACCATGGTAATACCTTCCTAATGCATCTCCTTACTGCCAGGCATCATGGTATAGGAATAAAGACCATTGGCTCTGGAAACAGAGAAACTAGAGTTCAAATCTCAAGCTCTGCCACTTACTACTTTTGTGACCAAGACAAGTCACTTTTGGCCTCTGTGTCTCACTTTTATGTAGAGGTAATATAATCTCTAGTTCTAAATCTATGATCCTAAAGAGAAGAAAAATGGGTGTAGAGCCAGGAAATTCCATCTCAGTTGTGCCTAACTCCCAAAAATTATTCTTGGGGAAACAGGTGGTGAGAGCATTCACTGCTTGATAGTCTCACTGTATACTTTTAATTTTGGTTTTTTGTTTTGGTTTGGCTTTTTTGGTATTATATTGATGTCACATGTTTCATTCTGGGTGGCTAGAGAAAGGAGAGAATTGGGGACAAATGAGTAATGGTTGAACAGATGGTGAACTCATTGGGGTTCTAGGAACACATAGGTGGCAGTGGTTCACGATGATAAAAACAATAATAGCCAGCATTTGTATACTGATTTAAGATTTGCAAGATGTTTTACAAACATTTATCCACATGACAATATTAGGAGATAGATAATATCATTACCACCATTACATAGTAAAGCCTTGCCCAAATTAAAATTTTTGACATTATATTAATTTTTTATTTAATTAATTTAAAAGAATTAATTTTTAAAAATAAATTTATGACTTTTCCCCTTTAGTATGGTTTTGAATATTAGTTCAACCTGAGGTTAGTAATGTTAGAATTTGTTGAAGACATTTTTCTTTTTAATTGTATTCTCCAAGCTGTAACTGACAGTCAAAAATGAGTGTTCTCCCCCTTCTGAAACTCTACTTGACCATAACCATTATACTGTTGTGCATCAGGGTGTTTGTAAAGCTTTATGCTGTGGTGTGATGGATGAACTGTCAGTGAAATTTGTTTTGATGTTTTTATGAAGTGTCAGTAGTGATCGCTGTTGTACACTTTCTACATGAATAACCACTATGGGTGTGCAGTTATTAGAAAATGGTGCTCAGTGATTGATCTTAATCCATATCAAGGACTATCTTTAAGTCAGTCAGCATTTCTTAAATGGTACCAAGAACTTTGCTAAGCATTGGAAATACACCAGTAGATAGTCCCTCCCCTCAAAAAGCTTACATTCTAATGGGGGAAGATAATGTACAAACCATAAAAGTAAGCTGAAAAGGGTGGTGGAGGGGAGGAGATAAGAATGTCTAGTACAGGGGTATAATAGAGGAAGTCCTGAGTGCAGCCCAGAGAGGAATGAGAGGGTTTGAGGGATATCCAGTGATAGTGATGATAAATGCATTGAAAAGATTTGGAACAATGTGTGGATACTTTGAAGGAAATGTTTGTTAGGAAAGAAGATGAAGTAAAAACTATTGCATATGATATGTCTGAAACAGTGGCATATTCCAGCACTTCTTAAACTGTGGGTCATGACCCAATATGGGGTTTCAAAAAATTTGGCAACAGTAGAAGATTTCTGAACATGCAAGAACCAACAATTAATTAAGACTCAAACTCGTAATGAATCTGAGGTGTTTCTGGCAGCACTTGCCTCTGTGGCATTGGGCAACTTCTCTGCAGCTTTGGTTCTGAACATAAAGCACACACACTTTGCACTGTATATGCCCTCATGCCACACAACGCCAAGGCACACTGCCAAAATTTGAAAAGGGATAGAGAGTGGAAAAAGTTTAAGAAGCCCTGAATATTCCAGCATCTCTAAAAAGACAGATGTTAGTGGGTGTTTTTAGATTCTAGTTATTAAATTTCTTACTGCTACTCAGAAGTTAATGAGAAATAAGAAGGGTGAGGGAAATTCCTTCTTAGAACTTTAATAGAGGAGAAGAAAATATATCTAGGCCTTACATTCAATCCAATAAGCATTTATTATTTGAAATGCATCTAAATAGTTCAGGTTCTGTATTTTACCCATTAATCTATCTAAATCATATGTCATTTTTGGGATTAAAAGACTTATATTTCGATTTTTAAAAATTAGTGTGGGTCTTTTTTCTGATAAAGGTCTCTTTCTAAGATATAAGGGAGTTGAGTCAAATTGATAAGAATAAGAACCATTTCCCAATTGACAAATGGTCAAAGGATATGAATAGGCAGTATTCAGAGGAAGAAATCCAAGCAATCAATACTCATATCAAAAATGCTTTAAATCAATAATAATTTTTAAAAGTCAAACTAAAACAACTCTGAGGTATCACCTCAGACATATCAGATTGGCAAACTTGACAAAAATGGAAAACAACCAAAGTTAGAGGGCTGTAAGTTACTGGGTTTTTTAATGCTGGTGAAGCTGTGAACTTGTCCCATCACTGTAGAAAGCAGTTTAAAGCTATGCTGTTAGTTTGCCGAAACTTTCATACTATGTGTACCTTTTAACCCAGAAATACTGCTACTAAGTCTTAACCCTAAAGAGATCAAAGCAAAGGTAACCCATACATACAAAATATTTACAAGAAATTTTCTCATGATGGTAAAGAAATAGAAATTGAGAGAGTTGTCATCAATTGTGGAATGGCTAAACAAGTATAGTATATATATATATATATATATATAGTATATGAAGGTGATAGATTATTGTGCTATAAGAAATAATTAATAAGATGGTTTCAGAAAAACCTGGAAAGATTTTATGAAATGAATGCAAAGTGAAGTAAGCAAAACCAGGAAAACAGTTTATGTGATAAAAAAAAAAAACATTGCAAAGATAAATATTTTTGAAAGATTTAGGAACTCTAATCAATGTAATGACCAACCACAGTTCCAAAGCATTCATAATGAAATATGTTATTCACCTCCAGATAGAAAGCTAATGGATTCAGAGTACAAATTAAAGCATATTTTCTTTTCTTTCCTTCCTTCCTTCCTGGACATAGATAATACAGAGATATGTTTTGCCTGACTATACATATTTGTAATTGATTTTGTTTTTCTTGCCTTCTCAATCCATGGAAGAGAGGAGGAGGAGGAAGAAGGGAGAGACTTTGGAACTGAAAATTTAATTAATTTTCTTAAACACCTAACTTAGTAAGTGTACTTTCATGTACCATTTAAGAAAAAACACATTTAAAAAACTTCCAACAATTGAAAATATTAGCATAAAATAATACAACCCAATTATAAGCTAGTTTAGCTATAAGATAATTGACAAAGGATCAAACACACTGAATTGCATAGACTGGAAAAATAAAGCTTTTATGCAACAAAGCACAAGTGATTAAGCTAGTAAATTGTTTTAAAACCACATAATTTGGCAGAGTCAAGATGGTGGAGTAGAAACAGGACTTCCACACAGCTCTGGCTCCCACATCCTCCAATTCATGTAAAAAATGAATCTAAACAAACTTTGGAGCTACAGAACCCACAAAATGACACTGAGAAGCTAACCTCCTACTGAGGACAGCCCAGCAGGCCAACAGGAAGTAGCCAGCACAATGCACCAGGAGTGGAGCCCAGCCCCAAGTTAGCCCAAGGTTTTAGCCTCAGGGCAGCCTGACCAGCAGCCAGCTGGAGGGACTTCAGATTACCAGCAGCTGTGGCAGTTTCCAGAATTATCAACCCAGAGATGCTAAGGACAAAGTGAGAGGTCAGTGCAGTGTGGATTTTGGGACCTGGAAATTTGAGAGTACAGTCTTGCCTTTGTCCCCAGGACGAGAAGCAGCTGAGGCTCCACAGCTGTGCAGCCACCCACCACATAGCTGCTTCAGAGCTTCTGGTCTGCAGATTGTAGTGGGACTAAACAACCAGTCTGAGAGGTAATTGCTCTTGCTTTAACCTTCTTGGATCTCGATTGCTCTCTAGGGTGGAGGTCCTAGGGTGCATGAACAGTTTGCCAGAGCCAGTGGAGGCTTCAGAGAGGGAGGTCAACTAATAGCTCCAGCAGCTGAGAAAATCCCAGCATTTGGGATAAGCTCCCATTTCTGGTAGCAGAGCTCTACTGTGACAAAAGGCACAAAAGTCAAGTAATTGAGTGGCAACATGAGCAAGCAAAGGAAGCAAAGCAGAGCAATCCAACTTTACACTCCTATTTTGGGGACAAAAAGGATCAAAGTATGAAACAGGAGGAAGATAATGAAGTCAGTACTCCTGAACCAAAAGCTTCCAAGAAAAATATGAGCTGGTTACAGGCCATAGAGTAGCATAAAGAAGATTTTAAAAATCAAATAAAAGAAGGGGAGGAAAAATTGGGAAGAGAAATGAGAACAATGCAAGAAAATTGTGTAATGAGAGTCAACAACCTGACTGAAGAAAATAACACCTTAAAGAATAGACTAACTCAGATGGCAACAAGAGGCTCAAAAAGGCAATGAGGAGAAGAATGCCTTAAAAAGCCAAATTTGCCAGATGGAAAAAGAATCTCAAAAGCTCACTGAAGAGAATCATTCCTTCAGAATTAGATTGGAGAAAATGGAAGCTAGTGACTTTATAAGAACTCAAGATACTATTAAACAGATCCAAACAAATGAAAAAATAGAAGGCAATGTGAAATATCTCATTGGGAAAACCAGTGACCTGGAAAATAGATCCAGGAGAGATAATTTAAAAATTATTGGACTAACTGAAAGCCATGATCAAAAAAGAACCTAGAAATCATCCTTCAAGAAATTCTCAAGGAAAATTGCAGTGATGTTTTAGAACAGAGGGCAAAAAAGAGGTTGAAAGAATCCACTGATCACCTCCTGAAAAAGATCCCCAAAAGAAAACTCCTAGGAATATTATAGCCAGGTTCCAGAGTTCCCAGATCAAGGAGAAAATATTACAAGCAGCCAGGAAGAAACAATTTCAATATTGTGGAAACAATCAGAATAGCACAGGACCTGGCAGCTTCTACACTGAAGGGATGGAAGGGCTTGGAATATGATATTCCAGAGGGCAAAGGAGCTGGGATTAAAACCAAGAATCACCTACCCAGCAAAACTGAGTATTATGTTTCAGGGGAAAATTTGGTCATTCAGTGGAATAGAGGACTTTCAAGCATTCTTGATGAACAAACCAGAGTTGAATAGAAAATTTGACATTCAGATACAAGAAGCAAGAGAAGCATGAGAAGGTAAACAGGGAAAAGAAATCATAAGGAATTTATCAAAGTTGAACTACTAATATTCCTACATGGAAAAACAATAATTGTAACTTATGAAACTTTTATCAGTATGAGAATAGAAATGTGTGTGTGTTTATACATACATATATGTCTATATAGGAGGGTATATGGACATATGAATATATATGTGAGTGTGTGTATATATGTCTACAGTTATACATAGACAGAGAGCATAGGACCAATTGTCCAATTGAATAGGAAGGGATGACACTTAAAAGGTGAAATTAAGAGATGAGAGAGGAATATAATGAGAGGAAATGGGGAGAGAAAGAATGGGGTAAATTATCTCATATAGAAGAGGCAACAGAAACGTGTTACAATGGAGGGGAAGAACAGGAAGGCAAAAGGGAATGAGTCAACCTTGTTCTCATTGAATTTGGCTTAGGGAGGGAATGACATGCACACTAAAGAGTAGAAGGGAAAGGGAAGAGAAGGGGGATAATGGAAGGGAGAGCAGGCTGGGGCAAAGGAAGTTAGAAGCAACCACTTTTGAAAAGGGACAGGATCAAAGTAGAGAATAGAACAAGTGGGGGGTGGGATAGGATGGAGGGAAATATAGTCAGTCTTTCACAATATATCTACTATGGAAATGTTTTACATAGCTACACATGTACAACCTATATTGAATTGCTTATCTTCCCAGTAAGGATGAGTGACGAGGGAGGAAGGGAAAGAATCTGGAATCCAAAGTTTTAAAATCAAATGTTTAAAAAAAATATATATATATATACATATATATATGTATATATATATATATATATATATATATATATATATATATATACAGGTACTGGGGCATAGAGATCCACCGTGCCCTACTGGAAAGTTGGAGGGGGGATGGGGAAAGATAAGGGAGAGAGCAGATTGGGGGAGGGCATATTCAGTGGGATTGCTATTTTGGGGTGGTGGGTAGGGAAAAATGGGGAGAAAATTTGCAACTCAAAATCCTGTGGAAATGGATGATGTAAACTAAAAAATAAAAAAGAGAGGAAAATTTTTAAAAAAGATTTATTATCTAAAAAAATAAATACATAAAATAAAAGCACATAATTTGTACCTGGAGCATTGTAAGCATTGCATAAAGAAATATTGGGTTGTTTTTTTTTTCTATAAATAAGCACTTAGATCCACTTCAGAAAGCAAAGCTTTGACTCTTGCCCACTGTACCTATTAGCTCAAAGAATGAATTTTATTGGAGATACATTTTAATAACTCTTGAATGAAAAAAACTACTGAACTTAAAAAATGTCAACTTCATTTTAGTAAATAGTACCCTCCCAATCCAACTTTTAAAAGGATACTTATATGGAGTTTAAAAAAACCTGGAAAGACATAGATGAACTGATGCTGAGTGAAGTGAGCAGAACCAAGAGAACATTCAACACAATAATACCAACATTGTGCCTTGATCAACTATGACAGACTTAGCTTTTCTCAGCAATACAATGATCTAAGACAATTCCAAAAGACTCATGATGGAATATTCCGTCCATATCCAGAGAAAGAACTATGGAGTTCCATGGTTCCATGGATGGAACCATATCAAATATGGATTTGATACCAAAGATAAATAAGTCGAGAGCAAAATATTGGTAGATATAAGGACTTTGATCCTTTTGGGGTATATATTTAGTAGTAACATTTCTTGGTCAGAGGGTAGAAGTTAAGTGACTTTTCTTAGGGGTCTATTTAAGCTTTAATACATTTTTGTTAATTGTTAGGTATTCTTGCATAATTCTAAATTGTTTTCCACTAGTTGAATCAATTTATAACTCCACTAACAGAATATTAGCATACTTTTCTGTCTACAGTGCCTACAGCATTGACTCTCCCCGACTTTTGTCTTTCATATTTTTCATTTTTCAAATGTATTCCTGTGGGGAGACTGGAGGGGGACAGAATAAGAACCTAATTACCCTGGTGTCACTGTGTCCAGATCTCTACAGTCTCAGGTACTGAAATAACTGGCAGAAATAGTGATGTTTGAAAGGTTAGTGAAAATAGTAAAGGCACCACAGGCCTGAGGAAGAATGTGCTGCTTTTCCAAAAAGGGGAAAAAATGGAATCTGCATAGTACATTGTGGACCTGTGAGCTTAAACTTTGATACTTGACAAAATCCTAGAGTTTATTAATAAGGAGATAGTTAGTAGACATCTGATAAAGCAACAATGGCCACAAAGAACTATTTTCACTTCATCAAGAATGGATTGTACCAAATAGGGTTACTTACCTGGTTAATAAAGGGAAAACTGTATACAAAATTTACCTTATAAGCCTACAGGTAAGTTAATGGGAAGGCTACACAAATTAATAGGAAGTAATTTTAAAATGGAGACAGCACTCCCACCTGGGGATTTGGGGGGGAAGGCACCAGTAAAGTCCTCCTGTAGCTTGGAGGCACATGAGTTGCTTGTCACTAATGGCCTACTGGACATCTCCACCTGTCCATAGGTATCTCAAATTGAACATACCTAAATAGAACTGGCTATCCTCCACACACCTATCCCTCTTCTGAACTCCCTGCTTTCCCTCAAGGGTATCACCGTTTTTCCTATCAACCAAATTCACAACATTAGAGTCAAATCTTTTCTCTCTCACACCTCTCACCTCTCATTGTCAGTTCTCACCAAGGCTATTGATACTTCTTTCACACCTGTCCACCTGCCTCCACTCATGACCATTTCCCTAGTTCAGCTTCTCGTCACCTCCTGCTTGACTCTTTTAAGTCTCCTAATTAATTGTTCTCCAAGCATCCTGTCTCCCCCTTCTCTAATCTGTCCTCCAACCAGCTACAAAATTGAAATTCCTAAAGCACAGGCCAGACAAGGTTCAGCAGCTACTTACAGACTTACCTGCTCCATAACTATCTTCCAGACTGATTTCATCTTCTTCTCCCTCTAGTCAAGCCAATCTATGTGTTGTTTCCCACACGTGATATTGCACCTTCTGCCTTTGAGCTCTTCCCAAGCATTTCCCCTATCTGCATGGTCCTGCCTCCCCCCACCCCTAGCCGCTTTCAAGGCTCAGTTCCAGTGCCACCTTCCTCAGATGGAGGGTCTATATCTGGTGCAGGTGATCACTCTGAGGGCTTGAATAAACATTCCTTTTAATAAAAATGTATTCAAATACCCTCAAGTAAAAAGCAGTTCCTAAGGTGGTTAAAAACTTAATTCACAGGAAGAGAAATGCAGTTAAAAGCCCCAGCAAGGATGGGTTGTTTTTTGTTTTTTTTTTAAGCAATTGGGGTTAAGTAACTTGCTCAAGGTTACATGGCTAGTCATTATTTATGTGTGGGTGCTCATTTTCTGAGGCCGGATTCGATCTCGGGTCATCCCAACTCCGAGGCTGGCGCTCTACTCACTGCGCCACCTAGCCGCCCCTTTAGGGCAATTGGGGTTAAGTAACTTTCCCAAGGTCACACGGCTAGGTTTTTGTTTGTGTGGGTTAAGTGTCTGAGGCCGGATCCGAACTCAGGTCCTTCTGACTCCAGGGCCGGCGCTCTACTCACTGCGCCACCTAGCCGTCCCTACAAGGATGGGTTTTAAGAAGGTCCTTTGAGGAGATTTCCAGTCTTAGAGCTGACTTCATATAACTCCTTGTCCAAATGTCTCCCAGCTGGCTCCCAGACAGTGCTCTACAAGTAAATGTTTAATAAACAGATCTCCAACCAAAATAATTTACTCCCTGCCCACTTTTATGTTTAATCTACAGTATTAGAATTTTCTCTATCAATTTCTTAAATCTAGAGTACAAACAGAACAATAGATTAAGCCCTGAATTGTAGTTTGACCATTTCTAAAGTATAAATGCTCATGCTGAACATTTGAGTTGATTCTCCAGGACCAGTACAAGAAGCCTCCAGCACACTCCCAGATCACACTCGAGAACTCCCAGATTAGTCTGTCTGGAGGCAAAGTTAACTCAAAGTGCCCCAAGTTTGCTCCACAACTCCTTTGTTCTCAGCAGTCCTAGCTAGTGTTATCTGGGACTGGAGGGAATGTTTACTCAAACCACCAGTTCCACTCAGTCCATACTTACTAAACCACACACCTACTGCATAAAGCCTTTCCTGCTACCCATCCCGGATGTCTTTGCTCTCCGCGCCCCCTCCCCCCATGAAAGTAATTTATATTTACTTTGAATACATATTTTGTGTTTATTTATATAGGTACATTTGCTCCTATAGAATCGAAGTTCCTGGAGGGCCCGGCTGTCATATATTTTTTACTTAATCTCTCCAGTGCCTAGCATAGCACATGCTAGGCATTTAATAAATATTTGCTCAGTTTTTAAATTTAATTGAAACATGGCTTATTTTTGAAGAATTCACATTGCTCTAAATTCCCAGAACCAGTGGCTATAAGGATGGGGGGAGGGAGCAAAAGCTAACAAGTGAGATTTTGTAGTCCTAAGAAGTCTGTAATCAAGAAATAAGTACAAAGTGCAGAAGCAGTATTTAAATCCCTCATACACTGCAATCCAATGACAAAGACCTCCTTGCTGCTCCTTGGAAAGGACGTGCGATTTCCTGTCTCAGAATTTTCACTGGCAGACACACCCATCCCTGGAATTCTTTCCCTTTTCCTCTCTGCCTCCCACCTTCCCTGGCTTCTTCCTTCAAATCTCATCTAAATCATAGTGCCTCACCTCTCAGATGATCTCCAATGTTTCATGTATATATCTTGTTTGTATATAGTTGTTTGTATGTTCTCACCCCCATTAGACTGTGAGACCCTGAAGACTAGAGCCTGTTGGGGTGGGGGTTCCCCTTTCTTTGTATCCCCCAGCAATGCTGGTGGGTTTGCGTTAACCTCCATCTTCCTTCCTCTGTCCACCCGAGCACTGGGTCTAAAATCAGGAACACTTGAGTTCAAATCTCACTTGAGACACTTACTAGCTGTGACTCTGGGCAAGTCACTTAACCTTTGTCTGCCTCAGTTTCCTCATTTGTAAAATGGGGTTAATGATAGCATCTCTCTCCCAGGGTTGTCATGAGTATCAAATGTGATAATATTTGTAATGTGTATAGCACAGTGCCTGGTACATAGTAGGTATTTACTAAATGTTTGATAATAAATGCTTTCCCCCAGTGAAATAATTCACCATTCACCAAAATTCATCTAAAGGGAAACAGACAAAAGCAAAACAGCAACCATTCCAAAGAGGTCTCTTTAGGGACCTGAAAATGTTAGTATGACATCTTTAACACAGAAGGTACTCAGAATTACATCAGCTAGTTTTATTTAGTGCTATTCATAAAGCCCCTGAACAAAATCACGCAGCACCATTGTGAACACTTATTGAAGTTTTCTTCAGTATTCTTGCCTCTTCCTGAAATATGAATGAAATACCCCAGGAGCCGAGCTAAGGAGACAATCAATGAAGCCTAAATAGAGGGGATGGTTGGAAAAGGAGTTCTCCCATTTTACACTTAGATAACAAAGCAACCATGAAGTCAGTCCTTTTTCTTTGTTGACTTTATCCTAGTCTTCGAACCCCTGTAATTTCAGTATTTATTTTTAATTATTTCACTTGCCCCTCCGGCCAAATTACACTCAACATTGATATTACAGACTTGGAAAGAAACTAATTTGTTTTCTAATGATTTCCAAAATGGCTTAATTTACTTTCGTGCTTGGAATAAATGGTGAGCTGTTGCCTGCCAAGTCTTGTGCCTACAGTATGAGGAGGTCTAATTTATTTGCCAGGTACAATTCTGTCAGGACTATATCTCAAGTTCATTCTCAGTGAGGCTATTGGAGACTTTTCTGCCGACCTGGGTGAGTGGGGAAGCGACTTCTCTAGGACCCTGATTCTGCCACATATGGTGGGATTTGAGACAAGACTTGGTCCTTTCTGGGCCTCAGTTTTCTCACATGTAAATCTGTGCTATTGGACTAGATGTTCTCCAGTTCAATTTAATGTCTATTGTTCAGTCATTTTAATTGTCCAGCTCTTCATGACTCCGTTTTGGGTTTTCTTGGCAAAAATACTAGAGTGGTTTTCCATTTCCTTCTCCTTTTCATTTTATAGATGAGGAAACAGAGGCAAGCAGGATTAAGTGACTTGCCCAGGGTCACACAGCTAGTAAGTGTTTGAGGCTGGATCTGAATTCCAGGTCTAGCACTCTGTGCACTATGTATTTCCCTTTTCTTTTGGAGGGGGGAAGGCAGGGTAATTGGGGTTAAATGACTTGCCCAAGGTCACACGGCTAGTAAGTGTTAAGTGTCTGAGGTCTGATTTGAACTCAGGTTCTCCTGACTCCACGGCCAGTGCTCTCTATTCCCTGCCACATCTAGCTGCCCCACGCTCTTTACACTATAGTGCCACCTAGCCGCCTCCACTGTGGAGATGATGGACAGAGCAGGGCTCATATCCCACCTCTGCTACTTAGACAAGTCCCTTATACTACCTGGGCCTCAGTTTCCTCATTTACAAAATGAAAGATTTAGACTAGATGACATCAGAGGCTCCTTCATCTAAACAAATGATCCTATAACCCAAAGGAGATCAGAGGCCCTGTATTTACTAGAACGGCCACAGCAATACCTTTTTTGTTTGTTTGTTTCAGAACAAAGTGGGGTCTGTTGAGTGTGTAATGTCCAGATACACTATGATCAATGACTGTAGCCCATATTGTTTTACCATGAGAAACAATTAATCTGAGGAATTCAAAGACACAGGAGAATATTTACATGAATTAAAGCTGCACAAAATAAGCAGAGCCAGAAGAAATACACAATTACTACAGAGATGCAAAGGAAGAGATGACTAAAAGGAAGCCAGACTTGGAGTCACTGACAACCAACTTAGAGAGCAGAGAATGAACCAAACTTCTCCTAAGAGAGGTGGGCATTCATTACAGACCTGCCACATGCCATGCAGGAAATACAAATGCAAGAGTGAGACTGCAGGGCAAGGCAAAGAGCGTTGCATTTGGAATCTCTTGGCTTGGGTCCAAATCTTGAATCTACCATTTAACTTCCTGTGTGACCTGGGACAAGTCACTTCACCCCTATGGGCCTCAGTTTCCTCAACTGTACAATAAGGAGGTTGGGCTAAGCAACTTCAGAAGGCCCCTTCTATCTCTAATCATATGATGGGCCTTGCTCTCAAGGTCCCTACATTTTCATGATGCCATAAGTACACATGATATGGTATATGATGTCACATGGCTCATTTCTCTATTACATGTATTAGCTGTTTTTCTTTGTTATAAAGGAGGTTTTGAATTTCAAGTTGGTAAAGAGAGAGGAGAGGGGATGGAGGAGTAATTCCAGAAATGGTTGTGATATAAACACAAAAGACATCTATGAAAACTTTTTTTAAAGAAAGAAGATGAGATTAATAAATGTAGCTCATGTACCCTCTAGATGCAGACTTTCCATAACACCAATCTTATCACCTAGTCTACCAAGCAACCCGAGAAGCCAAGAAGTATCTCCTCTACTCAGAGCTCATTAAAGGGGGCGAGGGATGGGAGCCAACACTCAAACAGGACAGTTGTGATAGTTGTTGGGATATCAAACCAGCTTTTACTGGCTCACTGGATATCTTCCTAGATGATGAATACTCAGGCAAGAATCCAAGCCCAGTTAGATCCAATGATCACAGTGAAGGTTCAGAGCAAGAGAGAAAGGCTTTCAAAGGCAAAGTCTGATGATCAACCAACACTCCCGGCAGCCAAAGTCCCTCAGAGACTGGTAGCAGGCACAAGTAAGCACCAGGCCTCCAAGATTTCTCCCATCTCTGGAGTGCTGGGGCTGGAGTCAGAGGACCTGAGTTCAAATCCTATTTTTGTACTACTTGTGGACAAATCCCTTAGACTTTAGATCTCAGTTTCCTCCTTTGTAAAATAAGGGAATTGAACTAGATGGCCTTTGAGGTCTATGCAAGATTTAAAAATCTAAGACCCTATGACCCTCTGAGAAACAAGCCATAATAGCAATTACCCAGATAACAGAGAAAATAAATAGACATGCGACTGATTGCCAGCCTAACGTGTTATATATCATAGACTTTATACACCAATATAAGGAGGATTTAATAGTATACCCTCTTATAAAAAAGTCATACCACATAAATTTTGAATTTGTAAATAATTTCTCAACAGTATTGATTAAATAATTTTTTTTAGTTCATAATTCACAGAATCATAGGATTTTAGTGCTGAAAGGGTTCTTGGTGAATCCCCTCTACAACATACTGTCAAATGACCATCTGACTTGTGCTTGAAGGCTTCCAAGCAGGGAGAAACCCTCTACTTCCTAAGACATTTCATTCTATGTATGGATAGCTAGGAGGTGCAATAGAGAACCCTGAACCTCAAGATAGGAAGACCTGAGTTTAAATCTGGCCTCCAGACATTTACTAGCTGTGTAACCCTGGGCAAGTCACTTAATTTCTGCGTGCCTCAGTTTCCACATCTGCCAAATGGCAATAATAACACCCGACTCCTAGGGTTGTTGTGATAATAAAATAACATTTGTAAAGTACTTTACAAACTGTTAAGCATTATAGAAATACAGGCTATTATTTACTAGGAAGTTTTTTCTTGACATCAAATTCAAATTTTCTTTTTTTCAACATCCACTCATTATCCTAGTTCTGATGTCTGGAACCAAACAGAACAAGGTGAATCACTCTTTCTTGTGACAGCCTCTCAAACCCTGTAACACAGCGACCATGTCCTCTCTTAAACTTCTTTTCCTCAGGCAAAATACCCGCAGGTCCTTCAACTGATCCTCAAAAGTCACGGCCTCAAGGCTCTTTACAACCCTGGCTGCTCTCCTCTGGACACTCTTCAGCTTGTCACTGTCCTTACCAAATGATGGAACCTCCAACTGAGCACAGCATCCCAAAGGTGGTCTGACCAGAGTGGGGGTACACTGGGACCAGCATTAGATTTTATCTTATTCGATTCAACCTACTGCTCTAGCCTGGCAAGACCTTTTATGAATTCTGATTCTGTCATCTACTGTTAGCCATCTCTCTCAGCTTGTGTCATTTACAAATTCTGTGGGCCAGCCGTAGAGGCAGCATAGTGCCATGGATGGTTCCCTGGGCACTTCATTGGATACCGCCTCCCAGCCTAAACCATTAATAAGTCGTCTTCCATCCAGACCCTTCTGCCCACTCTAATCCGTCTACTTCTCCTACTTCCTAGTCATCTTCTTTCTGTCGTCTCCACAAGAATCGTAGGAGATACTTTATTGACCACCTTGTGAAATTCTAAGTAAACTCTATCTATGGCCATTCTCCTCTTCTACCAGTGTAAAAACAGGTCAAAAAGGGGAAATTAGGATAAGGGTTTGCCCACAAAATCCAGGACTTCCTGACTCCAAGGCAATGCTCCACTGTACTACGCAACTGTTCACCTAAAGTGGGTAGGAAGAGGCTTATCCTTTCCATCAGTCAACTGAGGCTAAGAGAAGTGCCATGATTTGCAGGGGTAAAAAGTAGCAGTTAAGATTCAAACCCACGTTTTCTGACACCAAAGCCAGTGGCTTTGTGGCTTTTAGAGCTACATCTTGTCCCATGGTCTGGAGGTGAGTGGCAAGAGTGGACAGGCAGCCCCAATGAGAGTGACTGATCACTCAGTTGCTGATGTTGATCCGCAGTATGCTCTGGGATGTGGGCCAGGAGCCATTTAATCAGCTATTCAGTTCTGCTGTTATTCAAGATAACTAGATGGACATGGGGGCTTACAATCAAGCTTGAACATCCTGCATTAGCCATTTGTGATAGCTCAAATGGTTCTCCCTGTTCTCTGAAATGCACTAAACCACCAAGAAGGCATGTTTCAATGGCCAAAAAAATGAGTTCATAAACCATTGTTACTTTTTTACCTTTGCAGAGAGCCTATGAAACATAGGAACACTAGTTCATTATATTTTAATATATATGCCGATGTAAAACTACTATTTCTAGGAGGAGGGTTTTATGTTCCATTTATAATATGTCTGTCAGACATAATGAATACTTTTGGTGGCAATATTTTATTCATTCCTTCAGCAAACATTTATTAAGCTCATTTTATAGAATCTAGGGCTCAAAGATAACAGAGATCCCCAAATGACTTACTAGTTAAATGCTGCCCTCTATATGAAAACTTTTTTTTATTTCCTTACTTCCCTCTCCCCTGCCCCCATCGAAAGTATCCTCCTTCCAAAAAAAGTATACTGTCTATACTTTCTTATGTACATATTATCTCCCTTAATGAATTTAATCTCCTTGAAAGTAAGACCTGTTTTATTTTTCTTCTTTGGATTATCATCATTTTACACAGTGTCTGGTATGTAGAAGGTGCTTAATAAATGCTTATTGGTTTATAATTCAGGGTCACTTAGGTAATAAGTAGCCAAGCCAGAATTGGAACCCAGGTCTGTTGTCCTAAAATCCAGTACTCTTTCCACAAGACCACAAGGCTGTGTGCAAAGCATTTGGCTAACCCCAGTGGGGATATCAATATGAATGGCACATTCTTGCTCTCAAAGAGTCCCTAGTTTCACAGAGAAGCTTAAGAGAAGGCTCATTACAAGGCAAAGAGACTTTCAGGAGTTCAAAAACAAAATCCCTCTTATAGTGAGATTTAAAATAACACAGGCACAACTGATTAGCAATATGCACTATTTCCCATTCTGAATCTCCCACTTTAGGAGATATTTATTGAGATCACTTGGGTTGCCCTCCTGCTAATAGACTTTGAAATACAAAGTCCCAGTTATCATTTTTTTTTTGCTCTATACCCATAGGAGCCCAATCCTGCAAAAATACCCATGATCATTCCCCCTTTGAAGAGGCCAGTTGTGATGGATAAATGAATTGATCAGGGGCTTAAATAAACTCTGTTGTCACTTTTGAGAAAGTCCTTAGAAGTGCCTATTGACTTCCAGGTTGAAAGTCCCCTTTCAAGCATATATTACTAAACAAATACTATCCTATCTATGCAGGTCATCTTTTCTGTCATAAACTCAAGGGAAGTGACAATTCCATTTATCTCTTTATCATTTATATTGGTTCTTCCCACATTTCCCAAGCCTATTCCTATCATCAAATGTCCTAACCCCTTCCTTCATCTTGACCCCATATCACAAAAACATAACATCTGCCTCTGTAGTTCAACTTAGCTTGCCCACTGATTACTACCTAAAAGCCAAAGGGAATAAGAGAGGAAAGGGAAGTGGAGAGGGAGGGGAGAAGAGACAGAGGAAGCTAGAGGGAGATGGAGAGAAAAAGAGGAGAAACAGAGAGGCAGGAAGAAAGACAGGGATAGAGAGCTAATTTTGTGAATGAGGACAAGAATCCCAGAAATCTGCAATGCTTTTTTGCAGGCTTTGCATAGAAAGTGAAACATACCTTTCCTTCTCTAGCTTTCATTCATGAACAAACTTTAAAACAATGGAAAGAATACTGAATTTTGAGTTAGATGACCTGTGTTCAAATCTTTTGTCACTTACTGCCTCTATGAATTTGGGCAAATTTATCCAATGATGTGAGTCTCAGTTTCCTCACCTGCAAAATCAGAAGGTTGGATTAGATAATGTCTAAAGTCCCTTTTGGTTTTATGTCTCTGATCCTTGTTTGGTCTGTTATGTGTTAGGTACCAAGGCTTCATGGGTCCTATTATCAAAGAGCTTATAGTATTACAGGGTAGAAAGATACACACATACAAATTACTGGGATATAAGAGGGTGAGATAACAGCAAAGAGGGGGTGGGGTGGGGAAGGTCAGGAAAAGTGATGTGAGAAATCTGAGGAGGGAACAGAAAATAATAATTGAGATGCTGTTAGAGAATAGGTACACAAACGTACTGGCAGAATTGTGATCAGGTCCAGTCATTCTGAAAAGTAGTTTGGAACCATGCCCCCCAAAATCATTAAACTGCATAATCTTTGACCCAGCAATACTCATTACTAGACATTTACCCCAAAGAGATCAATGAATGAAGGAAAGGAGCTATATTTATAGCAGGAACTTTTCATCTAGAAAAGAACTCTGGGTGCCCATCATTCAAGGAATGGCTGAAAAAATTAAGCATATGAATGCAGTGCAATATTATTGTGTCATGAAAACAAGTAAGGGTCAAATTTAAAGTCCAGGAATATTTGTGTGAACCAATAAAGAATGAAATGAGCAAAAGCTAGAGAAAGATTAATGTTGAGTACAACCTTTTAAAGGAAAATAACTATGAAAGATTTAAGAACTTTGGGCAATGAAATGACCAATTACAAGCCTAAAAGAGTGATGATATATCATGCTTCCCATCTCTTAGAAATGGGTGATAGACTAGAGTGCAGAATGAGTACATTCATTTTCTGACAAGGAAAAATGGATGAGGTTGTTTTGTTTGATTCTGCCCATTGGTTATAAAAGAGGGGTTTTATTTTGGGGGGAGGAGGAGAGGAGATAAAAGAGAGGTAGGGGTAATTATAATGATGACAAGAAAAGAAAAAAGTGTATATATATATTTTTTCAAATGCTTTATTACCTTCTGGTTTACTTCATTCATTTCCACCAGATTTTGTGGAATCTTCCCTCCCTCCCTTCTTCCCTTCACTTCCTCCTTTCTACCTCCCT
Source organism: Gymnobelideus leadbeateri (assembly GCA_011680675.1). Taxonomy (NCBI): domain Eukaryota; kingdom Metazoa; phylum Chordata; class Mammalia; order Diprotodontia; family Petauridae; genus Gymnobelideus; species Gymnobelideus leadbeateri. The sequence goes on along the minus strand of WOXC01007476.1, from coordinate 218,130 downwards.
TTCCCCCTTCTTTCCTCCCTCCTTCCTTCATCTTGAAAAAGAAATCACTAGGAGGTAGCTTTGAATTTTGAGAAATGTAGAAGCACCTTTTTTTCACCAGTAAATGTACCTTAATTTTCATAATAAATTTGGAGTTTACGAATAGAATCCCACCTCCAAAAAGACTCACGAAGTTCAAGGAAACAGCTTTTCCTGATCACAGATTAAACTGTGACATCTCTTGAACAGAAACTCATTTTAGCAATCATTTGGAAGTACAATAATAATGAAACCCCTTTATCTTGTTCCTTCTCTGGGAGAATACCGAAGGCTTACAATTGTTTGAAAAGCAGAGATTCATGTCCATAAGCTGGGTTTTGGTGCCCTCCAGTGTGAGACTGTCAAATATCCTGTTTGGAAAAAGACACTGGCCTAGGACAAACTATGTCTGAGAATGGTCTTTGTGATTTTATGAGGGCGATTTATTTCATGCAAGGTGGTTTTTTTGTTTTGTTTAGTAGAATCTTTATATTGCTTCATCAATTTCTTGTTTTGAAAATCTGATTTATTTAAAATTCAGAAACATGAACCAAGTGGCTGTCACATTAGAATGAAGCCTATGTAAAGACTAGGAAGCCCAAGATTCACTATTATTTCCATCCAAATACTTTTAAATCAGGGTCATGTTAGAAAAATACAAAACTGATCCTGTTTGAAATCTAGAATCTCTACCTAGTTCCCAGGGAGTAGGTAGTAATCACTCCTTTATGGTAGAAAGAACACTGGCTATTGAATCAGAGGTCCCTGGTTCAAATTTCTCCCTCTGCTAGTTATATAACAAGCCCTCCACCCCTTGGAGCTTGGGCAGATATTCTGATTTAGGGGAGGAAGGCAGGACCTAGGAGGAATTTCCATAAACTTGAGCATGTACAGATATCCTCTACCTATATCTAGCTATGTATGAATCATCATATTGGTTTCTGAGAAGAAAAAGTTGATGACCCAAGGTGCCATACCTTGTAGAAGAAGATGGTGGCACTCTTGGAAGCTGGTCTGGAGAAGCCAAAATGTGACAAGAGAAGACCTGGGGTGGGGAAGGGTTCTAGAAGGAAGAATTGTTAGCAACTGGCTTCCCCCCATAACCCCCACAGCAAGTGTGGACTCATCTGGCCAGGCTTGTACCTAAGCTTACCTTGATCTCTTTTTGTTTCCTTTCTCCTAGCACTGAGCTTGTGAAAATTGAAAGTCCCCAGAATGCTGAGGACTGTTGAAGTGGTTATAACAGCAGTATATGGATCAGGTTTGGGACAAGGGAAGCATCTACACCTGAGAGTCAGAGAAGGAGGAGCCTGAAACAAAGATCTCAGCTTGGAGTTTTAGTCCCTCTGTGCTCACAGGTGGTGAAATGTGCAGTTGCTAATTAGGAGCCTTGGAACAATACTGTTTATCTCCCAGAATTAGATATTAATCTCCCAACTATTTCCCATTTATAATAAACTTATTCTGTTCTGATCATTCTGTGATTCTTTATTGCTCACCTTCCTTTTTTAGTGTGGGAATAAACTACCTGTTCTATACCTGATTCTCATTTGTACACTGAATACCTTTTTTACTTTCCCCTTTGCTAGAGAAACCCTCAAATTTCAAACCCATAATTATTTTTATAATTAAAAGCTCTATAAGTGGCAACTTTATTTGGAGTCCCTGGAATCTCTGTAGGTAAAGAGCCAATGAATGTGAAAACTGGGGAACCTAATTCCTACTTCTGGGGAATCAAGCAACCCCAGAGCAGTGAATCCAAGGCATACCATGATGACAGGTGGAGGACAGGGATTATTGCAGACCAGCAGCCCCTGTGGCCTCAGTTTGGCAATGTCTAGCTAGCCACTGTGCTAGACTTTCTTTCTGTGTGAGTTCTCCACTCAGTTTGCTAATTTGTAAAAAGAGGAGTTTGGACTATTCGGTTTCTGAGGTCCTTGCCAGGCCTACTTCCAAAGAGAGGGCTCCTTCACTTTCTATTTTCTGGTAATATATTCTCTGATGTATACTTGCTCTGATTTCTGTTTTGCTATCAGTTAGGATAAATGGGTTTCTTTGCTAGTTGCTATGTGTGTGTTCATTGTGGAAGTGGTATTTTGTGGGAAAGGGGTCAAACTTTCGATATAAAGCTTGGGTCCTCTTTTTCCAGTTAATGAATGAAAGTTTAGATGGAACCTGAAAACCATATCCCCTAGACTAGCAATATTTAAGGGAACAGACAGATATAATTCTAACTTGATACCTCACCTCTCTGAAGATAGTCAAGTGGCCAAACTTCTGGCCCCATTCTCTTGCTTCCTCCCTTAGCAAGAATTAAAGTTTCCCTTGGATAAGGGGGAGGGGGGCAGGGCAGGGGAAAAAGCTAGAGATGTCTATCCTACCTCCCTTCCAGACATATAGACAACTCCATTCTACATTTGGGGGACAGCCTTACTACAATCCTGTTTGTAAATTATCTGGTAATTGCTTCTCTTCCTCATGGCTACATGTCTTCAAGGTATTTCTATATTCCTCAGCAACTTTTGGGGTTAGAAGAAATAACAATAGCAATGGCTAAAGTATTAGTCATTAAATTGAGCAGCCCTGGAACATGGGATATTTTTTGGAGGGAGAAAAGGAAGAGGGAGAAGAATAAAAAAGTAGCTCTATTAGTGCCCTATGACGTAAGTAGTCCAAGTATGAGTATGTCCATTTTATAGTGGAGATAACTGAGGCTCACGGAGGGGGAAGTGATTTGCATAAGACATCCCATCTCTCAACTCAATACATTTTTGTCTAGATGCCCTCCATGCCTGGAAAGTTCTCCCTATTCATTTCTGCTCCCCGGCTTCCTTCAAGGCATGGCTAAAATTCCATATTCTTCAAAAAGTCTTTCCTGTTCCTCCTCCTCTTCCTCTTCTTTGCCCACCCCCACTTTTGGTGCCTTCTCTCTGTTGGCAATCTCTAATTTATCCTTCCCTCTGCTGGTTATCATATATATATATATATATATATATATATATATATATATATATATACACACATACACACATATATATGCACATATATAATTAACAGAGTTCTTTGCATGTTGTCTCCCTTATGCAATTGTAGGCTCCTTGAGAGCAGGGATTTTTTCTTTCTTTCTATCCCCAGTATTTAACACAGTGTTTGGCATTCAGTAGATGCTTAATAAATGCTTGTTGACTTTCTCAGAGCCACATAGCTAGTAGGTGACACAGGAGATAGAATGCTGAGTTCTAGTAACAGTGTTCAGGTCAGCATGGCTGGAATGAAGAATCCATGCAGGGAAATAAGTGAAATAAACCTAGAAAGGTAAGCTATAGCTAGATGGTGAAGAGCTTTAAATGCTAAGGTGAAGACTTTTGTATTTCATCCTAGCAGCAATAGGGAAGCACTGAAGGTTTTGAACAGGGGAGGGGAAATGATCAGATGTTCTTTTGGAAGATTATCTTAATAACTGTGTGGACATTATATTGGAGAGAAGAGATAATGGAAACCAAGAATTCAATAAAGAGGCTTTTGCAATAGTCCAAACAAGAAGTTATAAGAACCTTAACTAAGGTGGTGGCTCTATGAGGGAAGAAACATGTGAAGAGTGTTGTAGACCAGAGGAGTCAAACATGCCCACAACACTCCTGAGTGCTGCCTGAACCAGATTAAAATATAATTGGGAAACATACAGCAAAATGTATAATAATGCAATAAGACATAGGCAATGCTAACATGTGGTTTTCTAAGTCAACATATGGTCCACAGGGATCATTATGTATCAGCAGCTTCCATTTCTATCTGAATTTGACACACTGTTGTAGACAAAGTATAGACAAGAATGTATATACTTAACTAACGGAAAATGGGGGTTAGGGGGATTGGAAGGATCATGGTGACCTATAGGAATATTTGGAAGTGAGATGATCTTAGAGTTTGAGGCACCTTTGGGATCTCTAGGTGGAGATATTCAATAGGAAGTTGGTGACACAGAACTAGAGCTTAGTAGTAAAGTTAGGGCTAGATATATCTAGAAGAACTCTTCAAAGAGATAATAGATGAACCCACAAAAGCAGATAAGATTGCTGAAAAAGGATAGAGAGAAAAAAGAAGAGGACCCAGGAGAAAGCCTTTGGGGGACGTGCACATTTTTGGGGAAGAGAATGATTCAGAAAAGGAGAATGCAAAGGAGGAGTTAAGATAAGTGGAAAGCCCAAAAGAGAACAGTTTCACAGAAGTTGAAGGAGTAGAGATTATCCTGAAAGAATTGGTATTCAACTTTCAGCTGTTGCAAAGAGATCAAGAAGGATGAGGGCTGAGAAAAGACCATTAGATTTAGCAATCAAAAGGTTCTTGGTAATCTTGGAGAGAGCAGCTTCAATTGAGTGGTGAGGGCAAGAGCCAAACTGTAGTGGATTGAGAAGTAAATGGGAAGAGAAGAAGTAGGGAATGAGCTTTTAAAGAAAATTTCGATGTGAAAGGGAGGAAAGATCAAAGAGATAGGGTTCCATTTTCTAAACTAATTATTCTTGCTAAATGAGTGAAAATTGGGCTATGTTTGAGAGGGAGGGAGGTCTAACATGCTTTCCCATGGAACTACCTACCTCTTCTACCACCATCCCTGTAGAACTGTACATCTGGCACTGATTTTCCCGCTTGTTGAACTAATGTTGGATATACATTGATATATAATGAAACATCTGTGTTTGTCAATGATTGTTAAATTTATAATAAAGAAAATTTAATTGTTTAAAAATGTAGTATAGAGAGGAAAAAGTGTACAAGTCAGTTATTGGTGTTCTTTCTTTTGGCTGCCTCTTTTTTGGTATGTTATGTGTATGATCATGTAAGATATATACATATATATATGTGTGTATCTGTGTATGTGCATATACACACACCAATATAAGAGGTTTAAATATAAAGGCAAGGAAGACAGTGATGAGATCTCTAGAATCTTGCCCTTTCCTCTCTAAGGGAAATAGATTCTCACACTAAGGGGAGTGGAGAAGGGACCATGAGGTGACCACTCTGTTTTCCTCTGAGAGGATACTAGACTAGAATGGTATCTGTTTTCCCCTTTGAAATATTGAAAGTCCAGGGGCATGATTTATAGATTCGGAACAAAGCTTCTACTTTCCCAGGTCACTACCTCTTAAAGGGAGGAGAGAGAGCCTTTAGCTTACACTTTTGATATGACTCCTTCCCACAAAATGCTAGATACACAAAAGACCACCACAAACAGTGAATAGAAAGTAAATTCATTTATCCAAGAAAAGAGCAAACAGAAATTAGAGAAGTTACACAGATTAGAACATGTCAGAAAATAAGGAATGAGCTCTCTTTCTGGGAGTAATAAGTCAGACACTTTCAAACTCTGTCTCTCTCTGTATTTTTCTCTGTCTCTTTTGTGTATGTGTGTGTGTGTGTGTGTGTGTGTGTGTGTGTGTGTGTGTGTGTTTGGAGTCAGAACCACATTTGTCCTTCTTGAAGAAGGAGGGAAGAACGTCTCCTGTCCCCAAAGTTCACAGCAGTTCCTCCCCTCAGGCTGACACACATCAGCACAGTAGCATTCTCTCCACTAATTAGGAGAGTCTCAGAATTACAAAACACGCAAAATGCCTCAGGCTTGGCTTGAATCCTAGTTTATCATTGGTAAAAAGGTCCAATATTATTTCCATAATTTTGATAATCTCCTTTTTGAGAACTGCATTCAGAATCAAATCCTCAACGATGTTAGCTTCCCATAGACCACTTCTATAGCATGTGGTCTAGTTCAGCTGCTTTGCTTATATTCTTTCAATGTCATTAACATTTTCTCCAGAACACTTCCAGGATTGTGATATTAGAGTTCCATTGTCCTTCATGGGGCAAAAAAGTTTGTCATAAAAATACTTAGAAATATTTTCCATTTTTATATTTGCTGTCCTTCCAGTGCCATCCTTAAATGTCCTTGGGATGACTCTATTTAGTTGGGTCCCTCACAATGCTTTATTTAAACTGCGTTTTTTTCTTCACTGCTTCTCATTATTTTATGAGGCAATACTGCCCATAATTTTCTATCAGCCTTCTCAGTAAGGTTTTATAAGTTATTTTATATTCTAAACCAGTGATGCCCTCAATTACCATCTCTGTTTGCTTAGTCAGATCAAGTATTTTCTGGTGGACGTGGTTGTTAGGTTTTTTTGGTTTCTTTGTTATAGAAATTGGTTTGTGGCCTTTATTTTTTCATTCATATTCTTTCTTCTAGTTTCATATCAATTTTGCTCTTTGCCATTGTGAGGGATAACTTGCAGTGAAGTTTCCCCATTCTGAACATTCTATTACATTCTTATTTCTTCTTTATACTTTGTAATTGAGTTCAGTATTGTTTCCCCATATATATGGGATCATTTGTGTATTTCAAGGTAATGTAAGAGCTATTGGGTATTAATACAATTGATTGGATGCAGCAGCAAGCACCCCAATATCCCCAGGGTGACTGCCAACACAGGTTCTTGGATCTGCTTTTCAAAAGGAAAGCAACTCAAAATGGGTTAACAAGATTGCTTTAATCAAACAAACACACATTACCTAGTTCAGGGGAAAAAGGTCAGCACCCCAAACTTCAGAGTTACAGAACTTACAGATCAAACAGACAGGCTTCCAAACTGTCCTACCATTACATCAATACCAAATCACAGTTACCAGAGAGGGAAGCATCAACATCTGGGTTTTCAAAGCCGGGGGGCTCTCAACAACGGCTTCCCAAAGTCTCATCTGGTCAAATCACACAACACTTCTCAAAGTGAGCCCCAAAGCAAAGCCTCTCATCAGAGTTTATATAGCCTTCTCCTGGCTCAGAGAATGTAACAACCTTCTGGACCCACTGCCCAATCACAAAGTATCAAGGTATGGGCTTTCCTGAAAAATAAGCCTCCCACCACAGGTTCCAGGTGCTTTTAAGCTAGGGGCAGGAAAGATCTTTAAATTTGCATTTCCATTACATTGGATTATCTATTGAGACCAAATTAGAGGCGTTTTTAGTTTGGGAATGAGTGAGGTGAGAAAACCAAGTGAATACTTCTCAAATTTAGAGTGGCTTCAGCATTCAGTAGGCCTAAGTTTAGAAGTCACCTGACCTTACAGGAATCCGGGACCCTCCCCAGCGTGGCTCAGCACAAGGTATGCCAAATAAGGACAAAACTGCTTTTCTGGCTTTACATGGGACACCTACATGTTTCCATGTTCTTTGTCTCCAAGGTAGATTGTAACCCACCTCCCCACCAATGGGAGTGAAGGCCAGTTGGGGTTTGGGGAGTTTCCACATTAAGGGATATATAACCAAGTGCTTGCTTCCTGCAAATCACCTCTCTTGCCTGACTCCTGATCCTGATCGGAGATGAGATGCTCTTTCTTGTGAGATCATAATAAAATTCCTTTTTTGTTTTCACCTTGGAAAGTCTCCCTATTTTATTTAAGTCAGTGGTCTCTGACCCACACACCCTAACAAATCAGTAGCCTGACTCTACATAGACAACTGATTCAGAAATAACTTTCCATAAAAGTAATGTCATTTCCTCTCTGTTAAAATATAATCAATATCTGTGATGGTAGCACCTGAGAGCATCCCCATCCACATTTAGGTGCCCCTACATGGGTGCACTATGGATCCACATACAGTCAAAACTGAAGTTCATGAGCCCATACTGATATGGTTACTTTTAATAATTAACCAAAATCTGTACACATTTTGTACAAAACAAGGGTGTTTGTTGAAATATCAGAGTAACAAAAATAACTATGAAACAGTAATCTCCCCATATAGAACAGTCTCCCATTAAATACATATGCCATAAGAGCTTACACAGAGAAGTATGAGAGGCCCCACAGGTAGGGACCACATGTGGTCAGAGACACCAGAGAATCTGTGATGCCTTGTTTTTCTGTTGTGGTTGTTCCTCCCTGCTCTATTGTCCTGAACCTGCTCCCTCTTGGGTACTAAATCACTGTTGCTCTGTGCTGGGCATGGCATTTCCATTACTTGTTGGTATTTCCTCTGTGGTCATGGATTCTGAGCTTGTGCTACAAGTTTTTCCGGGCATCATCTTTTCCAGTGTGCCTCGTTCTGTGAGGGAGCAATAATGAGATAGCTTCTCCCTGAAAAAGGGAAAGCTGACAGACAGCTCTTTAGGTATAACAGAGGCTACAAGCCACGCCCAGTCAAGGACCATAGAACAGCGTGCTCCCAACAAAACTTATTGTTCTAATTTACTTTCTCCGACCAAAAGGATCTAGATCTCTGTCTCAAGTCCCTGTGATTTAAGAGTTTAAAAGTCCCCTTTAGATGCAGCAAGTTGTCATATTGCATTCCTGCTTAACCCATTTTGGGGGGATATGTTCCAACAAGCCCCAAAGGTCTCTCTAGATCAGAAGCTTTGTGGCTTTCTTTAGCCCCACAATTGTTTGGGTGACTTAAGCCATGTAAATAAATCTCAACAAGCATAAAAGCTAAGGTCCAAGTCAAAGTCTTTTATTGTCCTGGTCCACATTCCTGCCTCTATTGGTGACCAATCTTCAGTCTTTGAGATATTCTTTTTTTTTTTTTAAACAAATACTTTATTAACTTCTGTTTTACATCATTCATTTCCGCCAGATTTTGAGTTACAATCATTTCCCCCCCATTATTCCCCTACCCAACCTCCCAGAATAGTAGTCCCACAAGATATCGCTTCCTCCAATATGCTCTCTCCCATACCCCCATCGACTTTTCCATTAGAGGAAGGTGAATCTTTGTGTCCCAATGCCTGCACGTCTTATCTCCCTATTACAAGCAAAAGAGTATTAATAATAGTATTTATATATATTTGAAACATTTAATGTTATGACCTCGAATTTCAGATCCATTTCCTTCCTCCCTTGTCACCCATTCCTTCTTGGGAGATAAGTAATTCAGTATATGTTGTACATGTCTAGCTATGCAAAACATTATCATGGTAGATATATTGTACAAGGCTGCTTATAATTCCCTCCCACTCATCCCACCCCCCACCTAGTCCATTCCCTACATGATCCTGTCCCTCTTCTATAGTGGGTACTTCCTACCTCCCCTCACCCCAAGGATGCCCTCCCATGCATCATCTCTCCTCTCATCCCCCTTCCCCCTATCCTGCTGCAGGTTGAGATATCCCATTTAGTATGTATGTCATTTTCTCCCTGAACCAAATTCAATGTGAATGTGGTTTTGCCTTTTTAGCCTTCCTTATTCTCCCCCTCCCTTGCACCCACTTCCCCTACATGAGATAGTTTACCCTACCATGTCTCTCCCCATCTCCTCTTGCCACTTTCCTCTCTCACCTCATAATTTCATCCCTTGAGTACTCTCCCTTCCCAACAAAATCAACCTATGCCCTCTATCCATATATAACTGTAACCATATACACACACATTCACATATGTATTCATATGACCACACCCCCCTTCTTCCATTATTTTCATAGTGAGAAAGATATCATCAGTCACAGTTATTGCTTTTCCATATAGGAATGTAAATAGTTCAACTTTGATAAGTTCCTTTTGATTTCTTTTCCCTGATTACCTTCTCAGGCATCTCTTGCTTCTTGTGTCTGGATGTCAAATTTTCTATTCAACTCTGGTTTTTTCCTCAAGAATGCTTGAAAGTCCTCTATTCCACTGAATGACCATATTTTTCCCTGAAACAGAATACTCAGTTTTGCTGGGTAGGTGACCCTTGGCTTCAATCCCAGCTCTTTTGCCCTCTGGAATATCATATTCCATGCCCTTCGATCCCTCAGTGTAGAAACTGCCAGGTCCTGGGCTATTCTGATTATGTTTCCACAATATTGAAATTGTTTCTTCCTGGCTGCTTGTAGTATTTTCTCCTTGATCTGGGGATTCTGGAACCTGGCTATAATATTCCTGGGAGTTTTCTTTTTGGATCTTTTTCAGGAGGTGATCAGTGGATTCTTTCAACCTCTATTTTGCCCTCTGGATCTAAAACATCAGGGCAGTTTACCTTGAGAATTTCTTGAAGGGTGATTTCTAGGTTCTTTCTTTGATCATGGCTTTCAGGTAGTCCAATAATTTTTAAATTGTCTCTCCTGGATCTGTTCTCCAGGTCAGTGGTTTTTCCCATGAGATATTTCACATTGCCTTCTAATCTTTCATTTGTTTGGATCTGCTTAACAGCATCTTGATTTCTCATAAAGTCATTAGCTTCCATTTGCTCCAGTCTAACTCTGAAGGAATGAATCTCCTCAATGAACTTTTGAGATTCTTTTTCCATCTGGCAAATTCGACTTTTTAAGGCATTCTTCTCCTCATTGCCCTTTTAGGCCTCCTTTGCCATTTGAGTTAGTCTATTTTTTAAGGTGTTGTTTTCCTCAGTCAGGCTGTTGACCCTCATTTCATACTTTTCCTGCATCCTTCTCATTTCTCTTTCTAATTTTTCCTCCACTTCACTTATTTGATTTTTAAAGTCCTTCTTAAGGTCCTCTATGGCCTGCAACCCGCTCATGTTTTCCCCTGGGGCTTTTGGAGCAGGACATCTGACCTCACAGTCCTTTTCCCGCTCTATGCCCCCAAAATAGGAGTCTAGGGTTGCATTTTTCTGTTTCCTTTGCCTTGGCATGTTGCCACTTAATTGCTTGACTTTTGGGCTTGTTGCCACACTATGGCTTTAAGGCCAGATAGAGGAATTTTCGTCCCGAACGTGTGGGGGGCAACTTCCGTTTCTGGCAAGCTGTAAACCCACCCACAACTTCCACCCTAGATCACAATCCAGATCCAGGGAGGTTAAAGCAAGAGCGATTACCCCCCAAGACTGATCGCTGGATCTCCCCACGATTTGTAGGCTGGGAGCCGGAAATGCCTCTGAAAACTACACAGTGGCGAGTCTCCTCAGCAGCTTCTAGCCCCCAGGGGAGGGAGCTGACGCATTCCCCAAATACAGGTCCCAAAGTCCATAGGACACTAACCTCTTACTTTGTCCTAGGCAAGTCTATGTTGATAATTCTGGCGTCTCCACAGTTCCTGGTGTTCTGGGGTTCCTCCAGCCGGCTGCTGGCCCTGCCGCCCTGGGGCTAAAACCTCGGCTCACGTGGACCTGGGCTCGGCTCGGTTCCTGCACTCTGCGCGCTGCCGGCTCCCAGACCACTGCGCTGGTCCTTCCTGCAGGGTGCTGGGCTGTCCTCAGCGGGAGGTTAGCTTCTCTGTGTCGTTCTGTGGGTGCTGGGGCTCCAGAAGATTTTCAGAGTCCTTTTTTACATAGTTTGTGGAGAATCTGGGGGCAGAGAGGCTTGGACGAGCTGTTTCTACTCCGCCATCTTGGCTCCGCCCCCTGAGATATTCTTTAAAATGGTATTTGGTGCCCATCATGGCCAGCCCTCCTGATGTTTTTCTCAAGGAAATTATTCGTGACCTAGAAGTCTTCTCTGTAGTCCACAAGTCTTTGACTTTTCCCATTCCTTACTCATGAACCACATTTTCCAAGGTATTTTTGTCATCCTCCTACATGTCCAATTATGTGTTGAAGTCATAAGTATTAAAGGGTTTGTTGATTTAACTAGGGGTGGGATGGTCTTGTTAAGTCATTCATAGAGTTTTTCTACTTCATTGCCCTCTGCAACTGATTTTGGTGCATAAGCACTTATTATTTTCATAATGGGTTTTTTCTGAATATTTCTTACAAGTATGTGAACAAAATGTTTCATGAAATGATATCTTTTGTTGGTTTTGGACACACAATAACAAAGCATCTTTATTTGCCTCTTTCAAGGAAAACCTAGGGACCATCGTTCTACTTAGTGACAGTTTTTATGTTTTGTTTTGTTGTATTGTGGGGTTTCATTTGTGGTGAGAAGTATGTATACTCTCTCACTGGAAAGGATCTCCATATTTAAAGTATCACCAGCTAAGGTCATGTTCATAGATAATCTAAAAATTGTAGGATTCTTACTGAGAACAGTGGCAAACACCCATAATCCCTGCTGCCAAGGAACATGAGGCTAAGCAGAGGGGCAGTGGGACTAAGCAGTAAGTCCAGCACCAATATGCTGAGGGTGGCATGGGGGTGGGGCACCAAGCAACCTAAGGAGCAGTGAAACTTCCCAGGCTGGAAACAGTACAAGTCAAAGTTCCTGTGCCAGTTAGTAATGGGATAGATCCCAGGAGACAGGGAGACAAAGCTTGAAAAAAAAAAAAGTTAAAACAACCAATCAACCCACCTGTATAATTCATAGCACCCTCTGCCCCCTTTTCTGCTGTTTTGCCACAACTATAGTAGCAAAGGGGAAGGAGAGGCAGGGCTCACAGGAAAAAGGGTTCTTTTGTATTTTTCCCTCTTTTATGAATTTCCAAGGCCAAAGCATTCAGCATTAATTGGTTAGCCTGACTGGTAATGCATACTTGGCTGAGGTAGCCTTTAGATAGCTACATATCTTGTGCTGCTATTACTGTACCTGAGGCCTTTCTAGGATGGGAAAACCTACTAGTTTATGCTTTGCTAATAGTCTTTGAGAATCAGGGTTACCTGCACACCAGGATGAGATGTAAGAGTAGTCCTTGGTGAAGGCTCAATATGTAATAGTGTAAACATAATAATTCTGTAACACTTAAAAAATGAGATGGGGCAGCTAGGTGGCACAGTGAATAGAGCACCGGCCCTGGAGTCAGGAGGACCTGAGTTCAAATCCAGCCTCAGACACTTCACACACACACACACACACACACACACACACACACGCCATGTGACCTTGGGCAAGTCACTTAACCCCAATTGCCCTCCCCACCCCAAAAAATGAGATGTTGCCTTTAATTATTTGGAGATGATATAATATGTATATGTAAAATATGTATGTCTATATATATATATATATATATATATATATATATTTGTGTGTACATGTAGCTTCTCTTTACTCAGTACTTAAATATAAGAAGCCTTGGAGTCAGTCAAGAATTAAGAGGTCACCCTATTTCTCCCCTCCCTTGCCCTCTGTATCCCTATCTCAGATTCTCTGGATTAGGACCTAAGCACCTACAAGTCTTTCAGATCTGCTATTGATGAATCAAAAACAGACAATTAGAAAGACTCTTCAGGACCATGAATTTTCATTAAATAATTTGGAGACATTCTGTACTTTTTGTCCCACCTTGTACTTCCTAGCACAGAATCTCAGAGTGTACAGTTTAATTAGTCTAAACCCTTTGGGAACAGGAAACCACTCCAGAGAGGTAGTGCCATAGTGGTGTTTAGCATCTGTTTACAGGCTTCCAAAGACACAGAAACCTGTTGTTTCAATGCCCAGGGCCTTGTAGCACTGGTGCCCTAAGAAGAAAGCCAGAACAGAACATCTGATGAGATCTCTAAGAAACAAAAGGGGGCTCTGAAAAAATAAAGGCTAGAAATTCAAAAGTAAGACAATTTGCAAACCAACCAATGCAAATGTTTGCAGAGCCCAGGAGTTAAAAATGTAACCATTCTTTATTAAAGCCTGCCATCTTGAGGTTACTTAGAGAATTACTCTTTGGAAGTTTTAATCTTAAGTGAATCTTCTTCCCTCAAGTCAGCTGTTAAAATAATAAGTAAATAACATGGGGTGGGGGGGCGGGGCGGAACTTCCTTTCCTAAAATAACCCATATTAATTTGACTCAGAAAACACAGCTAACAATTATGAACATAAGTATTTTAAACTTTCTTGCTGCGGGTTTAGAAATCTTCCAAATGAAGGAAACGTAACCCACAAAGCATACCGGAAACTCCATAGTTAGATGAGGGTTTGATAATGCTATCAAACTATAATTAATAAAGAGCAGAAAATTTATTATCTTTATGACCACTACAATTTAAAAATATTTTAAACTTGGATTAAATTCCAAATGGCGGGCCAACATGCAAAACATAATAATGGCAAACAAGGATAGCTGTCATTTCTCTAACGCTTTAAAGTTTATAACACACTTTTAGTTATGCAACTATCTTTGTGCCAACTTTATAGATGAATCAATTGACTAGAATTTGTCAAATAGAACCTACAGTATGTGTCAGGAATAGGTTCTAAGGATACAAATACACTAAATAAAAATATTCCTATTCACTAGGAACTTCCATTCAGATGTGGAAGCTTACATCATAATTGATACTCAAAGAGGGTTACACTTGGCCATGATTAGCTAGTGTCTGAAGCAGGGTTCTAGCCCATGTCTTGCTTCAGTCAAGTTGACTAGGAGCTGACTGAAGCTGCCCATGTCTCTGTTCCTAGACCAACCAGACATTTTCTCTGCCGGCCTCTGATTGTTTTGTAATCTCCCACACCTGGAGCTTGGCAGTCTCCTCTGCCTGTGTGCTCTATAGAAGCCCTGTTCCCAGCCCCCTCCTCAGGTACCCCAGCACTTGCTGTGTGGCACTTTGAGCTGCAGCTCACTTTTGCCCCATTTAAAGATCTCCATTTTACTACATTGGCTTTTTTTCTCGAATTTCAAGGAGACATGACAAATACTGACTGGGTGATCTTTGGAGAGTTACTTAACCTCTGTACGGTCTAGGCAACTTTCTAAAACTATAAATTGAAATGACAGTGTTGGTAGAGGGCGTGTCTCATAGGTAGCTCCCTACATTAATAAAATCAAAGATTCAGACTCTTTCCCTTGATCCTCAGGTCCCCATTCTATCCACAGTGCCACTTACCTGACAACTTTCCCTCAAGGAAGAGGAAAATGGGCTGTTGCCCTTGGCCCACCTACACGGTTCCAACTTCTCTGTTTGGGTGCAACAGAAGGCTGGAACTAAGAAGTTTCCGCCCTGGATTGGGGAGGCTCACCCTACAAACAAGCCAGAATCACTAACTAGCAAGATGAGATCAGACAGTGGAGCCAGAGGCCCCCTGGAATGAAAATGGGCTTTGAGATCAAGATCTCAACCCAATCCGAGGGAAGATTAGGGCCTGGACTACAGCAGCATGAAGGTTAAGTTGCAGGGCTTTCTTAAGCACACCATGCTCAAATTTCTGGGATTGATTGGATGTTTTCACAGCTGGCCAACTCCTCCCCAGCTTCCTCCAAATGCCCATCAGCTCCAAAGGTCCCACTACTGCCACCCACTGTGTTCTTGGCAACAGATGGCTGCAATTGGTGGCAAACTTAAGGAAGCTTTAAGGAAAAGGCTATTCATTGACAAAATAGATGTCCCAACGTCCAAACACTTAATTCAGGAGAGCCCCCTCAGACCTCACTCAGCATCTATTTACTCTCACTTCACAGTCAGTTTAAAGGGCAGGCATTTCAATCAACTAATTAGGAGATGAGTGGTGATGAGGGCATTCCTTGTTCTCACCAGCTGTAGATATTTGGATATGTATCTGTTTGTCAACTTCTTGAGGACAGGAATTATTTTAACTTTGTATTTGAGCAAGCTCTAGGTAGAGCTACTCTCACATCCTCCAGTGGCACTAACTGTCTGGGCACCCAAGGGGGGCTACTGTTTCTCCCTTCAAGATTCTAGGAGACACTGAGGGTCTAGGAGTGTCTTTCTAATACTATAGCTCACAAGCCCCCTCTAGTGTGCTTTCCGCATTGATTATCAGCTAACATAAACTAGTTAGCCAGACTTAATTAATCTTAGAAAGGAGGAATAAGGTAGTTTAGTTAGACCAGATGATCTAAAAACTAAACTAACTAACAAACATCTCCCTAAATTGGAACAGACTCTCTCAGTAAGCACATACAGAGTTGAGGGGGAAAATGGGCTGTTTCCACACATGAAACAGGAGGTAACTCCTAGCTCCTGAAAGTCCTTTTACTTAAGTCCTCAAAATGTTCCTCTTAGGTATGATGTTGCTCTCTGCCCTGCTCCTTGGAGAGCCTTGAGACTGCCTTTCTTCAATGTGTCTGACTTGACCTTGGCCCTTCATGTATACACTGTTGCTAGTCACTGGTATTCCCTGGACACTGCTAGGATGTCAATGAAAAATATAAGTCATCCACCCTTTCAAAGTTCACAGGGTTGTCCTTTAGTCAAGGGTTGAAGGAAAACCAAGTCTTCTCCTTCTCCACAACTCTAGGTGATTCCCTACCAGGAAGTTTACTGGAATTGTTCCCTCCTGCCTCATGATGGTCCCTTACAACTTTGATATTCTGAGATTTATACTACTACTACTACTGCTGCTGCTGCTGCTGCTGCTGCTGCTGCTACTACTACTACTACTAGTACCACTATTATTACTACTACTACCAGTACTACTGCTATTACTAGTACTACTACTACTTCTACTACTACTATTACTACTAGATAAACATGTTTCGATATTAGTCATGTTTCAAAAAAAAGCAAAAAAACAAAGTAGAAAAAAAAAGTATGCTTCAATCTGCACTCAGATGCCATTATTTTCTCTCTCTATGGAGGCGGATAGCATTTTTCATCATGGTTCCACTGGAATTGTCTTGGATCATTATATTAATCACAGTAGCTAAATCTTTCACAGCTTATCATTGTTACAATATTGCTGTTACTGTATACAATGTTCTCCTGGTTCTGTTCACTTCATCTTGCATCAATTCATATGCCTTCCCAAATTTTCCTAAAATCATCCCCTTCACTATTTCTTATAACACAATAGCATTACATCACAATCATATGTCACAACTTGTTCAGTCATTCCCCCATTGATGAGCATCCCCTCAATTTCCAATTCTTTGCCAACACAAAAGAAATGCTATAAATATTTTTGTACACAAAGGTCCTTTGGTATTTTTGGAATACAGATCTAGTTGTGGTCTTGCTGGGTTAAAGAGTAAGTATAGTTTTATAGCCATTTGGCATAATTCCAAATTGTTCTCTAGGATGGTTGGACCAGTCCACAACTCTACCAATAGTGCATTAATGTACCTATTTTTCCACATCTCCAACATTTGTCATTTTTCTTTTCTGTCATGTTGGCCAATCTGATAGTATAAGGTGGTACCTCAGAGTTGTTTTAATTAGCATTTCTCTAATCAATAGTGATTTAGAGCATTTTTAAATATGACTACTGATAGCTTCAATTTCATCTTCTATTCATAACTGTCCATATCCTTCATTCATTTATCAATTTTTAAATAAATTTGGCTTAGTTCTCTATGTATTTGAGAAATGAGGGCTCTATTAGAAAAACTTGCTGTAAACTTTTCCCCAGTTTCCTGCTTTCCCCCTAATTTTGGTTGCAATGGTTTTGTTTGTGTAAAACTTTTTAATTTCATGTAATCAAATTTATCCATTTTACTTCCTGCAATCCTCTTCATCTCTTGTTTGGTCAGAAAATCTTCTCTCATACATAGGTCTGACAGGTAATTTATTCCTTAATTTACTTACAATATCAGTCTTTTTTGTCTAAATCAAATTTGATCTTATACTGTTATATATCTTGTTGGTCTATGACTTTGTTTTGTTATTCAGTCATTCAGGCATGTCCAACTTTTCATGACCACATAGACTATACAACATCAGGCTCTTCTATCCTTCATTATCACCCAAATTTGTCCAAGTTCATGTTTCTTGCTTCCATGATACTATCCATCTCATCCTCTGCCATCCCCCCTTTTTTGCCTTCAATATTTCACAACATAAGGGTCTTTTCCAATAAGTCCTGTTTTTTCATTATTTGATCAAAGTATTTAAGTTTCAGCTTCAGTATTTGACCTTCCAGTGAATGGTCTGAATCAATTTCTTTAAGTATTGACTAATTTGGTCTCCTTGCTATCCAAGGGACCCTTGAAAGTCTTCTCCAGGATGAAAATTAGGAAGCATCAGTTCTGGAGTGCTCAGCTTTCCTTATAGTTCAACCCTCATAGTTTTAAATTGCTACTAGAAAAACCATAGCATTCACTATATGGACCTTTGAAAGCAAGATGATATCCCTGTTTTCAGTATGCTGTCTAGATTTGCAATAGCTTTCCTTCCAAGGAGTAAGTGTCTCTTAATTTCATGGCTGCAGTCACTGTCTAAAGTGATCTTTGAGCTCAAGAATATAAAATCTGACACTGCTTCCATTTCTTCTCCCTCTGTTTGCCAGAAAGCGATGGAACCACTTGCCAAGATATTAGGATTTTTTTTCTGATATTAAGCTTCAAACCAGTTTTTACATCCTCTTCTTTCAGTCTCATCAAGAGACTTCTTAATTCTTCTTTACTTTCTGACATCAGAGTAGTAAGTATTGTATGCACATCTGAGAGTGTTGATATTTCTCTCAGGAACCTTAGTTCTGACTTTTGATTCAGCCAGCCTGGCCTTTTACATGACTTATTCTGCATGTAAATTAAATAAGGTGACAATATACAGACTTGTCATACTACTTTTCCAATCTTAAGCCAATCAGTTGTTTCCATATTTGGTCCTAACTGGTGCTTTTTGGCCAACATACAGGTTTCTCAGGAGAAAATAAGATGACCTAATACTCCCATTTCTTTAAGGACTTGTCACATTTTGTGTGATCCACACAGTCAAAAGCTTTAGTGTAGTCAATGAAGCAGATGTTTTCTGGAACTCCCTTACTTTCTCTATAATGTTGTCTATGAATGTTGGCAATTTGATCTCTAGTTCCGCTGTCTCTTCAAAAAACAGCTTGCTTTTCTGGTAATTCTCAGTACACATATTGCTAAAGCCTAGTTTGCATATTCTTAAGCATAACCTTGCTGGCATGTGAAATGAGTGCAATTGTTCAGTAATTTGAACATTCTTTGGCATTGACCTTCTTAGGATCAGGATGTAAACTGATCTTTTCCAATCCAATGGCCACTGTTTAGTTTCCAAATTTGGTGATATATTGAGTGCAGCACTTTAACAGCATCGTCTTTTGGGATATTAAATAGCTCAGCTGGTATTCCATCACCTCCACTAGCTTTATTGTTAGCAATACTTTCTAAACACACACTTGATTTGATTCTCCAGGATGTCTGACTGTAGATCAGTAACCACCTCATGATTATTAATGATATTAAGATTTTTCTTATAGAATTCTTCTGTATATTCTTGCTACCTCTTCTTAATCTATTTTTCTTCTAAGTACCTACCATTTTTTTTTTCTTTTATCACATCCATTTCTGGGTGAAATGTTCCCTTAATATCTCTAATTTTCTTGAAGAGATCTCTTGTCTTTTCCATTCCTAGTGTCATTTTTTTCTTTGCTTTACTCATTTAAGAAAACTTTATCTCTCCTTATTATTCTCTGGAATTCTGCATTCAGCTGGGTATATCTTTCCCTTTTTCCTTTCCCTTTTGTTTTCCTTCTTTTCTAAGCTATTTGTAAAGCCTCATCAGGTAGCCATTTTGATTTCTTCCTTTTCATTTTCTTTGGATTTTTTTTTTTTTTTTGGCTGCTGTCTCCTGTACAATATTGTGAACTTCTGTCCATAGTTCTTCAGGAATTCTATGCTATTCATCACCTCCACTTAATATTCATAAAGGATGTCACTTAGGTCATATCTGTATGGCCTGATGGTTTTCCCTACTTCAATTTACATTTGAATTCTGCAATAAGAAGCTCATGATCTGGACCACATTTAGCTCTGGGTCTTGTTTTAATTGACTGTATAGAACATCTTCACTTTTTGCTGCAAAGTATATAATCAATTTGATTTCTATATTGATCATCTGATGTGTTAGTGCATAAATCACCTTTTGGATTATTGAAAAAGAGTTTTTATTATGGCTAATTGTTATGGGAATGGGAATTTAAGATCTTCCCTGACCCTAGGCCCTTTAATAGGCTTCAGCGCACCTGAAGCCTGTGGAGGGAGGCTTGGTTTTCAGAAATGCCCACACCTTGGTGCTCTGTGATTGGGCAATGGGTCAAGAGGGTTGTGACATTATCTGAGCCAGGAGAAGGCTATATATACCCTGATGTGAGGCTTTGTTTTGGGGCTCACTTTGATAAATGTGTGATTTGACCAGACGAGACTCTGTACAGCCATTGAGCCCTCTGGCTTTGAAAACCCAGATGTTGGTGCTTCCCTCTCTGGT
Source organism: Gymnobelideus leadbeateri (assembly GCA_011680675.1). Lineage (NCBI taxonomy): Eukaryota > Metazoa > Chordata > Mammalia > Diprotodontia > Petauridae > Gymnobelideus > Gymnobelideus leadbeateri. The sequence goes on along the minus strand of WOXC01007476.1, from coordinate 198,130 downwards.
AACTGTGACTAGGTATGGATGTAATGGTCAGACAGTTGGAAGCTGTATTAACAATGCAATATTCACTATGCCTGTGGCAATTATAAATAGGTTTATGTGGTTATTAATCACAAAATATATCAGTCTCTCTACATGGGGGATAAAGCCAGAGAATTTATTAAAATACCAAATAACTGAGTCCCAAAACCAGAAAGTCAAAGCCATCAGGGTAGTTATGAAATTGGCACAAGTAGTTAACATAGTAAACAACCACATTCTTAAGCCTTCAAAACAGAACAGGCTACTTCAGGCAAAGGTCCTTCTCTCCAGACTCTCAGCAACTGCTCAGCGTCCAGGAAGCGTGCTCACAACAGCTCCGGCCCCCCGCAGTTCCAGTTCCCGGCAGCCCCCAACAAGAGTCCTTAGCAGAAATTCTGGCTGGCTTAAAAAGAGGTTTGGGCCTCGACCTCTACCTTGGCAGTTACTGCTGTTGCTGTGGCCACCAACAGTCCCCAACGGAACTCTAACTCTTCTTCCGCTTCCTCTTGCCCCTCCCCTTCCTGCTATGTCAGCAAGTCCAATGGGGCATGGAAGATCTTTAAATCCCATAACCCTTACAGAAGCCTATCTGCTTGATCTGTTTCTCTGTCTTCTTATAACTTCTGCTTGAAACTTGTTTGTATTCTCTGAAGTTTGGGGTACTGACCTTTTCTCCCTAAACTAGGTAAATGACATATGTTTGATTAAAGCAAGACTGTTAACCTATTTTGAGTTGCTTTCGTTTAGAAAACCAGATCTGGGAACCTGTGTTAGCAGCCACCCTGGGGATGCTGGGGTGCTTACTGCTACACTAGTCTATGGCTACTATCTGCTTTTAAGTTTCCCAAAAATAGTTATTTAAATAGTGAGTTATTGTCCCCAAAGCTTGGATCTTTGGGTTTATCAAATGCTATATTACTTAGGTCATTTACTTCTGTATAGAATGTACCTAATCATTTCCACTGATTCATCACTCTATTTCTTAGCTAATACCTGATTTTTAAAATTACTATTTTTGCAATGTAGTTTAGAATATGGTGCAACTAGACTGTCTTCCTTCATTTTTCCCCATTGATTTCCTTGTTATTCTTCACCTTTTGTTCTTCCAGATGAATTTTATTATTTTTTCTAGCTCTAAGTAATCTTTGCTAGTATGATTGGTATGGCACTGAATAAGTAGATTAATTTAAATACAACTGTCATTCATATTATATCGGCTTAACTTACCTACGAACAATTAATATCTTTGCAAGCATTTAAAATTGTCTTTATTTGTGTGAAAAGTGTTTTAAAATCATGCTCATATATTTTCTGGGTGTGTCTTAGCAAGTATACTCCTAAGTATTTTATGCTTTCTACTTTTATTTTTAATGGAATTTCTCTTTCTGTCTCTAATGCTGATGATGTTTGTGGGTTTATTTTATAGCCTACAACTTTGCTAAAATTCTTAATTATTTCCTTTAAGTTTTTTAGTTCATTCTGTATGGTTTTCTAAGTATACTATCATTTCATCTGCAAAGAGTGATTGTTTTGTTTATTTGCTGACTATCCTTTAAATTTTTTTTTTATCAAATGCTTTATTAACTTCTAGTTTACATCATTCATTTCCACAAGATTTTGAGTTACAGCTTTTCTCCCTGTTTTTCCCCTTACCTACCACCCCAAAATAGCAATCCCACTGGATATCCCCTCCCCAAATCTGCTCTCTCCCATATCTTCTCCCATACCCCCTCCAACTTTCCAGGAGGACATGGTGGATCTCTATGCCCCAGTGCTTGTATATCTTATTTCCCAGTTACATGTAGAATAATATTAATAATAGTATATATATATATATATATATATATATATTTAAATATATATATATATATATATATATATATATATTTAAACATTTGATTTTAAAGCTTTGAACTCCAGATTCATTCCCTTCCTCTCTTGTCACCCACCCTTATTGGGAAGATAAGTAATTCAATATAGGTTGTACATGTGTAGCTATATAAAATATTTCCATAGTGGATATATTGTAAAAGACTGACTATATTTCTCTCTCTCCTATCCTACCTCCCACTTGTTCTATCCTCTACTTTGATCCTGTCCCTTTTCAAAAGTGGATGCTTTCAACTTCCCTCCCCCCAGCCTGTCCTCCCTTCCATCACCCCCCCCCCATCTCCTTCCCCCTTACTCTCCTATTGGGTGAGATACCCTATTTAGTGTGTTTGTCATTCCCTCCCTAAGCCAAATTCAATGAGAATAAGGTTGACCTATTCCCTTTTGCCTTCCTCTTCTTCCCTTCCATTGTAACCATTTTCCCTTGCCTCTTCTATATGAGATAGTTTACCCCCATTCTGTCTCTCCCCATGTACTCTCATTATATTCCTCTCTTACCTCTTAATTTCACCTTTTAAATATCATCCCTTCCTATTCAATTGGTCCTGTGCCCTTTATCTATGTATACCTGTACACATATATACACATGTTCACATATGTATTCATATGCCCATATACCCTCCTATATAGACATATATATTCTATTCCCTTCAACTATTCTCATACTGAGAAAAGTTTTATAAGTTATAATTACCGTTTTCCCATGTAGGAATGTAAATAGTTCAACTTTGATAAGTTCCTTATAATTTCTTTTCCCTATTACCTTCTCATGCTTCTCTTGCTTCTTATATCTGAATGTCAAATGTTCTATTCAACTCTGGTTTTTTCATCAAGAATGCTTGAAAGTTCTCTATTCCACTGAATGACCATATTTCCCCCTGAAACATGATACTCAGTTTTCTCCTCATTGCCTTTTTGAGCCTCTTTTGCCATTTGAGTTAATCTATTTTTTTAAGGTGTTATTTTCCTCAGTCAGGCTGTTGACTCTTATTTCATACCTTTCTTGCATCTTTCTCACTTCTCTTCCCAATTTTCCCCCCACTTATCTGCTTCTTAAGGTCCTCTATGTCCTGTAACCAGCTCATATTTTCATTTGGGGCTTTTGGTGCAGGATTTCTGACCTCACAGCCCTCCTCCTATTCCATACTTTGATCCTCTTCGCCCCGAAAATAGGAGTCTAATGTTGAATTTTTCTGTTTATTTTGTTTCCTTTGCCTAAGTATGTTGCCACTCAATTACTTGACGTTTGGGCTTGTTGGAACAGTAGGACTCTGCCACCAGCCAGGGGAGCTTCTGTCCCAAATGCTGGGGTTTTCCCAACTGCCAGAGGTATTAGTTGGGTGGCCTCTCTGAAGCCCCCACACTCTCTGGCAAGCTGGTCACACACCCCAAGACCTCCACTTCAGACCGCAATCCAGATCCAGGAAGGGTAAAGCAAGAGTGCTTACCCCCCAGACTGATCGCCGGATCCCCCTACAGTTCACAGGCCAGGAGCTGAAGCTTCAATGAGGCAATGTGGCACAATCTGTGCCAGCTCCTCAGTGGCTTTTCACCCCCAGGGGAATAAGCTTACATGCTCTCCCAACCAGTCCCAAAGTCCATAGGGCACTGACCTCTCACTTTGTCCTAGGCATATATGTGTTGATAATTCTGGAAACACCACAGCTGCTATTGTTCTGGGGCCCCTCTAGCTGGCTGCTGGTCCAGCTGCTCTGGGGCTAAAAGCTCCGGCTCACATAGGCCTCGGCTCAGCTCCCAGAGTGCTGTGCTGGCCGCTCCCTGCCAGGCTGCTGGGCTGTTCTTAGCAGGAGGTTAGCTTCTCTGTGTCATTTTGTGGGTTCTGGAGCTCCACAGGTTGTTCAGAGTCCCCCTTTTACATAATTTTGAAGTGGAGTGGGCTGGAACTCCAAGGAAGTGCTGTTTCTACTTCACCATCTTGACTCTGCCCCATGATACTCAGTTTTGGTGGGTAAGTGATTCTTGGTTTTAATCTCAGCTCCTTTGCCCTCTAGGAATATCATATTCCAAGCTCTTCGATCCCTCAGTGGAGAAGTTGTCAGATCCTGTGTTATCCTGATTGTGTTTCCACAATATTCAAATTGTTTCTTCGTGGCTGTTTGTAATATTCTCTGCTTGATCTGGGAATTCCAGAACCTGGCTATAATATTCCTAGGAGTTTTCTTTTTGGGATCTTTTTCAGGAGGTGATTGCTGGATTCTTTCAAGTTCTTTTTTTGTCCTCTGGTTCTAAAACATCAGGGCAATTTTCCTTGAAAATTTCTTTTCTTTTGTTTTTGTTTTTTGGAGGGCAATTGGAGTTAAGTGGCTTGTCCAAGGTCACATGGCTAGTTTTTGTGTTAAGTGTCTGAGGCCAGATTTGAATTCAGGTCCTCCTGACTCCAGGGCTGGTGCTCTATTTACTGCACCACCTAGCCATCCCTGAGAATTTCTTAAAGGATGGTTTCTAGGCTCCTTTTTTGATCACGGCTTTCAGGTAGACCAATAATTTTTAAGTTATTTCTCCTGGATCTTTTTTTTCAGGTCAGTGGTTTTTCCAATGAGATATTTCACATGGCCTTCTATTTTTTCATTTGTTTGGATCTGTTTAACAGCATCTTGATTTCTCATAAAGTCATTGGCTTCCATTTGCTCCAGTGTAATTCTGAAGGAATGATTCTCTTCAGTGATTTTTTGAGATTCTTTTTCTATCAGGCAAATTTGGCTTTTTAAGGTATTCTTCTCCTCATTGCTTTTTTGAGCCTCTTTTGCCATTTGAGTTTGTCTATTTTTTAAGGTGTTATTTTCTTCAGTCAGATTGTTGACTCTCATTTTATACTTTTCCTGCATCATTCTCATTTCTCTTCCCAATTTTTCCTCCTCTTCTCTTATTTGATTTTCAGTATACTTTTTAAGGTCCTCTATGGCCTGTAACCAGGCTGTATTTTTCTTAGAAGCTTTTGGTGCAGAAGTCCTGACTTCATTATCTTCTTCCTGTTCCATTCTTTGATCCATTTTGTACCTAAAATAGGAGTGTAAAGTTGGGTTGCTCTGTTTGCTTTGCTTCCCTCGTTTGCTCATGTTGCCACTTAATTACTTGACTTTTGGGCTTTTTGCCACAGTAGGACTCTACTACCAGACAGGGGAGTTTTGTCCCAATCGCTGGAGTTTTCTCAGCTGCTGGAGGTATTAGTTGGGTGCCCTCTCTGAAGCCTCTACACGTTCTGGCAAGCTAGTTGCACACCCCTGGACCTTTACCCTAGACTGCAATCCAGATCCAAGCAGGCTAAAGCAAGAGTGATTATCCCTCAGACTGGTGTCTTGGTCCCCCTACAATCTGCAGGCCAGGAGCTGAAGCTGCCACATTGTGGTGGCTTCATGGCCACATGTCGCAGCAGCTTCTCCCTCCCAGGTATAAAGTCTGACCACACTCCCAAACTATTGGATCCCAAAGTTCACACTGCACTGACCTCTCACTTTGTCCTTAGCATCTATGGGTTGATAATTCTGGAAACTGCCACAGCTGCTGGTGATCTGAAGTCTCTCTAGAAGGTGGCTGGTCAGGTGGCCCTGGGGCTAAGACCTCCAGCTCCCACAAATCTGGGCTCCATTCCCAGAGCATTGTGCTGGCCACTTCCTGCTGGCCTGCCAGGCTGTCCTCAGCAGGAGGTTAGATTCTCTGTGTTATTTTGTGGGTTCTGTAGCTCCAAAGTTTGTTCAGACTCACCTTTTACATGAATTGGAGGAGGTGGGAGATAGAGCCCCATGGAAGTCCTGTTTCTACTCCACCATCTTGACTCCGCCCCCATTGACTATTTTTATTCCTTCAATTTCTTTTTCTTGTTTATAGCTAGCATTTCTAGGACAATATTGATTAATAATGGTAATAATGGGCATCTTTACTTCACACATTGAAGGCTTTTAAGTGGGAATGAAGATTGTTAAATAAGAAATTTACTTTACCAGTCAAATATAGAATGGATTGAAAGACCTACAGACTGGAAAAATGAGGTCTAGTTTATTTTTTAATAGTATTTTGTTTTCCCCAATTACATGTGAAAATAATTTTTAACATTTAAAAATTTTTTTGAGTTCCAAATTCTATCCCTCTCTCCCCGCAAGATGGTAAGCAATTTGATATGAGTTACATATGTGCAGTCATGTAAAACATATCCATATTAGTTATTTTGTGCAAAAATTAAAGAAAGAAAAAAATAGTTCACTTCAATCATTATTTAGACAACATCAATTCTTTCTCTGGAGGTATAAAGCATTTTTCCTCATGAGTCCTTTGGAATTAGTATTATTAAATTGGTATTGCTGAAAATAGCTAAGTCATTCAATTCTTCATCATATGATATTGTGGTTACTATGTACAATGTTCTCCTAGTTTTGTTCACTTCGTAAAAGTTCATGTATATCTTTCCAGGTTTTTCTTTTTTTATATTATGTGTATATTTTATTTTTCCCAATTACATGTAAAACAATTTTTAACTTTTGTAAAAAAAGTTTTAAGCTCCAAATTCCATACCTCCCTCCCTCACTCCCTGCCCCAAGATGATAAGCAATCAGATATACATTGTACACATGCAATCATGTAAAGCATTTTCATATTATTCATTTTTTACAAGAAGACTTGAGTTTTTAAAAAATGAAAGAAAGTGAAAAATGGCTTGTTTCAGTCTGTATTCAGATAATATCAGTTCTTTCCCTGGAGATGGATAGTCCTTTCAGATTGTCTTGGATCATTGTATTGCTGAGAATAGCAAATAAATGGGAAAAAATTCATAGTTCTTCTGGTTCTGCTTACTTCACTTTGCATCAGTTCATGTAAGCCTTTCCAGGTTTTTCTGAAATCATCCTGCTTGTCATTTCTTTTCCCCCCATTTATTTATTTATTCTTAATTTTCAATATTCACTTTCATAAGATTTTGAATTCTAAATTTTCTCCCCTTCTTTTTCTTCCCACCTCCCCAAGATGTCATGCAATCTGACATAGACTATACATATATATTCATATTAAATATATTTTCACATTAGTCATGTTGTAAAGAAAAAATAGAACCAATGGGAGAAATCATGAGGAAGAAGAAAAAACAACAACAAAAGTGAAAAAATAGTATGTTTCAATCTGCATTCAGACTCCATAGTTCTTTCTCTGGATTTGGATAGCATATTCCATTGTGAGTCTTTTGGAGTTGTCTTAGATCCTTGCATTTCTGAGAAGAGCTAAGTCTATCAAAGTTAGTCATCACACAATGTTGCTGTTACTATGTATAATGTTCTCTTGGTTCTGCTCACCTCACTCAGCATCAGTTCATAAAAGTCTTTCCAGGTTTGTCTGAAGTACACCACCTCTTCATTTCTTTTATTTTGCTTTATTTATTTATTTTTTTGGAGGGCAATTGGTGTTAAGTAACTTGCCCATGGTCACATGGCTATTTTTTTTTGTGTGTTAAGTGTCTGATATCAGATTTGAACTCAGGTCCTCCTGAATCCAGGGCCGGTGCTCTATTCACCTCCTCTTCATTTCATATGGAACAATAGTATTCTATCATATTCATATACTACGATTTGTTCAGCTATTCCCCAAGTGATAGATATCCCCTCAACTTGCAATTCTTGGCCACCACAAAAAGAATTGCTATAAATAATTTTGTACATGTGGATTCTTTTCCAATTTTTATGATCTCTTTGGTATATAGGCCTAGAAGTGATATTGCTGGGCCAAAGGCTATCCAGAGTTTTGTATCCCTTCGGGCATAGTTGTAAATTGCTCTCCAGAATGACTGGATCAGTTCACAACTCGACCAGCAATGCATCAGTGTTCCCGTTTTCCCACATGTTCTCCAACATTTGTCATTTTATTGTTTTGTCATGTTAGCCAATTTGATAGGTGTGATATGGTTTCAGTGTGTTTTAATTTTCATCTCTCTAATCGTGATTTAGAGCATTTTTTTTGCCTTTTTTTTTGGAAGGGGGGGGCAGGGTTAAGTGACTTGCCCAAGGTCACATGGCTAGCAAGTGTTTAGCATCTGAGGCCAGGTTTGAACTCAGGTCCTCTTGACTCCAAGGCTAGTGGTCTATTCACTGTGCCACCTGGCTGCACCTAGCATTTTTTTTTTTCACGAGTATAGATAAGATAGCTTTGATTTCTTTGTCTGAAAACTACCTGTTCATATCCTTTGACCAGTTATCAATTCAGGAATGGCTTGTATTCTTATAAATTTGACATAGTTCTCTATATATTTGAGAAACAAGGCCTTTGTCAGAAATACTTGCTGTAAAAATTTCCCCTAATTTTCTGCTTTACTTCTAATTTTGGTTGCAATAGTTTTGTTTGTGTAAAAACTTTTTAATTTTATATAATAAAAATTATCCATTTTCCATTTCATAATGCTCTCTGTATCTGGTTTGGGCCTAAATTTTCCCCTTATCCATAGATATGACAGGTAAACTCTTTCATGTTCCCCTAATTTGCTTATATATCACCCTTTATGTGTAAATCATGTGCCCATTTTAACTTATTTTGTTTTATGCTGTGACATATTGGTCTATACCTAGTTTCTGTCATACTGTTTTCTAGTTTTCCTGGCAGTTTTTGTTAAACAATGAGTTTTTATTTCAAAAGCTTGGATCTTTGGGTTTATCAAACACTAGACTGCTGTGACCATTTAATATATTGTGTAACTAATCTATTCCACTGATCCCCCACTCTATTTCTTAGCCAGTATGAGATTGCTTTTATAATCATCCGCTAGCCACCTTCTTTCATGTTTTTCTCCCATTGATTCTTTTGATATTCTTTACCTTTTGCTCTTCCAGATAAATTTTTTTATTTTTTTTAACTCTTTAAAATAAATTTTTGGTAGTTTGATTGGCATGGCACTGAATAAGTAGATTATTTTAGATAGGATTGTATTATTTTTATTATAGTGGCTCAGCCTACCCATAAGCAATTAGTATTTTTCCAGTTGTTTAGAGCTGACTTTGAAAAGTGTTTTGTAATTGTGTTCATATAGTTCTTGGGTTTGTCTTGGCAGGTAGACTTCCAAGTATTGTCTACATTTATTGTAAATGGAATTTCTCTTTCAATCTCCTGCTGAAGGACTTTTTTGGTAATATATAAAAATGCTGATAATTTGTGGGGCTTTATTTTGTATCCTACAACTTTCCTAAATTTGTTCATTATTTCCACTAGTTTTTTTAGTTGATTCTTTAGGATTCTCTAAGTATATCATCATATCATCTGCAAAGATCAATAGTTTTGTTTCCTTATCTACTCCAATTCCATCTGTTTCTTTTTCTTGTCATTGCTAGCAACCCCACTTGGTCATTATTTTGAATAGCAATTGTTTCTGTTTTGGTCAGAAACCCTGAGGGTCTTCCACTCACAGATTGTTGGGTTTTGGGGGGGCGGTTTGTCTACTTAAAGAGACCATTCTCTGCCACATTTCTTAGCTACCCTTAATCACTAAATGGGCATTGTCTCAGTCAAACTGAGGCCTATTAAAGACCTTAGCTTACAAAGGTCAAGGTCTCCCACTGCATCCAGGGCCTTCTCCAGTCATCCTGATCTTTATCTTGCCACTGGACCCAGATTGCTCCAGAGGAACAAGTGAGGCTGCTGACTTTGCACAGCCCTCTCTCACTTAAGTCCAATTCACTTGCATGTCATGGCCTCACCTCCCTGATGTCATGGTTCTCTTTGAAGGACAAACAATAACTTTTAGTATAATATTGAATAATAGTGGTGATGATGGGCATCCTTGTTGATTGTATTGGAAAGGTTTCTAGCTTTTCCCCATTACAGATATTTGTTGATGGTTTTAGATAAATAATATTCATCATTTTAAGGTAAACTCCATTTATTCCTGTGCTCTTTAGTGTTTTTAATAGGAATGGGAGTTGTCTTTTGTTAAAGGCTTCTACTTCTATTGAGATAATCACATGATTTCTGTCAGTTTTGCTATTGATATAGTCAATTATGCTGATAGTTTTCCAAATATTGAACTATCCCTGCATTCCAAATCTCACCTGGTCATAGTGTATGATACTTATGATATATTGCCATAATCTCCCTATTATATATATATATATATATATATATATATTTTTTTTTTTTCTTTTTGGAGGGCAATTGGGATTAAGTAAGTAACTTGCCCAAGGTCACACGGCTAGGTTTTTTTATTTATGTGTGCCTTAAGTGTCTGAGGCTGGATCCGAAGTCAGGTCCTTCTGACTCCAGGGCCAACACTCTACTCACTGCGCCACCTAGCTGCCCCTCCTTAAAAATATTTTATTTATAATCTTTGCATCAATATTGATTAAGGAAATTGGTCTACAACTTTCTTTTTCTGTTTCAGTCTTCCTTGTTTAGGTATCAGGACCATATTTGTGTCACAAAAGGTATTGGGAGGTCTCCTATTCACCTATTTTTCCAAACAGTTTATATAGTATTGGGATTAATTGTTCTTTAAATGTTTGGTAGAATTTAGCTATGGATCCATCAAGTCCTAGGGATTTTTTCTTATGGAATTTATTTATGGATTGTTAAATTTCTTTTTCTAAGATTGGGTTAAGTATTCTTTTTCCTTTTCTGTTAATCCGGGCAATTTGTATTTCCACAAATTTTCATCCATTTCACTTAGATTATCAGATTTATAAACACATAATTGAGCAAAATAGCTCCTAATAATTGCTTTAATTTCCTCTTCATTGGTGGGGAATTGTCCCTTTTCATTTTTCATATGGGTAAATTGGTTTTTTCTTTCCTTTTTCAAAGTCAAATTAACAAATGATTTAACTATTTTATTTTTTCATAAAATCAATTTCTAGTTTTATTTGTTAGTGCAAGGTGTTTTTTTTTTTACTTTCAATTTTATTAATCTCTCCTTTGATTTTCAGGGTTTCCAATTTGTAATTTTAGTTGGGGATATTTAATTTGTTTAAAATTATTTTAAAAGATTTTCTAGTATTTTTAGTTGCATGCCCAATTCATTGATCTGCTCTTACTCTACTTACTTGATGTAAGCATTTAGAGATATAAAATTTCCTCTAAGTACTGCTTTGGTTGCATCCCATAAATTTTGGTATGTTGTCTCACTGCTGTCATTCTCTTTAATGGAATTATTATTTCTATGATTTGTTTTTTGACCTATTCATTCTTTAGGATTAGATTATTTAGTTTCCAATTAATTTTAAATGTATCTTTCTACTGCTCTTTATTGCATTTACAGAAAGAGATCCCAGAGCACCCCATTTACAAACTGATGTTACAGATTGACATTACAGACTGATATTACAAACATAGACTGATATTACAAATATATATATACCAAGCACCCCATCAGTATTACTAGGTCAAAGGGTATCCATGATTTTATGAACCTTTGGGAACAAACAGTTCCAAATTGCTCTACAGAGTGGTTGAATCAGGTCACAACTCCACCAATGATGCAGTAATGTCTAAATTTCCCCACATTCCCTCCAATGTTTGTCATTTACATTTTCTGTCCTATTAGCCAATCTAATAGGTATGAAGTAGTACCTCAGAATTTTTGTAATTTACATTTCTTCAGTCAATAGTGAGAATATTTTTTCACATGGCTATAAAAACTTTGATCCGAGAATTACCAACACATAGATGCCTAGGACAAAGTGAGAGGTTAGCGCCCTATGGACTTTGGGACCAGCATTTGGGAACGAATCAGCTTCTTCCCCTGGGGGCAAGAAGTCACTGAGGAGACAAGGCACAGCTGCCATTTTGCAACTTCAGTTGCAGCTTCAGCTCCTGGCCAGTGAACTGTAGGGGGATCTAGTGATCAGCCTGGGGGGTAATCACTCTTGCTTTAATCTCCCTGGATCTGGATTGCAGTCTGGGGTGGAGGTCTTGAGGTAGGTATCCAGCTTTCCAGAGTGTGTAGAGGCTTCACAGAGGCCACCCAACTAACACCTCTGGAAGTTGAGAAGACTCCAACATTTGGGATGGAAGCTCCCTTGTCTGGTGGCAGAGTCCTACTGTGGCAACAAGCCCAAAAGTCAAGTAATTAAGTGGCAACATGTCAAGGCAAAAGAAACAAAGTAAACAGAAAAATGCAACCTTAGACTCCTATTTTTGGGACAAAGAGGATCAAAGCATGGAACAGGAGGAGGACTATGAGGTCAGAAATCCTGCACCAAAAGCCCCCAATGAAAATACGAGCAGGTTACAGGCCATAGAGGACCTTAAGAAGCAGATAAGTGGGGGGAAAATTGGGAAGAGAAGTGAGAAAGATGCAAGAAAGGTATGAAATAAGAGTCAACAGCCTGACTGAGGAAAATAACATCTTAAAAAATAGACAACTCAAATGGCAAGAGAGGCTCAAAAAGGCAATGAGGAGAAGAATGCCATAAAAAGCCAAATTTACCGGATGGAAAAAGATTCTCAAAAGCTCACTGAGGAGATTCATTACTTCAGAATTAGACTGGAACAAATGGAAGCTAGTGATTTTATGAGAAATCAAGAAGCTGTTAAACAGATCCAAGCAGTTGAAAGAATAGAAGGCAATGTGAAATATCTCATGGGAAAAACCACTGACCTGGAAAATAGATCCAGGAGAGATGATTTAAACATTATTGGACTACCTGAAAGCCATGATCAAAGAAAGAACCTAGAAATCATCCTTCAAGAAATTCTCAAGGAAAATTGCCCTGATGTTTTAGACCCAGAGGGCAAAATAGAGGTTGAAAGAATCCACCAATCACCTCCTGAAAAAGATCCCAAAAAGAAAACTCCTAGGAATATTATAGCCAGGTTCCAGAACTCCCAAATCAAGGAGAAAATACTACAAGCAGCCAGGAAGAAACAATTTCAATATTGTGGAAACACAATCAGGATAGCACAGGACCCGGCAGCTTCTACACTGAGGGATGGAAGGGCATGGAATATGATATTCTGGAGGGCAAAGGAGCTGGGATTAAAACCAAGAATCACCTACCCAGCAAAACTATCTTGTTTCAGGGGAAAATATGGTCATTCAGTGGAATAGAGGACTTTCAAGCATTCTTGAGGAAAAAACCAGAGTTGAATAGAAAATTTGACATTCAGACACAAGAAGCAAGAGATGCTTGAGAAGGTAATCAGGGAAAAGAAATCACTATGAACTTATCAAAGTTGAGCTATTTACATTCCTACATGGAAAATCAATAACAGTGACTGATGAAACCTTTCTCAGTATGAAAATAATTGAAGAAGGGCATATGGGCACATGAATACATATGTGAATGTGTGTATATATGTTCACAAGTATACATGGATAGAGGGCACAGGTTGAATTTGGTGGGAAGGGATGATACTTAAGGGGTGAAGTTATGAGGTGAGAGAGGAATGTGGCAAGAAAAGATGGGGAGAGACAGGGTAGGGTAAACTCTCTCATGTAGAAGAGGCAAGGGGAAATAGTTGCAGTGGAGGGGAAGAACAGGAAGGTAAAAAGGCAAAACCATATTCTCATTGAATCTGGCTCAGGGAGAGAATGACATACATACTAAATAGGGTATCTCACCCTGCAGAAGAGTAGGGGGGAATGGAATGAGAAGGGGGAGGATGGAGGGAAGGGCATGCTGGGGGGAGGGGAGGTTGGAGGCACCCACTTTTGAAGAGGGATAGGATCAAAGCGGGGAATGGACCAGGTGGGGGGTGGGATGGGTAGGAGGGAAATATAGCCAGTCTTTTAAAATATATCTACTATGGTAATGATTTGCATAGCTATACATGTATAACATATACTGAATTGCTTATCTTCGCAGTGGGAGTGGGTGACAAGGAAGGGAGGGAATGAATCTGGAATTCGAAGTTTTAAAATTAAATGTTTCAAATATATATATATATAAATACTATTATTAATACTATTTTGTATGTAATTGGGAGATAAGATGTGCAGGCAATGGGGCACAGAGATTCACCTTGCCTTAATGGCAAAGTCGAAGGGGGTATGGGAGACGATATGGGAGAGAGCAGATTGGATATGGGGATATTGTGTGGGACTGCTATCCTGGGGTGGTGGGTAAGGGAAAAATAGGAAAAAAATTGTAACTCAAAATCTGATGGAAATGAATGATGTAAACCAGAAGTTAATAAAGCATTTGGAAAAAAAAGAAATTCATCTTTTATCTCTACTCACAGTTATTCCATGTTTTTTTTCTGAACAATACTGTTTAATACATGATCTGCTCAATTCCCAAACCATCCTTCACTCTTTACTGGGAAGAGCACATATTGTGACGTGGTTATGGCAAATACAGATTGATTACCCAAAAAAAGGTCCTATACATTCATTGACACTGCAATTGTTAAAAATAATGTTATAAACACCTTGAGATTGTGTTACATTTACATCATCTCCCCACATGAAGGCATATCAACCCCCCAAACAGGCTTGTGCATTAAAAGCACATCCAATCTGCAAACCATTCTTCTAAGCCCCTGGCTCAATAACTTGTTGCCACGTTTCCTAGGCTGTCCCAAGCTCTTGTGTGATTGTAATGTTCCCCATGGCTGCCATTGTCTTCCAAAGTCCTTTCCAAGAACGTCCCATCTGGGGTGCCCACATGGGTAGAGGAACAGAGTCATAACTGGTGTGGTTTGTCAAGTGCCAGGAGTGGAGCTCATTGTGCTTGTCAAACATAGTTTTTCAAGTCCACCAATGAGTGGCACAAGTCTCTAGCAAAGGCCATACACTGCTAATAGTGGGCTTTCAAGCTAGGCTTCCCCCGGTATGCTGGGGAAGAGAAGAATTACAGGACATCCCCTGTATCCCAAGCATATACACAGTATGTAAACCCATTCCAGAAACAGCCATGTTGTGAGTGACATTCATAATCTAGATACAAGGTGTCTTATTCTGTCTGGACCAACACAATGGCACCCTAAACGACAGTCCATTAAAATTAGTCTGTACTGAAGATGTGGGTACCATAGTTGGCTGAAAATCAAATTCGTCCCTGATTAATCTACTACCATTACCTTAAAAAACCGGTTCAGGGGTGGCTAGGTGGTGCAGTGAATAGAGCGCCGGCCCTGGAGTCAGAAGGACCTGAGTTCGGATCTGGCCTCAGACACTTAACCCACACAAACAAACAAACAAAAAAAAACCTAGCCGTGTGACCTTGGGCAAGTTACTTAACCCCAATTGCCCTAAAAGGGGCGGCTAGGTGGCGCAGTGAGTAAGAGCACCGGCCTCGGAGTTGGGATGACCCGAGATCAAATCCGGCCTCAGAAAATGAGCACCCACACATAAATAATGACTAGCCGTGTAACCTTGAGCAAGTTACTTAACCCCAATTGCTTAAAAAAAAAAAAAAACGGTTCAGCGGCCTCCTCCCCCCAAGCTACCACCCTCGGCCAAGGTGGTTCCAACATCAGGGCCTATCTGTGTTGATCAGGTGGTGAGATGGCTAGTGTGGTGTAGGCAGCAACCAGCAGCAACATCTCTTGGTGATTCACTTTGCGTGGTCTCCGCCATCGTTGGGACAGTTGTCTATTCTTCTTCTTTGGAGTCACTGATAATGCAGATAGTTTTTGCAGGAACCCACTGGTGATCTCGACCTGTGGAGATACAAGCATACCCTGACCCAGGTTAAAAGGGTATAAGGGCCTTCCCAATTACCAGCAAGTGTGCTCCACAAAACCTGTCTTTGTTTTTCATTATTGTACTACCATCCCATTTCAAGTTTATGTTTTTGATTCCCTCTGAGCTGTTTCATAGCTGGGGTCAAATCTGTTGCATCAAATTTCAGGTAATTTAGAGTGTACAATATTTTATCAATATGTAATTGTCTTATAAGGCCATCTTCCCCTTTTTGTTTTTTGAGATAGTCTTTTATAGTATGATTGGCCTGTTTGACCATCGCTTGTCCAGTAGGGTTATACGGAATACCAAATATGTGTAGAATGCCATGTTCAGTCATAAAAGTGGACATAGCAGAAGAAGTATATGCTGGACCATTATCAGTCTTAATGGCTTGAGGTATTCCTACAGAGGAGGAACAATTATAAAGGTGATTGAAAACATGCTTTGTGGCTTCCCCAGTCTGTAAGGTAGGCATTAAGAAGCCAGAAAATGTGTCTATGGAGACATGGAGGTATTTACCTTTTGCAATGTGTGTGACATCCATTTGCCATAATTCATTTGGTTGTAGTCAATGCGGATTCACACCCCTTACCTCGGGAGGGTGGAAAGGTATACAGCTCAGTATATCTTTTAACTATGTCTCGAGCCCATTTCCTAATAACATGGAATTGTTTACATAGAACATATGCATTTTGATGAAAATAAAAGTGAGATAACATGGCTCTTTGGATATTTTGGAAAAAAGGTTGGAAAAACTTGAACTTTTTGATTAATAGTCACATTATTTTGATAAAGAGGCCCAGGAAATGAAGAATGAGCTGTAATATGGGCTAAATAGATTGTGACCTCTATCTTATGAGAGTTTATAATCATAGAAAAAAGTTAAAAGGATATGTATACTGTGCGTGTTTAAGTTTAGCAGTATCAATATGTGGGCACATGAACACTGAATATTTGCTATCTGACACAATATTAAGAGAAAAAGAAAAATCATTTAACAGTAATAGCATCTCAGAAAGCTGTGTCTAGTGGGCAGAAGTAAAGTGAATATTAATAACTTTAGCATCATTAGAATTAATGTTAATATAATTAAATTAATTAGCTTGCATTTCCAGGAAGCTGATAGACAAAAGAAGTTCATGACCAGAACTTTACAACTGAATAGTAGACCTACATCCTTGTTTCATGAAGCTTGTTTATCCTCTGACTATATTCAATTTGGAAGAAAGAGATATTTCAGAAATTGAATCTTTTATCTATAATAAGTTCAGACACTACTTTAACTCTTGCCTAGGCCATGGAATGACTATACACTGAAATGAAAATAGCAAAATATGTTTTACTTTACTTTAACTTAGCTATAAATTGTCTTGGAAATGAAAGTTTTAGTAGGTTTTTTTAAAAATCATACTAGGGATTGAAAAGAAATTTTAAAAGTATATTCCCTTTATTCAAAAGAGTTTTAAAAGTCATAAGTGATCACTGAACTGTTATGAAGAAAATTAATGGAAAAGTTTTAAAATGATAGCTCTGTTTTTTACCTAAAAGCAAAAACAAAACTTTTAAGATTGAGATTCATTTAAACCGAATTGGTGTAACATAAGTAACATAAATGCTCAAGGTATTTTTTGACAAACTATTGCAGAATTCTTAAATATCACAAAATTTTTATTAAAAAAAAAGCTATAGTAAGAAGCTGATCAAAGTACATATGAAAGCTATTAGTATTAGGATCCCTCTAAACAATGGAGATATTATAAAGTGAGCCTAAGTAGTTTGTATAAATATCTGTGTACATTCTAATTCTTGATAAAAAATAATATTAGATTTCCCATAAAGCTAAATAAGAATATGGGAATTAAATATAGTAATAAATGCCTTTTATTTTAAGTAGCAATTTTTCACCAGTCACAACTCATATCCAATTATATGTTATTTTTATTCTGTAATAAACAATAAAGATTTACTAGATTTTTTCCCACATAAGGAATTTCATTTAATGTTTTTCCTTTCTCAATTGTTAGAAATCCTTTTAATATTTTGCAACTTTTTTAGCAAGTTAGATTCATTATTTAGAAAGTAGATAACTAAAACAAATTCCTTTCTCTGTCTGAATGACCTTGCCTCTAGAGATAGTTTCATTGTCAGTTTTACAAAATAAGAATAATTGAGATGGACTTTAGGGAGGAGCTGGGGTGATGCCCCCGCTTCATCAAATCTCATACATGCAGGAGGAATGGTCTGAATGAGCAGAATTAATCCAAATAAAGTTTCTCCTCCTTTCTACATATAGTAATCAATTAGCAATTTTAAGTTTTAGCATTTAAACAGTAAAGTAACTTAGATAATAATTTCCATAAGTGATAGCCAAATTGTCTTAGTTGTAATCTCCTTTTAACTACAGGTAAAGATGTAAATAACTGGTTTCCTGTATAACATATATAAACATTATAAAACATAAAGTGACATAACTATTTTTACACAAACTTTTTCTCTATCTTTTAGTTTCAACAAAATCCAGGTGAAAAATTTGCTTAAAAGGGGCAGCTAGGTGGTGCAGAGAGTAAATGCGCTGGCCCAGAGTCTGGAGGACCCAGGATCAGGGTCCTTCAGCCTCAGATACTTAACACCCACACAAAAATAACTGGCCCTGTAACCTTGGGCAAGTTACTTAACCCCAATTACTTTTTTAAAAATTGCTTATCTAACATTATTTCTGGTTTGTAATGATCCCTTGATTTTTAAAACCAGAGAATGTTTACTACTATTTAAAAAGACCACAACAACACAAGGACATCATGACATTAATTGTATTTCCAAATCATCACTCGCAAAAATTATTGATAGAAAATTGAGCTTATCTAGTGCAGAGATTTTTCTCCTCTCCTCACTGCAGAGACTGATTGTGTATTTAGGGGTTTTGAATGGAGAGGTTCATTTGCTTGCTTAAAGGTGTGGGCTTCAGTGCCCCAGGGCTTTTGCTAGTGGGGTCCTTGATACATTTATTATGCTTTTCTCCCTCTAGTCAGATTGGGAGGGTGTTATGGAGGGTAACTTAAATTCCCTATTATTCTTCAGCACTCTCGATTAAGAGACTTTAATAAAAATTTGTAAAATGTTTTCAGCTGATTTAACTTTTACTCCTGTAAACTTTATCTATGTGTCCACTCCTTAAAAACTTCTTTGATAGTGATAGCTTTGGCCCTTCCAGCAAAGAGGGAGTCAGAAATGGCACCGTATTATTTCTCCCCAATACTAGAGCTCAAAGCTTCATGTTTTTTTTATCAGATCTTAGAAAATATCCCAATTTGCCTAAATGCCAAATAGTAAAATGAATTCTGACTTTTCTTTAGCATCAAATTAGGAGAGACACTTTTTACTTTTCACATGAATTCAATTGACTTACAGTTTCATTCTGATACACAGTGAATCAGGAAATGCTTGTTCATATGCCCCTTTGATCTGAGGGGAAAAAATTCCCTTATTATTTCTTATCACCTTCTCCTCACTCCACTTGGCCAGAGTGGAATGAAGAAGAGATTTTCAAGCTTTTAAAAATCTTAAAATTTCTATTGACACTTTTAAGTGGAAATAGTTTATGCCTGCTACTTCTTTCTATACTCTACAACTTAATATAACCATCATATAATCTATAAAATATTTTTCTTTTCTCTTTCTCTCTCCTCAGGAAGAGGGAGGGAAAGAGATAAGAGCATTCCAAGGAAAGTCCAGCTGCATATTGAACCTTACAGGGTGTTAGATTATTCACTCACACTCCTTCACACAGAAACACATAAACAAAACAGACAGAGAAAATGACAGGAAGAGTGCACTCAGAAATTGTTAAAGGTCATTTGCAGAAATCAGACATTATGCTTGGTCATAGGAAAAACTTACTTGATCATTTTCTTTTTATCTGTTTCCAACAAAGACAGCTGTATCACAGTGAATGGTTGGAGCCACTCCTGGCACTTTCATTTCTGATGTTAAACATATCATTACTATATTTCATAGAAAAAAGGCAGAAATGGGGAAATGCTGGAGTCCCTCCTCCATAAGCCTCTCACGCCTCTGTCTCCTTGCTGTAGCACCTTTTACTAGGTGGTAAATTTTGAATTCTATGCTCCAGATTTCTCCAGTATGGGTCTTATCAAAAGAAGTCATTTGCTCCCCTAGGACCTTCTATTTGACAAGCTCATAGCATCCTACTTCAGGGAGCCATGGTGAAACTATGTGCCAAATCAATGATTTTTCTGATGTTTTTAAGCTGCACAGTTGCTCCTTGTTTCTGTATGCATTTATATATGGCCCTAACATAAGTTTCTCTGTCCCCTGGTCTCAGGTATGCTTATGTTTTGTCCCATGTTTACTCACTGTTCTCCGAATTCCTTGCTGGGTTCCGGATACTGTGCCTCAATTACTCGGGACTCCCTCCTAGAGTCCCTGGAAGCAGGGGTGTTCGTGCGCCGTGTGTCTTGGGGTGCACTGGCATGATCCTGGGGTCCTTCTGGAGCCCCACCCTGTCCTGTTGGGTGTCAGCTTTAAGCAGCCACTAACCTTACTAACTTACGGGCCAGCCTTAGGTTGTATTCTCAGAAGGGAATGAAGGGACCAGAGATGAGAAAGAGAATTTATTTCTATTTTATTCCAATATGGCATGCCTGCATAGGGAAGAAAACTAGCTCCTAAATACCTAAAAGTGAGCATGATTCAAGCATGATCTCCTTGTGCACAGGGAGAGTGAACCAATGGAGTAGGGCTGAACCAGTCATATCAGCTGCTGCTCAACAAGCAAGAGGTCTCATGGGAGGTGTCCTTGTGAGTGGGCAACTGGACTGTGGCCCTCAGCACTTCCTTATCTCCAGTGAGTACGGCGTGGCCTTGGAACCAAGAGGCCCCAAGACAGTGCCTGAATTCCCGTGGGACAGAAAGCACTTTGAACTCACGTTGTCCTGTCCACTCACACACACACACACACACACACACACACACACACGCACACACACACACAGATATATATATATATATATGTATATATATATATATACATATATATACATATATATGTATATATATATATACATATATATAAACTACTAAAGTCTTTGGTTTAAATAGACATCATTGTTACTGGCTAATTTACTTTAAGAGGAATAAATAATAAGAACAGGAATATCAATAATTATTTACAATATTTTAGCTGCAAGAAAGATCACAACCAGAATCAATTCTGTCACTATTTACCCTTGACTTACATCATTCATTTCTGCCAGATCTTGAGTTACAATTTTTTTTCCCTGTTTTTCCCCTACCCACCATCCCAGAATAGCAGTCCCACGAGATATCCCTTCCTCCAATCTGCTTTCTCCCATATCTTCTCCCATACCCTCTTTGACTTTTCCATTAGAGCAAGGTGAATCTCTGTGCCCCAATGCTTGCACATCTTATCTCCCAATTACATGCAAAAGAGTATTGATAATAGTATTTATATATATTTGAAACATTTAATTTTAAGACCTTGAATTTCAGATCCATTCCCTTCCTCCCTTGCCATCCATTCCCTCTGGGAAGATAAATAATTCAGTATGTTGTACATGTCTAGCTATGCAAAACATTACCATAGTAGATAAATTGTACAAGGCTACTTATAATTCCCTCCCACCCATCCCACCCCCCACCTGGTCCATTGCCTACTTGATCCTGTCCCTCTTCTATAGTGGGTACTTCCAACATCCCCTCCCCCCAAGAATGTCCTCCCATCCATCATCCTTCCTCTCATCCCCCTTCCCCCTATTCTGCTGCAGGTTGAGATATTCCATTTAGTATGTATGTCATTCTCTCCCTGAACCAAATTCAGTGAGAATGTGGTTTTGTCTTTTTGCCTTCCTATTCTTCCCCTCCCCTGCACCCACTTCCCCTTGCTTCTTCTACATGAGATAGTTTACCCTACCCTGTCTCTCCCCGTCTCCTCTTGCCATTTTCCTCTCTAGCCTCATAATTTCACCCCTTAAGTATCATTCCTTCCCAACAAATTCAACCTATGCCCTCTCTCCATGTGTAACTGTAAACATATACACACATTCACATATGTATTCATATGACCATACACCCTTCTTCCATTATTTTCATACTGAGAAAGATTTCATCAGTCACAATTATTGTTTTTCCATATAGGAATGTAATAGTTCAACTTTGATAAGTTCCTTTTGATTTCTTTTCCCTGATTACCTTCTCAGGCATCTCTTATTTCTTGTGTCTGGATGTCAAATTTTCTATTCAACTCTGGTTTTTTCCTCAAGAATGCTTGAAAGTCCTCTATTCCGTTGAATGACCATATTTTCCCCTGAAATAAAATACTCAGTTTTGCTGGGAAGGTGACCCTTGGGTTCATTCCCAGTTCTTTTGCCCTCTGGAATATCATATTCCATGCCCTTCCATCCCTCAGTGTAGAAGCTGCCAGGTCCTGTGCTATTCTGATTGTGTTTCCACAATATTGAAATTGTTTCTTCCTGGCTGCTTGTAGTATTTTCTCCTTGATATGGGAGTTGTGGAACCTGGCTAAAATATTCATGGGAGTTTTCTTTTTAGGATCTTTTTCAGGAGGTGATCAATGGATTCTTTCAACCTCTATTTTGCCCTCTGGGTCTAAAACATCGGGGCAATTTTCCTTAAGAATTTCTTGAAGGGTAATTTCTAGGTTCTTTCTTTGGTCATGGATTTCGGGTAGTCCAATAATTTTTAAATTGTCTCTCCTGGATCTATTTTCCAGGTCAGTGGTTTTTCCCATGAGATATTTCACATTGCCTTCTATTTTTTCATTTGTTTGGATCTGCTTAACAGCATCTCGATTTCTCATAAAGTCATTAGCTTCTATTTGTTCCAGTCTAACTCTGAAGGAATGAATCTCCTCAGTGAGCTATTGAGATTCTTTTTCAATCTGGAAAATTTGGCTTTTTAAGGCATTCTTCTCCTCATTGCCCTTTTGGGCCTCCTTTGCCATTTGAGTTAGTCCGTTTTTTAAGGTGTTGTTTTCCTCAGTCAGGCTGTTGACTCTCATTTCATACTTTTCCTGCATCCTTCTCATTTCTCTTCCCAATTTTTCCTCCACTTCTCTTATTTGATTTTTAAAGTCCTTCTTAAGGTCCTCTATGGCCTGTAACCTGCTCATGTTTTCCTTTGGGGCTTTTGGAGCAGGATTTCTGACCTCACAGCCCTCCTCCTGTTCTATGCTTTGATCCTCTTTGCCCCGCAAATAGGAGTCTAAGGTTGCATTTTTCTGTTTATTTTGTTTCCTTTGCCTTGACATGTTGCCACTTAATTACTTGACTTTTGGGTTTGTTGCCACAGTAGGACTCTGCCACCTGACAGGAGAGCTTTTGTCCTGAACGTGGGGTCTTCACAGCTTTCTGGCAAGCTGGATACCCACCCCAGACCTCCCCCCCAGATCACAATCCAGATCCAGGGAGGTTAAAGCAAGAGCAATTACCCCCCAAGACTGATGGCTGGATCTCCCTACAGTTTGCAGGCCAGGAGCTGGAGCTGCCACTGAAAACTACAAAATGGCGTGTCTCTTCAGTGGCTTCTAGCCCCCAGGGGAGGAAGCCGATGCGTTCCCCAAATACTGGTCCCAAAGTCCATAGGGCACTAACCTCTCACTTTGTCCTAGGCATATCTGAGTTGATAATTCTGGAATCGCCATAGCCGCTGGTGTTCTGGGGTCCCTCCAGCTGGCTGATGGCCTGGCCGCCCTGGGGCTAAAACTGCAGCTCACTCAGACCTGGGCTCGGTTCTCCATGCTGCGCACTGAACTGCTGGCTCCCAGAGCGCTGCGCTGGCCCTTCTTGCAGAGCTGCTGGGCTGTCCTCAGCGGGAGGTTAGCTTCTCTGTGTCGTTCTGTGGGTGCTGGGGCTCCAGAAGTTGTTCAGAGTCCCCTTTTACATAGTTTGGAGGTGATCTGGGGGAAGAGTGCATTGGTCGCACTGTTTCTACTCCGCCATCTTGGCTCTGCCCTCCCCCACCCCCACTACTTACTTCTGAAACACCCTTCCACCATTCAGCTTCCCTAGATAGCTGCCTATGTCTCTCAAGACTTTTCTTGTGTATTCAAAATCTACAGGTTAAACTCAGTCCTCTCAAGGAAGGAGTCCTTCCCCTCTGTCCTCTCATGGTCTTTCTCCAGACATGACAGGAAAAGTCTCTTCACAGAGGAGAGTTAAAACTCAATCTCCTACAAATAATTAAAACTTACTCTCTTTACATAAATAGTTAGACCTCTTCATCTCTTCACCAACTACTCACGGATCAAAGTTAAAGCGTTCACTCCCAAACTGTCACTGTTCAAGATTCCAAAGCTTCTTTAAGAGCCAGTAACTGCTTCAGTGATGTCTGTAGGAGAGTGGATTGAAGCAGTCCTTAGAGTAGCCTTTGACACTTACCAGCTTCCTTTTGTTTTAGAAACTCCCTCCTGTTTCAGACTCAGAAATGCGATATTCTCTCTGACTGCTCCTTTCCTGTGTCTTTCATTGGCTCCATCTTCTTTTCCCAAGCATTTAATGGTGGTGAATCTGCCATTGTCTCTCTTTTCTTTCCCTTGACACTCATTCATTCTGATAGCTTCAGTCACCATCTGTCTCCAAGATCTAATCCTATCTTCATCTCTACCAATCTCTGGGACATTTGCACTTGGGTGTCCCACAGCCATTTCAAAATTAGCACGTTGAGAACTGAAGTAATTATCTTTCCCACTAAATCTGCTCTTCCTTCTAACCTCATTCTGTCTATCTGAGAACACCACCATTTATCCTGGGCTTCTGTTTCTACTTTTAGCTTTTGTCTTTGGCTTATTGCGCTTATCTTTGGCTTTTCCAGCTCCATTATCTCTTATATTGAAACAGTTACCCAGATTTCACTTCTGCCTCTCAAATCCATCATGGCTTCTCTATTTATATCATCACCATGTTAATATAGTTTCATATTAGTTCAGTAGCCTCTTTATGACTTTCCACCTTGCCTCTCACTCCCCTTTTATGTTACTTCCAGAATAAGCTTTCTCAAGCATAGACATTGTGATGCTATTGCTCTAATAAAAAAATATTCAATAGCTCCCCATTGTCCCCCTACGCCAAGTAAAATTCCTTTCTCTCTTTTATCTCCTTCCCCTTTTAAGCAAATGCTTAAAAAAAACCTCCAACAGAAGGGAATCTGACTGCAGCTACCAATTATCTTTGTATGAACCACTAGGTTCAGAGGATTCCTGTGGTCAGACAAATGAAGCATACTAATGGTTAGTAGGTTGGCATAAACTTTATTTAAGGATACACAGTAACAGGAATAAGTTATCTTAAAATGACTTTAAGCAGCAGCTGCTGCTTTAAATTGTCTCCTAAGCCCCAGAGGGTCCGTAATCCTAGGGATGCAACATCTGGCACCAGGAGTTTGTTCAGCTCAAATTGGAATCCCTATTAGAAACAAGCAACCCATACCTACTAAGCTGTTTGTTGTTTAAGTAAGAACTCTAGAGCAAGGATTACATGGGAAAGGGATTTGACTTGAGCTCAACTGTCCCACAAAATTTCTCTACTTTGAGCTCAGGGATGAAGACCAGTTCTTGGGTTCAAAGTTTCCAGGTTTAAATGATACCCACAGCTTGTGGGAAGCTGGTAAGACTCTGGGCCCACACCATCCTTAAACAAATACTTACTTTCATGCCTCTGTGGTTTTGTCTATCATGTTCCATATGCCTTACATGACTTCAAGAAGACATGAGCTTAAATCTGCTCTCAGAAATTTACTAGATCCTGGACAAGTCACTTAACCTCATTTGACTCAACGTCCTCGTCTGAAAAATGGGAATAATAGTATCCCACTTGCTGTGAGGATCAAATCAGATACTAATGTAAAGTGCTTAGGGCAGGACCTGGCACATACTGGGTACTATATAAATGTTGGCTGTCATCATCATCATCATTTTAACCTGTTGAATTCTCACCTATCTTTAAAGTACGACTTACATAATATTTCTCCTATGAAGCTAACCCTGTTCTTCTGCTCAGTAACCACCTTCCTTCAAACCTTTCATAACTGTTTCATTAACTTTCAGATGTAATTAACTATAACACCAAATATTACACATTATCTGTGTTTGTGCCCTATTCTTCTAATAGTGATATCCTGGGGGGTAGGGGCTGTAAATCATTATCCAAACTTTATTTCTTCTGATATTTTGTACATATGAGACAATTAGTAAATACTATATTTTGTTTAGTATTTGAAATCACTCTGGAAGAATTGGAAATCAATTGTCATCCAGTTGTTAAAGACAAAAACAAAGCAAAATAACCACCCTCTCACCTCCATCACAGATCAATCTTTCGAGCACAGAGATTGCATGGTGATTTTGGCCTAAACCCCAGCTGAGTTAACATAGAGGTGCCTTGTCTCATGATCTTTGTAAGAATGACTGTTAGGAAAGGCCAAGTAAGGGAAGGGTTTATTGAAGGAATGCAGATGCTCTTTTAAGTTATGGACCATAAGCAGTAACCAACAGGAAACTTTAAAAACTGCAGACAAGTACTAGGGGATGGGAGCTGATGCCCTTGCTTTCCAGAATGAGTCCTGGAATCGATCCAGGGAGAAGGCACATTTGAAATGGAGTGTAGAAACTTTGTTAGAAACTCTTAATTGCATTTTTCAGCCCTTCACTTTACTCCTCCATCTTCTTTGATGCTTGTTTGAAAGACCAGCTGCTCAGCCTCCTTTCCAAGGGTTAATGCAATTCCTCCTCAGCCTCCTGTTGGCTCACCTCAGCAGCATGTCCCCCTTCAATTCCATTCATCAATATCAGCAATACCAGCTCCACCTCTACCTGATGTATCCTTAGGGCTCTAGCTACATTATTTTTCAGAGTTCTCTGACCTTTCTTCCTTCACTATATGATCAATTGACTTGAAGGGATGTTGGGCTGAAGTTCTTTGTATAGTGCCTGGAGCTCTTTGGAGGAAAGGGTCATGTAAATCCAATACAGAGAGAAATAATTTTTCATTGGCAATGAAGTCTTTATTCCAGCACCAAATATCTTGTCTAGTAGTCTGTTGGAAGCATCAAGCTTTCATCTATAGTTCTGGCAGATTTCCAGTTCATCTATCCATCTATATGTCAAATTACATTTAAATCAAAAGTCCTTACTTTGGGAGATGGTGCCATGAACCCTTACTTTCTACATGCTACAAGTTTGACTTTAGTGAATGTTAAATCTAGTCATGTAAACAGATTGTTAGAGTGGGAGGGAAAGTTTTTAAAGAATTCTAAAAGTTAGGACCTTAACTTGAGAAATCAATCTAGTCAATTCAAATGGGCAGCCATAATAATAATTCCTATTTTATGGTACTTAAAGGTTTACCAAATGCTTTCCTCATAGTAGGTCTGAGAGGCAGTACTGGCTAGATGTGCAACCTCATCAATACTGGTACTCTCTCCAATGCTGCAGAACACAGCTGATTTCTGACATCATCCTGTGACAAGGTCCATGTCCTTCCATAAATCCTTCACAGGAGGATGAGCCTGGTGCAGGTACTGTGTGCTAAGCACCGAGGATACAAAAAGAGGCAAAAGACTGTCCTTGACCTCAAGGAGCTTACAATCTAATAGGGAAGACAACATGCAGACAAATATATAGAAAGCAAGCTATATACAGGATAAATAGGAAGAATTAACAGAAGGAAGGCACCAGAATTAAGAATTGAGGAGGACTTTCTACAGAAGCCTTTAGGGGATTTTAGTTGGGACTTAAAGGAAGCCAACAAGGTGAGTAGTTGGGGCAGAGGAAGGAGAGCATTCCAGGCAATGCTAGGAATTACTAGGAAGTCACCAAAATATCAAGACTAAGTTCAAGGTTATGTTTGATTATCATCATATGACAAGGTTATAATCTCAATGCTAAGGATTAGGCAGAGTATGAGAGATACCTTTGTTGCACTATATTAATGAGTTTCAATGTTTAAGAACCATTTGGAAAGTCTGGGTGGAAATCTGTAGGAAGAACTTTAAGGCCACTTAACAAAGTGTTCTGCCCCCAGAAAACTTGATGATTTAAAAAAACATTTATTTATTTATTTTTAGTTTTCAAAATTCACCTTTACTAGATCTTGAGTTCTAAATATTTCCCTCACTCTACCCAAGATGCCATGCAATCTGATATAGGCTATACATGTACAATCATACTAAACATATTTCCAAATTACTCATGTTGTGGAAGAAGAATCGGAACAAAGGGGAAAAAAACCACAAAAAAGAAAAAAGAAAATAAAAACTTGATGATTTTGATGGGCATGTCTGACCAGGCAAACAATAGGTTGGGATAGCCAGAAGAGGGAGTAAGCATAAGGCCCAACTGACTATTATATATGTGTGGTGGTTTGATGAATAGAAAATAAAATTCTGAACCCACAGAGTTGGGATCTCCTGGCCTCTGAGAGTAGACAGCACAGTGAAAATTGTATTCTATATTTTTTATGTAGAGGGCCATTTGGCCCATTAATGTGCCATATCCTGGATTCTGGATGAGAAAGAGAAAGTTGTAGAAAGGCAGGAGAGAATGGGCAAACAGACAGTAGATGACAAGCAGAGGTTTCAGTGAGCAAAGGTCATAGTCATTCTAGGTTCAGCAATGGTCATGTTTCTGATATGTGGACCTGTGCCCCAATGGCATAGGAAACATCACATCCAACTTCATTGGGAGCTGTGGGTGATGCCAATCTCCCAGATTGAACTTGGAGGGAATAGGCTAAGAAGCCTTCCGTGATTATGCTACAAGAGGAACTCCAATCCAAAATCACTGTAGGAGAGGAATTGTCCGTGGTGTAGGGGTTGGAAACTAGCATCTTTCTGACCCTGAAGAGAAAGGTAAGGAAGGCCAGCGGAGGAACAAAACACCAGTGATGGAGGGCAAGATTAGCTTTAAGTTTGGGTATCTGTTTGGCAGAGTCAGACCTTAGTGAGAAGGGAGATTAGATCTCTCACCCTCTGAGAGAAGAGGAAAAAAAGGAAGAGAAAAATATGGAAGAGAAACCCTTGAGAAAACTGTCAAAACCTTTTTCCTAGAAAGAGCAGAACAGTTTTCTCTCTGCCACATGAGCACATTTTCTTAACCCAATTCCCCAGGTGAAGAGGAGGGGAATAGGACTTGGATGTGAAATGTCAGAAACTTGGGATAATATAGGGTGAGAGGGCAAGTAAATTTGTCTCTTTTATAGGATCCCCTCTCCTAGCAATCTCTCACCACTGTGGGGAGAGAGATTTTTTTTCAGAAGGCACTGTATTTAGGGGCATCAGGTATTGGGCAAAAGATGTCAGTTTTCTACAAATTACCTTGGAACTGTGGGCATGTGGGGCCTCACTTTCTTCATATGTAAGATAAATTAATTGAACTAGATGACTTCTAAGCTCCCTGCCAGCTCTCAGTCTATGAGTTTATAGATTGCATTTGTGAAGGGAGATGTGACTCCTAATTCGTGGAGAGAATGCATTAAAAGAACATGGACTTAGTCTCAGCCAAGGAGAAATTCTCTGATATCTTTAGGGAGCTTAGCTGGAAATGATGGATATGTTACTGGACAGTCTTCCCCTATATGGCTACAACTTTCTGTATCTTTCTCTCTTTCCCAAGAAGCTCTGGCACCAACTTTGCCCCTCATGCAGGTCCACATCACTGAGTAAGCATTCTCTACCAATTAGGAGTACCTTCTTCCTTCACAAATAGAGCTGCATACAAAATACCCCAGGATTGGTTGGGAAACCGGTTACAAGCCTATGGCTTGCATATACTATGGTGGTTTGAAGGCTGGCCTGAGTGCTGTGAACATTCCAGGGAGTGAGTCAGTAGCTGCAGTGACTATAGGTTTGTAAGGGGTCTCAGAATGGAAGTAAACCTTTAAGCTTTAGCATTGTGGAACATTTGGAGAGTATCCTGAGATGGAGATTGTGTCCAGGGTCAGATGCTTTTAATGATTATCTCCAGGTTAGAGTTTTTTAAATAGTTCATTGCCCTTAGGCCTTATCACCTGATTGCCAGTGTCTCCTGCTTGTCAATTATAATGAGCTATAAAACTATATTCTCTTGTAATACAATTTTTTGAATCATGTACATCAGAGTTACTCGTTTGTTTTTTTAGAAAAAGATGGTCCAGTATAACTGTGTTTGAAGGGAGAGGAGGAAAGGAAAGAGAGACCTCACAAAATGAGTCTGAAATAGGGACATAACAGGAAGGGTCTGAATCCTACAAAGGGCTGACGCAGGTTGTTACACTCCATTTCTTACAGACGTGCTCTTTTTTATACTTAGCTACATGGGGCCTATCATGCCTGGCAGCTTTCTTTAAATCAGGTATTACTGCCAGCAGGATTAATCTTCAAAGGACCAGCTTTCTCTAAGTAGTGATGAACAGAATTAATAGGGAGAGGAAGAAAACCAAACAAGAAGCAACCCACAGACCAAAATGTGGGACAAAAAAATCCTTCTATAACATGATGTCATTGAAAAGATCCTAAGATCATAAACTTCAAGAATAGGATTAAAAGCTAGACAGAACCTTAAAATTATCTATTCCAGTCCCTAAATTTTACAGCTATAGAAATTGAGACCCAAAGAGGTTAAAGGAATAGGCCAGGGGCAGTCAGATTTCCAAGTGAAATCCTCAGATTCATAATCGCATACTTGCCCCTGTGTGACTTCTTCAGGTCTTTTTATTCCTGTCTTTTCAAACATATTTTCTAGATTAAGCCAACATTTCAGTTGTAAAACTTCAAAAATTTCTAAAGATAAATGGCAAATCAAATTAAGCTTTCATTTAAAATAATAAACTGTTTCCAAGGAACTTTATTTTATTGGTTGTATATCATCAGTAAGGTATTATAGGTAAAAGACTGGGAGCAGTGACTTAGTATATTTCTCTGCCTTCAGATAGAACTTGAACTCAACTGTCTCATAAAAATGGCTCTCTCCATTATTTTATTTTTCTAATTTTTTAACATTTTTATTTAAAGTTTTGAGTTCCAAATTCTGTTCTTCCCTCCCCCTTCCCTGAGATGGTAAACAATCAGATATAGCTTATATAAGTGTATACCATTTCTATTTTAGTCATTTTGTACAAGAAGACTCAAATAAAAGAAAAAAATGGAAATTAAACATAGCATGCTTCAATCTATATTCAATCAATGTTAGTTCTTTCACTGAAAGTGAATAGTATGCTTCATCATTAGTCCTTTGGGATTGTCTTGGATCATTGTATTTGCTGAAAATAGCTAAGTCATTCACAGTTCTTCATAAAATAATATTGCTGTTACTGTGTACAACATTTTCCTGGTGCTGTTCACTTCGCTATGCATCAGTTCATATAAGTCTTACCAGTTTTTTCTGAAATCTACCTGTTCATTTCTTATAGCACAATAGTATTCCATTACATTCATATATCACAACTTGTTCAGCCATTCCCCAATTGATAGGCATCCCCTCAATTTCCAATTCTTTGCCACCACAAAAGGACTGCTATAAATATCTTTGTACATGTGTGTCCTTTTCTATTTTTTATGATCTCTTTGGGATGTATACACACCTAGAAGTGGTCTTGCTGGATCAAAGGGTATGCATAGTTTCATGTCATGTTTTCTTCCAAATTGCTCTCCAGAATGGTTGATCAGTTCACAGCTCCACCAACAATGGACTAGTGGTGCAGCTTTCCCACATTTTCCGTAACACTTATCATTTTCCTTTTTTTGTCATATTAGTCAATGTGATAAGAGTGAGCTGGTACCTCAGAATTGTTTTAATTTGCATTCCTCTGATCAATAGTGATTTAGAGCATTTTTTTTCATATAATTATAGATAGCTTTGATTTCCATGTCTGAAAACTGCCTTTCATAATCTTGGGCCATTTATCAATTAGAGAATGACTTGTGATTTTACAAATTTGACTCAGTTCTCTATATATTTGAGAAATAAGGCCTTTATCAGTGATACTTTTTGCAAAACATTTTCCCAGTTTTCTGCTTTCTATATAATTTTGCTTGCATTGGTTTTGTTTATGTGCAAAAGCTTTTTAATTTTGTATAATCAAAATTATCTGTTTTACATTTTGTGATGCTCTCTGTATCTTCTTTGGTCCTAAATTCTTCCCTTACCTATAAATCTGACAAATAAATTATTCTGTGCTCTCTTAATTTATGTATAACTATTTTGATCTTATCTTGACATACAGTCTGAGATACTGGTCTATAGTTTCAGCTATACTGTTTTCCAGTTTTTCCAGCAGTTTTTGTCAAATAATGAGTTTTTGTTCCAAAAGCTCAGATCTTTGGGTTCACTGTATACTAAATTACTATGATTATTTACTACAATGTAATTTGTACCTGACCTATTCCACTAAGCTACCACTTTGTTTCTTGGTCAGTACCAGATTGTTTTGATAATTACCACTTTTATAATATGTTTTGAGATCTAGTAAGCCTAAACCACCTTCTTTTGAAATTTTAAAATTGATTCCCTTATTATCTTAGAGCTTATGTTCTTCCATATGAATTTATTATTTTTTCTAGCTCTATATATAAAATAAAATTTTAATAGTTTGATTGGTATGGCACTGAGTAAATAGATTAATTTAGGGAGAACTGTCATTTTTATTATATTGGCTCAGCTTACCCATGAGCAATTAATATGTATCCAGTTGTTTAGATCTGACTTTGTTTGAAAAATGTTTTATAATTGTGTTCATATAGTTCTTGGGTTTATCTTGGCATGTGGACTCCCAAGTATTTTATATTGTCTACAGTTTTTAAAAAATGGAATTTCTTTATCTCTTGCTGTTGGACTTAGTAATATATAGAAATGCTAATGATATATATGGGTTTATTTTGTACCTTGCAAATTTGCTAAAGTTGTTAATAATTTTAAGTAGTCTTTTAGTTGATTCTCTAGGATTTTCTAAGTATAACATCATATCATCTGTAATCCTCATTGCCTATTCTCTTGCTATAGCTAACATTTCTAGTACAATATTAAATAACAGGGTAGTTAGTACAATATTAAATAACATTTTTCAAACAAAGTCAGATCTAAACAACTGGATACATATTAATTGCTCATGGGTAAGCTGAGCCAATATAATAAAAATGACAGTTCTCCCTAAATTAATCTATTTACTCAGTGTCATACCAATCAAACTATTAAATTTTTATTTTATATATAGAGCTAGAAAAATAATAAATTCATGTGGAAGAAATATTGGGCAGCTTTGCTTTACCCCTGATTGTATTGGGAAGGCTTCTAGCTTATCTGCTTACAGATAATGCTTGCTGATGGTTTTAGATAAATATTATTTATCATGTTAAGGTAAGCTCCACTTATTCCTATGAGCTCTAGTGTTTTTTGTTTTGTTTTGTTTTGTTGGGAGGGCAGTTGGGGTTAAAGTGACTTGCCCAAGGTCACACGGCTAGGTTTTTGTGTTAAGTGTCTGATGCCAGATTTGAACTCAGGTCCTCCTGACTCCAGGGTCAGTGCTCTGTGCCTCCTAGACACCCCCTCTCTAGTGTTTTTAATAGGAATAATTGCTGTATTTTGTCAAAGGTTTTTTTTCCCCTGCATCTACTGAGATAATCATATGATTTCTGTTGATTTTGTTACTCTTATGGTCAATTATGCTGATGGTTTTTCTAATATTGAACCAGCCCTGCACTCCTGATATAAATCCCACCTAGTAACAGTATATGATTCTTGTGATATATCATTGTAATCTCCTTGCTAGTATTTTATTTAAAATTTTTCATCAATATCCATTAGAGAAGTTGGTCTATAATTTTCTTTTTTCTGTTTTGGCTCTTCCTGGTTTGGGTATCAGCACCATGTTTGTGTCCTAAAAGGAATTTAGTAGGACTCTGCCTATTTTTCCAAAATAGTTTAAAGAGTATTGGGATTAATTGTTTTTTAAGTGGTAGAATTCACTTGTGAATCCATCTGATCTTGGGGACCATTTTCTTAGGAAGTTCATTGGTGGATTGTTTAATTTCTTTTTCTAAGATTGGGTTATTTGAGTATTTTATTTCTTCTGTTAACCTGAGTAATTTGTATTTTTGTAGATATCCATCCATTTCATTTAGATTATCAAATTTAGTGGCATATAATTGGGCAAAATAGCTCCTAACAATTATCTTAATTTCCTCTTCATTGGTGGTGAATTTAACCCTTTAATTTTTGATACTAGTAATTTGGTTTTTCTTCTTTCCTTTTTTAAAACAAATTACCCAATGGTTTATCTATTTTATTGTTTTATTTACAAAAACAGCTTCTAGTTTTATTTATTAGTTCAATGGTTGTCTTGTTTTCAGTTTTATTAATCTCTCTTTTGATTGTCAGGATTTCCAGTTTGGTGTTTAATTGGGGGCTTTAAATTTTTTTTTTTATAGTTTATTTAGTTACATGTCCAATTAACTGATCTGCTTTTCCCCTCTTTTATTGATGTAAGCAATTAGAGGTGTAAAATTTTCCCTAACTACCACTTTGGCTGCATCCCATAAATTTTGGTATGTTGTCTCATTGTTGTAATTTTCTTTAATGAAATTATCTATTGTTTCTATGATTTGTTCTTTGACCCACTTGTTTTTTAGGATTAGATTATTTAATTTCCAATTAATTTTAATCTATCTTTCCATTGTCTATTACTGAATGTAATTTTTATTGCATTATGATCTGAAAAAGATGTGCTTACTATTTCTGCTTTTCTGCATTTGTTTGTGAGGTTCTTATGTCCTAATACACGGTAATTTTTGTGTAGGTGCCATGTATTGCTGAGAAAAAGGTATATTGCTTTCTATTCCCATTCGGTTTTCTCCAGAGATCTAGCATATCTAACCTTTCCATAATTTTATTCACCTCTTCAACTTCTTTCTTATTTTTTTTTTGTTAGATTTATCTAGTTTTGAGATAAGAAAGTTGAGGTCCACCATTAGTATAGTTTTACTATCTATTTCCTCTGTAAGTAGTTGGAATTCCTTCAAAAATTTAGATGCTATACCATTTGGTACATATATGTTTAGTATTGATATGACTTCATTGTCTATGGTACTTTTTAGGAGGATGTGGTTTCCTTCCTTATCTGCTATAATTAGATCTATTTTTGCTTTTGCCTCATCTGAGATCATGATTGCTACCCCTGCTTTCTTTGCTTCAGCTGAAGCATAATAAATTCTGCTCTCTTTTTGTGTATTTCTCTGCTTCTTACCATTCACATTTGTATTTATGATAACTGCATATTTCCCTCCATGCTATTTTTTCTTACTACCCCTCTCTCCCTCTCATGCTTTTCCTCCTCTCAAGTGTTTTACTTCTGATAACTGCCTTCCCCAATATACCTTCCATTTTATCAGTCTCCCCTCCCCCCTTTTATGCCTATCCCTTTTTATTTCCTTATAGAGTAAGATAGATTTCTATATCCAACTGAGTGTGTATATTATTCCCTCTCTGAGCCAATTTTGAAGAGACTAAAGTTTAAACTTTTCTGGTCAACATCACGCCCATTATAATAGCTCTTTCATGCCTCTTTTATGTGGGATAATTTACCCCCCCCCCCATTCAATCTCCCCCTTCTTTCTTCTTCCAGTCTAATTCTCTCACTCTTTTATTTTGTTTTTTTTGGGGGGGTATCATCAAAGCCATCTTATATACACATCCTCTGTCTATATACACTCCTTCTAATTGCTCTTATAGTAATAAAGGTGTTAAGAGTTTTGAATATTATCTTGCCA
Source organism: Gymnobelideus leadbeateri (assembly GCA_011680675.1). Lineage (NCBI taxonomy): Eukaryota > Metazoa > Chordata > Mammalia > Diprotodontia > Petauridae > Gymnobelideus > Gymnobelideus leadbeateri. The sequence continues at coordinate 162,828 of WOXC01007476.1, read as the reverse complement.
TATAGAAATATAAACAGTTTAACTTTGTTAAATTTCTTATGTTTTCTCTTTCCTGTTTCTTTTTCACCTTTTTATGTTTCCCTTGAATCTTGTATTTGGAGGTCAAATTTTTTATTGAGCTTTGATCTTTTAATTAGAAATGCTTGAAGGTCTTCTATTTCATTAAATATTCATTCATTTTTCCCTCTTGAAAGATTATATTGAATTTTGCTGGGTAGGTGATTCTTGGTTTTAATCCTAACTCCTTTGCCTTCCAGTACATCATATTCCAAGTCTATGGTTCTTTAATGTGGAAGCTGCCAACTCCTGTGTAATCCTGACTGTAGCGCCACAATATTTGAATTGTTTCTTTTTGACTGCTTACAATACTTTCTCTTTAAACTGTGAGCTCTGGAATTGGCTATGATGTTCCTGGAAATTTTCATTTTGGGGTATTTTTGAGGAGGTCTTCAGTACCTTCTTTTAATTTCTATTTTGCCCTCTGATTCTAATACATTAGGACAGTTCTTTGATACTTTCTTGAAAGATGTTGTCCTGGTTTTTCTTTCTTCCTTTCTTCCTTCTTTTCTCTGTTGCTTTCTTTTTTGATTATGGCTTTCAGGTAGTTCAATAATTCTTATATTATCCCTCCTAGCTTTATTTTCTAGGTCAGTTGTTTTTCCAATGAGATGTTTCACATTTTCTTCTAATTAAAAAAAAAAATTTACTGCATCTTGATATCTCATAGAGTCATTTGTTTCCACTTGTTCAATTCTAATTTTTAAGGAATTATTTTCTTTAGTGAGCTTTTATACTTTTTTTTATTTGACCAGTTCTATTTCTTAGGGAGTTATTTCCTCAGTAAATTTTTGTATATTTTTTCCTGTATTATTGATTCTTTTTTCATTATTCTCTTGGTTTACTCCCATATCTTTTCCAAATTTTTCTTCTAATTCTCTAATTTGCTTTTTGAAATCCTTTTAAGTTCTTCTAGGAATTCTTTTTGGGCCCAAGACCAAGTTGCATTTTTCTTTGAGGCTTCACATGTAGTCATTTTGGCACTATTGTTCTCTTCAAAGTTTATGCCATTATCCTCCTTATCACCATAGTAACTTTCTATAGTCAAGCTATTTTTTAATTTTTTATTCATTTTTCTGGTGATTTGGTGTTTTTAGGTGAGACTTGGGCTCTGGTCCTGTACTATCCCAAGCTTTTTGTGGTCTTCTGGCTTTCACTGGACTTCAGGGATTACTTAGCTACTTGCTTTCTCTGGAAGATAGCTTCCCTTCTGGCTTGTACTGGGGGTGGGGTCTCCCAACTTCCTCCTTGGTATGGGGTTTAGCAGCTGGCCTGCTCCAGGGGTGGGGCCCTGCTGCTGGGTTGCTATGTAAACAGTGTCTCTCAGCTGGCAGACCCCAAAGTAAGGTCTTGCTGTTTGCTAGCCCCCAGGCAGGGCTTCACTACTGGTCAGCAATGGGATTAAGATCTAGCTGGTGGGTTGTGCTGGGGGTGGGGTCACTGAGGTGGGACCTTTCAGTGGAACATAGACTGCTTCTTTGCCTAGGGGTCTGCTGTGTTACAGGAGGGTGTGGCCTTGCTGGTGGGGTTAGAGCCTTTCTTCTGACCCCTTGCTGTGAGGCTAGCTGCTGTTGCTCTTGGACCTTGCTCCCTTCCCACTCCCCCAGTGAGTCAGACCTTTCCTGGCAGGCTGGTAGGCTGCCTCCCTACACCTCCATCAGTTCTGACGCAGCTTTCTAGTTAGCTGGAGGGGAATTTGGGAGGACTTCAGAGGGTTCCTTCCTTATTCCACCATCTTGGTACCAGAAGTATATCTCTACTATTTTAAAAGATTTCAAGAAAGGAGATCTCTCAATCTGGAGTTAGAAAGACCTGAGTTCAAATCCAGATTCAAACACTTACTAATTGTATGACCCTGGGTAAGTCACTTAACCATTGTCTCCCTCAGTTTCTTCATCTGTAAAACTGGGATAATAGTAGCCCTTGTGTCTCAGGGATGTTGTGACAGTAAAATACAATATCTGTAAGGTGCTATCTAGGTGCTAGCTTATTATTATTATCATCATCATTAGAAACAACAATTCCCATTTCTGTTGAGGTTTACAAAGTACTTTTTCTATAACAACTCTGTGAGGTATAGTATTACTAAGATTACTACCACTTTACCAACAGCTAGCACAGTTACATGTATTTCCACAGTGCTTTAAGATTTACAAAGTGATTTCCATATATTCTCTCATTTGATCCCCACAACAACCCTGGGAACTAGGTACTACTATTATTCACATTTTATATTTCAGGAAACTAAGACAAACCAAGGTTAAGTGACTTATCCAGGGCCATATAGCTGGTATCTGAGGATTCAAATTCAGAACTTCCTGACTTCAAGACCCACTACGTGTTCTATCCACTACAGATAAAAGAACTAAGCCTAGACTCAGAAAGATGAAGAGATTTATCCATGGTACCTAGTAACTGTTCAATGTTAGAGCCTGGATTTAAAATCTCATTCTGATCCTTCATCATTCTTTTCTTCCACCAATACTTCCATATGTGCCACACACCTCATAATAATAATTGACCTTATTATAATAGTCATAAAGTACTTTACCTACATTATCTCACTTGATCTTCCTGATAATCCTTTTAGTCACTACAGCTACCATTATTCCCAATTTACAGATAAATAGTCTCAGAGGTATTAAGTACCAGAGGCTGTACTTCTGACTCCAAGACCAGCAGTAGTTCTACTATATTGCACTGCAAGGGACCACAGAGGTATCTAGTTCATCTTTCTCATTTTACAGATAAGGAAACTGAGTTCATGGAGACTAGAGGAAAATTATATTGGAAGGAGGAGAAGAGATGTTGGTGATTAAGCCAATATGGCAGTGATTAAACCATATCTCTAAAACAGGAGTTGTTCTATTAACATTTATCATTCTCTATAGGAATTCCCATAATATGGTAGAAAAATCCAATTTTACATGTAGTTTAATTGAACTTTTAAAGTTTCTGTTTTCAGTAGGGAAATCAGAAATATAGATATGCTTCAAACATTGCCTTATCTAGGAAAAATGGAAGTGAGAGCTCATTGGAAATCTCAAAGCCATATGTTCTGCATACTGGGAAAGCTTTTTGTTAGATTAAGGGGGAAAGCCAGGAACCTTGAATCAGCCTCTAAAGCCATTCGTTAGAATATAAGACAAGGAATTTTGTGAAAGAAAATGCTTTTGAAAAGAATTTGAATGTGACATCCACATGAGTGTACTTTTCTAAACTGCCAGGGATGCTGAAAGTAATCATTGTGGAAAATAAAAACAGATTTGAATAATTACAGGCAGCATCATAACTTTGGATGTCTTCATTATTTTATGTATCAAAACAATTCTATGAGAAATAACAGTGGCAGATCTGACTTTGGTCATACCAGTATATGAAGAATGTGGAAATAGGAATGCAAAGCTCTGAGCTCCATGACATTTCAAAGACAGAAAGAGAATTAAGCATATCCCTGTGTCCATCCATAGAAATTTGGGTCCACTTATCATACTGTTAGTTCTTTAGAAAATTCCTTAAAATGAGCTAGCCTGTTATAAGATAAGATAACTTAGTTATGGAAACTTCAGAAATCTAATTAAATTCCTGATGAGTTTCATTCAGTATATAAATATTTTATGAATTGAAAAGACAATGGCAATTGTCCAGAGTTCCAGTGTTGGGGAACCTGCAGCCTCAAGGCCACATGCAGCCTTCTGGGTCCTTGAGGATTTGTTCTGTGAATTTTGGACTCAGTCAAAGCACCATACTTGAGGACGTAGATGATCACATGTGGAGGTCACAGGTTCCCCACCCTTGCCCCTGCCCCTGTATAATAGGGCAATGATATTTGTTTTATTTTGTGTTTTGTTTTATTTGGGCCAGGACAGATATTTTATTGGTAAAAGAATTCAGTTCTTTCTCTACTACAGCACACAGCTTCAGGAGAATAGCTCTTATTTCTTAAATAAGGCAAAACATGGGAACAGAATCCACCAAAGTAACCTTCTGAGGTATGCCTCATGGCCTCATGGAAGCATTCTTGGGTTTTCCAAGGCTATACTAGTAGAGCACAATATCTAGCAGATTCTTCTAAGCTGGAGAGGTATCAACAATGGATTCAGGGATGGCCAATGTGTCTTCTATCCAAGAACTTGGTTAGCTAAATTATGGACATTTTTAACCATAGAGGGGGCTAATTTTTTTTTCCTGGTTCCAACAACTCATCAAGATATTCTACTAGGGTATAGAGGGGCTATGTTCTCTATCAGCAGAAACTCATATTCTCTGAGCATGGCTTCTTGAAGTCAGTATAAAACCAAAAAAATGGGGATTCCTCCAGCCACTCTCCTTTCATCTGAAGGCTAGTCATTAGATCTTGATACTCTAGTTAACAGTCCCAATGTGGGAAGTTCATCTTACTGCCATAATTAGCTCCTGGTTCAGTGTTTGGTTCCATTTTTGTTCTCTGGAGGAGTAAAATCTTTTTCTATTTCACTCCCTGGTATGCTTCTCTGTATTAGAATGAAAATTGTATTATTACGATTACTTTCCCATTGACTTATCTGATTTTCAATTGTATTAGACAGTATTTCCCTTTAGAATATTCTTATTCTGGGTATCACAATTTGTATATGCATACTAAAGGAACCTCCCCCACCACTTTAATTTACATTAACTTGAAAAATATTACGAATTCTGTGAATTTTGTGGAAGCCTTTTTTTAGGCACTGAAGACGTGTGTGTGTGTGTGTGTTTGTATATATATTGGCATCTTCTCTACCCTTAAAGAACTTATAATCTAATAGAAAGACAGGAAATATACACAAATAAATTTCTACAAAGTAGAATGCAATAAGGGCAAAGAAGACATCAGGACAAAGTGCTTTCAGAAAATTTTTAGGAAAGAGTTCATTTTCAGAGGGATTGGAGTAGAGTGGTATGTCTTGGGAATTAAGGTACCATCTGAGCTGCACCTTTAAAGAAGAGAAAGTTTTTGGTTAGAGTAGTATAAAATGGTAGAGAAATGTAGGTTTGAGTCATAGAGAAAGTCTTAAATGTTGAACTGTTTGTATTTTATCCTATAGGCAAAAGGGAACCACTGAATGTTTTTAGGCAGAAGAATGGTATTGTCAGAGCTGTGCATTATTAGGAAGACCAATTTGGCAGGGTTGAGAAGAATGGATTGGAGAGGGCAGTAGGTGAACCAAAGAGATCAGAGAGATTTTATAATAATTCAGGCAAAAAAATGATGAGGGCCTAAATAAGGGAAGCAGCAAGATGAATGGGGAGGAGTTGGATGTAAGAAATATTGTGGAGGCAAAATAAACAGGAATTAGAAAATTTTAGAATGGGAGTTCATGGGGAAAAGATGACTGGGCCTGAATGACTAGGAGAATCAATAGAAACAGGAAATCTGATGGGGCTGAGCAGTTCTCAGGGGGAATGTAAATTCAGTTTTGGATACATAGGGTTTGAGGTTATGGTAAGACATACCTCATTTAGGGATCAGGAAAAAGATAAGTCAGGGAAGACTGAAAAAGGATAAGAAGTCAATAGAAAAATAAGGAGAAATCAGTGGCATGGAAACTAAAGAACTGTTTCAAGAGGGAGGAATCTATTTGTATTCCAGAGAATGATGATGTGGATCCATGGATTTTGTCAGGTAACAGATCATCCTGTAAGGGTCAGAGGAAAAGGAAACAAGTAGTGATGGTTAGTGGCCCTCTTGCTAAGACAGGATGATTTACTGACCTGAAAAAACCACTATCAAGATCTTTAGTCTTCACCGAGAATACAAAGAACCTCCTAAGATTTCTCAAACTGGATAAACTACTATCTACTTCTGCATTCAGACTCCATAGTTCTTTCTCTGGATTTGCATAACATTTTCCATCGTCAGTCTTTTGGAATTGTCTTAGATCCTTGTATTGCTAAGAAGAGCTAAGTCTGTCAAAGTTGTTCATTATACAGTATTGCTCTTACTGTGTACAGTGTTCTCTTGGTTTTGTTCACCTCACTCAGCATTGGTTCATGTAAATCTTTCCAGGTTTTTCTAAAGTCTGCCTGCTCATTATTTCTTGTAGAACAATAGTATTCTATTACATTCATATATCACAACTTGATCAGCCATTACCCAGTTGATGGGCATCCCCTCAATTTCCAATTCTTGGCCACCACAAAAAGATATGCTATAAATATTGTTCATGTGGGTCCGTTTCCCATTTTTATGATCTCTTTGGGATACAGACCTAGCAGTGGTATTGCTAGATCAAAGGACATGCATATTTTTATAGCCCTTTGAGCATAGTTCCAAATTGTTTCCCAGGATGGTTGGATCAGTTCACAACTCTACTAACAACACATTAGTGTTCCAATTTTTCCACATCTTCTCCAACATTTATCATTTTCCTGTTTTGTCATGTTAGCTAATCTGACAGGTGTGATGTGGTACCCCAGAGTTGTTTTAACTTGCATTTCTCTAGAAAGCATTTTCAACTATTACAAAATCTTGAGCAAAGAACTAAGCCTTTGTGTGTGTTGGGGGGGTAGTGTTTTCATTACTGCTAAAGTCCAAGAAGAGATTTGGGAAGGAAGATCATATATAAAAGTAAGATTTAACGTAACATATAAGTGACAGGTTCCTGGCCAGAGATGGAGTCTTACTTAGAAAAGAACTGAAAATGTGTTGGCTAGACCAGATATATTTACCCAGGGATCTCATTCTTTAAGAGGGACGTGATGATATTAAAGAGGGAAATGAGGAAATAGAAGCAGTGGTAGCAGTAGCAATGGAAAGAAGCAGTAATAAGGTGTAATTACAGTGAATGCCAGCAGTAGCAGCAGTGTGGCAGATAGCAGTTGTAATGATGGAGAAGAGCATCTTGTACTTATCTCTGAATGTGTGGGAGTGGTAGAGAATTGATCATTCTTGATCAATTTTTACCACTTTTACCTCTTATTTACTTTGCTATTTTGTAAGGATTTAAATGTCTCCTTATTTGATTTGTGGCTCCTGGGCAAGTCAGGTAACCTCAGCTTCAGTTTCCTTGTCTATAGGATGTGGTAAATATGAGTGCCTACTTTAGTAATTGTCTATTTTGTTTATGATCATCTGCTCTGAAAATCTATAGATTTCACCCATCTTTCCTGAATCCTAATGCCATATCACTCACAACTAGGGGGACACCTCCATACAGATATTACATAGGAATCTAAAACTCAGTATGTTTACTATGGAACTAATCATTTCTCCTCTAAATCTGTTCCTCCAAATTTTCCTAATTCTTTTGAAAAAAAATTGATTCCTTTTGTCTTTAAATCACAATTATTTTTCACTCCCTTCAGATCAAACCTTTCACCATGATAAAAAAAAAACAAAGTCAATTGACAATACAGCAATCTTATCTGCCAATGTATATATTATATTCTAGTAATATCCCACTTCCTTGTTGTGAAGGAATTGCTGCTTCATTACCTCTTCACTGAGACCAACATTGTTTTTTCCTTTACTTAGAGTTAACTTCATTTTAGTGGTTCACTCATTTATACTCTAGTCGTGCTACATGATAGTATTCCCAATAGTGAAACAGTTGGATCAAAGGATATTAACATATAATAATTTTTTATTAATTTCAAATTGATATCTGGAATAGTCATTACTACTTCGTAGCTCAACCAATAGTGTATCAGTAGACATGTGTTTTCATGACTCTTCCAAAGTTAACTGCCTCTTTTTTAAAATCCTTGCCAATTTTCATGCTGTGAGGTGAAACATCAAAGTTGTTTAATTTGCATTTCTCTTACTGTTAGTTATCTGGAACATGGTTTCATGTAGTCATTAATAGTTTGAACTTCTGCCTTGAAAAACTTTTCATCTTATCTGACCATTTATCTTTGGGGGGAATTATACACTTTACCAGTTCTGTATATATTTCTTTTGGGGGCACATTATGTTCTCACTCACCCAGTATCATAACCTTGGAGTCATTCTTAGATCTTCCCACGTCATCAGCCTAACCCTACTCCATTTGTAGGTTATCAAATGCTATTAATTTTACCTCCACAAAATTCCTTGAATCAATCTCCTCTTAGTTACCCAATCACTACTCTAGTTTAGGCCTTTAACACCTCTGATCTAAATGTGAAATCACTCCTTAATTTGTTTTCCTCCTCCTATCCACTTACCTAACCAATCTCTACCACACCAGTGTAACCTTTCTCAGGAACAGGTTTAGACATGCCATTGCCCTTAAAAAGTCTTCCCTGGAACTCCATTGCTTCTAAAATAAAATGCAAACACCTCAGGCTGGCACTCAAGGCCCTCTATAACTTGGCTTCAACCCTACATTTCTGGCCTGACTTCACATTCACCCTCTACATCCCAGCCAAGCCATTCCTGGCTGTCCCAGAACTTGGTGTTTTATCATCCATCTCTCAGCCTTAATGTGAACCATCTTTCATACCTGGAATGTCGTCCCTCCCCAACAGCTCTTCTTAGACTCATTATCTTCCTCCAAAGCTCAGCTCAGGTGTTGCTGCCTTCATGAATCCTTCCTTAGTCTCCCAGATGTGGGCTCTCTTCCTGCTCAGATCACTTTCTAATTATTTACCTGAGAACATGTTGTATACTTCAAGGATAATGGACAGTCCTGGAGGGCACAGGCTGTTTTCTTTCTTTCTTTGTATCCCCATCAGCCAGCATAGTGTTTTGCACATAGCAGATAATTCATAAAGGTTTGTTGCTGTGATAGGACAAAACTGTGTCTGGGAAGCTGAGGCAGCTTTGTCCTATCATGCTTGCACTCAAGTGAATTGGTGTTAAGGGAGAGGCTTGAGGCAGGGAAATATTTAGAACAGTATTTTAATGGTTTAGGTAAGAGGCAATAATGGCTTAGACTAGAGCGGTACAAAGATAAAAGAGAAATAGAGTGGGCTGATCTCATGTGGGGTGCAAGGGATAGGGAGGAGCCAAAGATGGCTTTGAGGTTTTGGAGAATGGGAAAATTGCAGTATCATTAACAGTGATGAGGAAATCAAAAGGTGAAGCAAATTGAAGGGGTAGGCAAGTATTTTGATTTGGGGTGTTTTGTTAATGAAATACATGCCATAGAGGTAGTTTGGGTACAGGTACCTTTGTCCTCTGCCTCACTGTTACAACTCTAAAAATCTGTTGAAGTGAAGTTCTCCAACTTCTGATTTTCTACTTGGTAACTGAGCAGAAGGTTACCTTATTTGTGAGTGTGATAAAAGAAGAGAAAGAGACTATGATCTGTATATGTCTGATAGGATTTGAGAAAATTTTAATTATGTATTTCAGAAATTAAAATGAGAATTTAAATATGGCAAACTAAAAATGAGGGTTTAAATTCATGAGTGGTAACAATAATACAATTTTAGACAGTCAGCAATCTTTTAAAAGACAAGGCATCTTGGCATTCTGTAGTTACAGAGCTTGTCTATGTTGCCCTCCAAATAATAAGTACTTTGTAATTCCAGCATTCTTTCAAATTTTCAAAATGTGTGTACGCCTCTAATCTCATTTTATTTTCATAGCGGCCTCCTAACAAATAGGGGTAAAGGTAACTGCCCTGTTCTCAGAGGAGCAGCAGCAGCAAACACTGCACTGAAGGTCAGGCTGTAGTGGAGCTCACTCTCACAGATCTTTCACCATCCTTCCAACATGACACATGGTAAGTCTTTGGTGACTGAGTTTTGTCACTTCAATAAGTACAATACTTCATTATGAATATTATTGCTATTAGGGATTTAAATTTTATTTTTCTTTGACATATTTATTTGCTCACAACTTGACTTTTGTAGGCCTTTTACATCCTGGGCCTGTGGTCCCATGATAATTTATATGGCCACACAAACTTCTGGCAAAAATAGAAAACATTATTTTTATTTTTGCAAAATATTTCTAGAATAAAGTACTTCCTGCATAATTCAATGAATACAAATACAATTGGACCATACAATTTATAACTTTATTAACAGGTTGTCTGTAACTTATGATGCTTCATTATGTATTTGTTTACAAAACAAATTATCCTCTAACTTCTATGAAAGACAATATATATTGCAGCCTTAAGAGAAAAAAAATTTCTTAGTATTTATAGATCCTGAGTATCTGCTGGTTCCTCTGTGTACTTAAGTCAATTTGTGTTTTCAGCTTGTTCAGATTTCTAATGCACTGGAAGGAAAATCATTTTTAAGTTTGCATTGATTTATGGCAGTATTTGTATTCAACAATCAAATGCTACACTATTTCCTTTTAAATGGTTATGCATCTAATTAATTTCACTTGTTTGACAATTAATTAGTTTCACAGATTCCTATTTTTAGTATTGAACCTGACTATTGATAGTTGGCATACTTACTGTATCAGATTACAATTCCAATCATACCACATAAAAATACTTTTTGTATTTTGAAAAACAGTCCATTGCAATATCATCCAACAGCTTTCATAAATCTAATATAGTCTTCAACTAGTTTCTTCTTCTCATTTATTTTTTCCATTATTGCTTCTAATAAACATGCAGCAAATGGAAACTGGAAGGGAAACAGAAAAAGAAAAATGATTATCAAAATTCTCTATTTCCGCCAGCTAAAAAAACCAACTAAATATCATCAAGACATCAGATTTCATTCCGTTATCTCTGACAACTTTGCACATACTACTTTACCTTCTTCTGATCTCTTCAAAACTGATTTTTGTTGTTAGTGGGGGTAATTTTGTCCTTTATAATAAAAATGATAAAAGAGCAGAAGTAAAATGAAAAAAGATAAACGCCTTATTGAACAATTCATGGTTTACTGACCATGTTAATGATGTAATCTGCAATACAAGGAGCTTTGCCATTTATCTTCAATCAGCTGATCAATAACAGGTTATAGTAATCTCTAGGGCCCACAGGCCTGTGAAAGTAGTGCTGTTAGTTCATCACTCATATAAGAAGGGGAGAGAACTATCAATACACTTCCCTGTGTTATAGAGAATGATCTTAACAGTTGTACAGTGAAACTTTAGTGTAAAAAATGAGGAAAATATATCCATTGATTAGGATGTTAGAGAAAAGTTTGTTTGGAGTATCAAAGTATAATAGACATATTGCAAATGGCTGAGTTTATAAACTGAAGGGTAAGGTTTTGATGGACTTTGTAATTTATATAGTTTCTTGTAAATTAATCAAAATTTTGTCCTCTGTGCCTTACAGAGTTGCTTAAAGAACTTCTAGTCCCACAGAGACTGGAATTTCTTTTGCAATTCCCTTCCCCTCTCCTCCTCTCAGGGACACTCTTGTTCTTGTCAATGTCCAGGAGAAATGATTCTTCTTAGGACATAGAAGTTTTTCCTCTCTCTCTCCTCTAAAACTTACCACTAAGAAAACAATGAGCTAATATTAATAAAGAAGTATATAAAAATGTTAAAGCTTCTAGAGAAATACATGATAATACATTTAGCTCTCTAGCTTGCCCAAAGATCTCATTCTGGGGTTGATACGGTCTACCTCCAACAAAACCGTCAGTGTATTTGGAACTGGAAGTGATCTCAGGATCATCTAGTTTACCCTTTTGCTTTGACATCTGGCATAACTGAGATCTTGAAAGATCAGGAGTGAGGTGGGAAGTTGCAAAGCCTGGATTCAAAGCCAGGTCCTTGGACTCCAAATGTAGTGCTCTTCTCACTACACCACTTAGTACAATGGTACATGGAGTCTTATGTCCTTAAAAAGTAGGTAGGACCAGAGTGACCAACATTTTAAGGGAAAGCTGAAGCAAAATAGCGATTTGCTCAGGTTTTTTATGGAATTGGTGAAATAGGACTAGATTCTGGATCTTACATATCTAGTGACTACCCAATATGGAATAAATGGCATCATTTTATACAATGTTCTCCTTATACTTTAGGGGTTAGTATATAAATTAAGGTGAATACGTCTCCAGAGAAGCCACTGTCAGACCTGGGCAAACTGAGCTATCGTAGTTACTGGTCCTGGGTCCTCCTGGAGATCTTGAGGGACTTCCGGGGCACACTGTCCATCAAAGACCTCAGCCAGATGACCAGCATTACACAGAATGACATCATCAGTACTCTGCAGTCACTCAACATGGTCAAATACTGGAAGGGGCAGCATGTCATCTGTGTCACTCCCAAGCTAGTGGAAGAGCACCTTAAGAGTGCCCAGTACAAGAAGCCACCCATCACAGTGGACTCCGTTTGTCTCAAGTGGGCACCACCCAAACACAAGCAAGTAAAGTTGTCCAAGAAGTGAGTGGTGCCCCTGCACCTCCCTGCATCCCCTACCCACTGTGAGGGGCACCTCTTTTCCCAGTTTGTAAATATGTATAGACTTGTCTGCCCACCTTCATGTCCTAAGATATTTTTTTAATAAAGAGGCTTTGGCTTGTCACTGTAAAAAAAAAAATTAAGGTGAATACACTTTTCTGAGTTGATGAAAAATTAAAAATGAAAACAATTTTTGCTTAATTGAGGTTCATTGTGAAATCAGGGGATTTAATTTTTTTCTGATGCTGTTTTTAATTATAAACCTTCCTTAAATTTCACTAGTCAGATGATGCAACAGTGCATGACATCTGTTCCAAATTAATTTGTGATCTATGTTTATCTGTTCCAGACTATATAATTTGCTTCACTTTTTAAAGTTAAAAAGTAACTTTGTTTGATGGATGACATTTGACATGTCATGTGAGGAAAATCTATTACAAAAATAATCAAGTATGCTTTAAACTTATTTTCATACTGTATATCACAAACATTCCCCGCTTATTAAGGTTAATACCTCCTTGAATTTGAAAATAAACTATATTGCCTGTGTAATTTCCAGTGTAATAAAATGCTCACTATTGACATGAAAAATGTGATATATTTTTGCTTATTTCCTATCACAAAATTTAGAATAATATATATATATATATATATATATATATATATATTTGCTCTTTGGAGGGCAATTGGGGTTAAGTGACTTGCCCAAGGTCACACAGCTAGTTTTTGTGTTAAGTGTCTGAGGCTGGATTTTAACTCAGGTCCTCCTGACTCCAGGGCTGGTGCTCTATTCACTGTGCCACCTAGCCGCTCCCTAGAATTATAATTCTTATGGGAAAAGCTAGCCCTAAATCTAAGCATACATCCTTGAGATGCTAAGAATCACATAATTCTTGAATTGTTTTTAAGTATTAAACTGATCCTACTGAATTATTTCTAAGACATAAAAATGGTCTTGATATTTAAACAAGGAAATTATAACAGAGAAAGAAAACTATAGACCAACTTCCTTAAGGAGCATTGATGCAAAATTTTTAAATAAAATATAATCAAAGAGTTTATAGAACAAATTAAAAGGATTATACACCATTACCAAGTTTTATTTATATCAGGTTTAGAGCAGAGTTAGTTCAATATTAGGACAACTATCAAAATAATAGTCCACATTAACAACAAAACCAGCAAAAATTATATGATTATACTGATAGATACAGAAAAAGCTTTTGAGAAAATACAACTATTTTTATTTAAAACACTAAAAACACAGAAAAAAATGTATCTCTCCTTAACAGGATAAGTAGTATTTATTAAAGCTAAAAATCAACATTATATGTAATGGGGATAAACGAGAGACTTTTCAAAATAAGATCAGGGGTAAAGCAAGGCTGTCCTTTATCTTAGAAAATCTAGCAACAAAACAGGAAAAGGAAGTAAAAAGGAATAAGCATAGCCCAAGAAGAAATACAATCATTACTTTTGCCAAGGATATGATGCTTAATTAGAGAACACTAAAGAACCAACTAAAATTAATCAAAACAATAATTTTAGCAAAGGAGCAAAATACAAAATAAATGCACATAAATTATAAGCATTTCTTAATATAGTCAATAAAATCCAACAAGAAGTGATAGAAAGAGAACTACATAAAATATGTGATAGTCTATTTACAAAGTTCCTATACACAGGAACTATATGAAATCAACTACAAAACACTTTATGGAAATAAATGCATACCTAAGTAACTGGAGAAACATTAATTGTTCATGGGTAGACCAAGCCAATATAATGAAAATTATAATACTACCTAAATTAATTTATTCAGTACCATACCAATCAAACTACCAAAGGTTTACATTATGGAGCTACAAAAAGTAATAATGGAATTCATATGTTAAGGTCAAGAATTTCAAGCAAAATAATGAAGGAAAAAAAGGAAAGGAAAGGCCCTAGCAGAAACCAATCTCAAACTATACTAGAAAGTAGTAATCATCAAAACAGTTTGGTATTGGTTAAGAAATAAAGAGGTTAAGCTGTAGAAGAAATTAGGACTGTAACATAGAGAAGCAAATGAACAGCTTATCTAGTGTTTGCTAAACCCAAAGACTCCAGGTACTGGGGTAAGGACACACTATTTGACAAAAACTTCTGGGAAAACTGGAAAGGTTTAGAGCAACACCATGTATCAAAATAAGCTCCAAATTGATGTCTGACAAATACAAAAGGTCACATCATAAACAAGCCAGGGGAGCAATTTCCAGATCTGTGGATGTGACCAAACAAGGCATGTAGAGGATCGTAGTAGATAAAATAGAAAATTTTTATTGTTGTTCTTGTTCAGTTGGTTCTGACTCTTTGTGACCCCACTTTGTCATTTTCTTGAAAAAGATACTGGAATAGTTTGCCATTTCCTTCTCTAGCTCATTTTATAGATGAGGAAAGTAAGGCAAACAGATTAAGTGACTTGCTCAGTGTCACACAGCTAGTGTCTGAGGCTGGATTTTAATTCTGGTCTTCCTGACTACAGGCCTGGTGCTCTGTACCTTTGTACCACCTAGTTGCCTTTGCAACAAACAAAACCAATCAAGCTATGATTAGAAGGGAAACTGTTAACTTTTGGAAAAATCTTTATAATACATTTCTCTGCTAAAAGTCTTATCTCCAAGATCTATAATGAAATGGATTCAAATTTATAAGAATATTTTCCCCAAGTGAAAAAATGGTCCAAGAATATAAACAGGAAGTTCTCAATAAAAGACAAGAGTGGGATTAAAATAGGCATAAAAAGACAATCCTTCAAATCACAAGTAGACACATGAAAATTAAAACAACTCTATGGTTCTACCTCAGACATGTTAGAATGGTGAAGGTAGAAATAAAGGAAAATGACAAATTTTGATGAAGTTGTGAAAAAATAAGTACATTAATACATGGTTGCTGGTATTGTGAATTTGTCCTGCAATTCTGGAAAACAATTTGGAATATTCCTGAAAAGTTATAAACTGCATACCCTTTGACTCAGTGATCCTATTACTAGGCCCATGTGTCAAAGAGACCAAATAAAGAAGAAAATATTTGTAGCAGTTCTTTATAGAAAGAACTGGAAACTAATGGAGTACCCCTCAATTGGGGAATGCCTGAACAAGTTATAGTATATGAATTATTGTAATAAAATATTATGAAGGGGACAGTTTCAGAAAAAAACTATTTGGGAATATGTAAATAAACTGATGCAGACTGAAGAAAGAACCAGCAGAACACTTTATACTATAAAAATAACAATACAAAAGTGAACGACTTTGAAATATCTAACTTTTATCAACACAATGACCAACCATGATTTCAGAGGACCTATAATGAAGAAGGTTATCTATCTCCCAAAAGAGAGGTGATGGACTCAATTTGAAGAATGAGACATGTATTTATGGACATAAGCAATGTGAGAATTTGTCTTGCTTTACTATGCACATGTTACAAGGGTTTTGTTTTTATTTTTTTTAGTAGCAGGGAAAAGTGAGAGGAAAATGAAATACTTATTAGCTAAAAAATAATTCAAGCTATATGCCCACTGGCCAGTAAGCGGAAATACTATTTTTTTCCAAATGCTTTATTAACTTCTAGTTTACATCATTCATTTCCATCAGATTTTGAGTTACAATTTTCCCACATTTTTCCCTACCCACCACCTCAGAATAACAGTCATACAGGATATCCCCTCAATCAATCTGCTCTCTCCCATCTCTTCTCCCATACCCCCCTTCGACTTTTCCAGTAGGGCAAGGTGAATTCCCGCACCCGATTGCCTGTACATCGTATCTCCCAAATTATATGTAAAATAGTATTAATCATAGTATTTATATATATTTTTAAAAATTTGATTTTAAAAGGAAGATAAGCAACTCAGTATATGCTGTACATGTGTAGCCATGCAAAACATTACCATAGTAGATATACTGTAAAAGACTGACTATATTTCCCTCCCTCCCATCCCACCTTCCACCTGGTCCACTCCCCACCTTGATCCTGTCTCTTTTCAAAAGGGGGTGCTTCCAACTCCCCCCCAGCCCGCCCTCCCCTCCACCACCTTCCCCACTCTCCCTCCCCCCACACTCCCGTAGGGTGGGACACCCTATTTAGTATGCATGTCATTCTCTCCCTGGTCCAAATTCAGTGAGAATAAGGTTTTGCCTTTTTGCCTTCCTGTTCCTCCCCTCCCCTGCAACCACCTTCCCCTGCCTCCTCTACATGAGACAGTTTACCCCATTGTCTCTCCCCATTACTTTCTCATCTCTTAACCTCACCTTTTAAGTATCATCCCTTCCTATTAAATTGGACCTGTGCCTTCTATCTATGTATACCTGAAAACAAATATACACACATTCACATATATATTCATATGCCCATATACCCTTCTTCAACTATTTTCATACTGAGAAAAGTTTCATCAGTTACAGTTATTGTTTTTCCCTGTAGGAATGTAAATAGTTCAACTTTGATAAGTTCATAGTGATTTCTTTTCCCTGTTTACCTTCTCAAGTATCTCTTGCTTCTTGTATCTGAATGTCAAATTTTCTATTCAACTCTAGTTTTTTCCCCAAGAATGCTTGAAAGTCCTCTATTCCATTGAATGACCAAATTTTCCCCTGATACATGATACGCAGTTTTGCTGGGTAGGTGATTCTTGGTTTTAATCCCAGGTCCTTTGCCCTCCAGAATATCATATTTCATGCCCTTCCATCCCTCAGTGTAGAAGCTGCAAGATCTGTGTTATCCTGATTGTGTTTCCACAATATTGAAATTGTTTCTTCCTGGCTGCTTGTAATATTCTCTCCTTGATTTGGGAGTTCTGGAACCTGGCTATAATATTCCTAGGAGTTTTCTTTTTGGGATCTTTTTCAGGAGGTGATTGGTGGATTCTTTCAACCTCTATTTTGCCCTCTGAGTCTAAAATATCAGGGCAATTTTCCTTGAGAATTTCTTGAAGGATGGTTTCTAGATTCTTTCTTTGATCATGGTTTTCAGGTAGTCCAATAATTTTTAGATTGTCTCTCCTGGATCTATTTTCCAGGTCAGTGGTTTTTCCCATGAGATATTTCACATTGCCTTCTATTCTTTCATTTGTTTGGATCTGCTGAATAGCATCTTGATTTCTCATAAAGTCACTAGCTTCCATTTGCTCCAGTCTAATTCTGAAGGAATGATTCTCCTCAGTGAGCTTTTGAGATTATTTTTCCATCTGGCAAATTTGGCTTTTTAAGGCATTCTTCTCCTCATTGCCTTTTTGAGCTTCTTTTGCCATTTGAGTTAGTCTATTTTTAAGGTATTATTTTCTTCAGTCAGGTTGTTGACTCTCACTTCATACTTTTCTTGCATCTTTATCATTTCTCTTCCCAATTTTCCCCCACTTCTCTTATCTGCTTCTTAAGGTCCTCTATGGCCTGTAACCAGCTTGTATTTTCATTTGGGGCTTTTGGTGCAGGAGTTCTGACCTCACAGTCCTCCTCCTGTTCCATGCTTTGATCATCTTTGCCCCCAAAATAGGAGTCTAATGTTGCATTTTTCTGTTTATTTTGTTTCCTTTGCCTAGGCATGTTGCCACTCAGTTACTTGACTTTTGGGCTTATTGTCACAGTAGGACTTTGCTACCAGCCAGGGGAACTTCTGTCCCAAATGTTGGGGTTTTCTCAACTTCTGGAGGCATGAGTTGGGTGGCCTCTGTGAAGCCTCCACACACTCTGGCAAGCTGGTCACACACCCAAGACCTCCACCCTAGACCGCAATCCAGATCCAAGAAGGGTAAAGCAAGAGTGCTTACCCCCCAGATTGATTTCTGGATTCCCCCTACAGTTCGCAGGCAAGGAGCTGAAGCTGCAAATGAGGCAATGTGGCGCAAGCTGCACAGGCTCCTCAGAGGCTTCTTGCCCCCAGGGGAAGAAGCTGACACATTCTCCCAACCAGGCCCAAACTCCATAGAGCACTGACCTCTCACTTTGTCCTAGGCATCTATGTGTTGATATTTCTGGAAACTCCACAGCTGCTGGTGTTCTGGGGTCTCTCCAGCCAGCTGCTGGTCTGGCCACCCTCAGGCTAAAACCGTGACTCACACGGGCCTGGGCTCAGCTCCCAGAACTCTGTGCTGGCCATTCCTTGCTGGGCTGTAGGACTGTCCTCAGTGGAAGGTTAGCTTCTCTGTGTCATTTTCTGGGTTCTGGAGCTCCAGAGGTCGTTCATAGTCTCCCTTTTACATAATTGAAGTGGTGTGGGCTGGAGCTCTGTGGAAGTGCTATTTCTACTCCACCATCTTGACTCCGCCCCCAAGTGGAAATACTACTAAAGGACCTAAACCATTAATACTGACATTCACAATATTAATAAATGCAGAAGGCTCAAGCAAGTTATAGATAAATGAAAGGATGATTCACAAGTTCTCTTTAGAGTGGTAAATAAAAGAGCTGCTCCAAAGCCACAGGAGAAGGAAAGGAAATATACCTGTGATTTCCTTGATATAGAGAACTCAAAGCTGGGGTACCTTCCTCCACCAATGCAGGTTGGAACCTTCTCTGCAACTTTAAGAATTAGAAAGTTACCTAGAGCAGTGGTATCCAACTGGTGGTCAAGGACTGCATGCATAGCAACTCCTGAGTGTTGTCCCAACCCAATTAAAGTATAATTGGAAAATGTTTAATAAATTGACAAAATAATAAAAATACAATATAACAGATGTTCATCATCAGTGATTTTCTATATCTGCAGCAGATCCATTTCTGAGGGTGACACTGCTGGCCTAGAGCACTGACAGATGAAGCAGTTTTCCCAATGTCATGTAGCCAGGATTGTGATAGAGGCTGGACTTCAGGCTTTTGCCCCAAAGCAAAAGGAAACATCATTTCACGTGATCCTTGTATATCTTAGCTTGTATGGCTTATAATACATATAAGCATACACATGTCTGATAGTAACATACAAAGATCACAATCAATTATGAAATGAAATAAAAAGATAATTTATTGCTCATACCTGTTGAAGAGTGTGAAAACAAAGGAAAATTTCATAAAGAACTTTACAATGTCCTTTAAACCAAAGCAACATATATACTCAGATATATAATACAGAGACACAGACACACAAACACACACAGACACACAGACACATACACACTATGAGGTGACCACAGAGAAACACTGTGGAAAAATAAGTTAGAAAGTATGGTTTGGAATAAAGAAATTAAAGGAGACAAAAGCTCATAAACTTTCCAAGAGCCATAAGCACATGTATCATAAATACTTTACATAGAGTCAGATAATATTGGCATAACTCAAACAATAGCATGACAAAATGAAATAGATTATGTATTAATAGAAAACAACTGGTTTTCATCATGGGAATCATTTCTGAATCAGTTGTATTCAATCACACCATCAACTAGGTAGTTAGTCACCACCAAATCAGGAAAAAAAAAAGGTGAAAACATTGCATTAAATTAAAATAACTCTAACTTGATTAGTTTAAAATGACTTGTTAACTTTTTAAAATGACAAATAGATAAAGGTAAAAGTATTGACACAAATTATCACCATTTTTTACCAAGATTTAAATTGATATGAACTAGTAATTGCAACAAGGCAAACACTTAGGCTTCTTGGCAAGCAGAGAGATATAGTAGTCACTGCACACTGGTTTAAAGTACAAACTCCTATGTAAAACATTACAAAGGAAGATGGCAGATGTGTGGATGATGGATACATGGAAAATAGCAAAAAAGTGTGGAGGTGAAACTACAAAATACCTGTAATAGGACTCACCTAATTCAGATGTTCCCAAATGTATTAACTAATAAAACTAGAATAATATATGTTAATTTGCCGTTCCTTCAATAATATATACTCTCATAAGTAATAGTGGAAGTACCACATCTGGACTCTGTTACCTAAGTATGTGAAGTATTAATGGCAATTAAGATGCCAGAAAACGAAGCCAGAGTGAGATATAGCAATGCCACATATAGAAGAAATCTGAGTTGGAGGTGGCATAAATATTAAGAACACTGAAGTAAACTCTTCCCTTTACAGACTTAGTTCTACTGGTATATAATTGTGAATCATAGTTACTGAGAATTTTTTGTTTTCTCATTTTTATGTATTTACCCAGGTCATTTAAAAATTTTAGCAACTTGATTTTCTGCTTTCCATTTCAAAAATGCATTGTTAAATATTTTATCAATTTTGTTGGCTTCTTAAAACTGTCATTTTGCTCATCAGCTGAGTGCCATCCTCCCGTCCTCCAATGTATCTGTGACAGCTTCCATGGCCTCAGTAATGTGAACCACAAGTCATCTAACCATTTAAACCTTCCCTAATACGGTTCACAGTAAAAGCCTTTTGAAAATAAAGACTATTGGACCCATCTTGTTAGCTTTCCAGGATACATGCTATTAAGGATGGCAGGATTACTTTTCGTTTATTTTCCTCTAGCTTTTTCAATTTATTTTTTTCTACTTGTTTAGGAATTGCTAATTTGTTAGAGTGGGGGTTCTTAAAAAATCACATACACAGTTTGTAAAAAATGTGAATAGGTTTTCAAAGATCTGTAGGGGTGGGAGTAATTGATCTTTGATCAGCTGATTTCTGTCCTTCTTTCTCTCTTGCTTCCCTCTCATCCAGGCCCAAAGATCACACTGTATCATTAAGCTCTAAGCCTCCTAGCTGCCTCCTTACTATAGACTAGTAGAGTTACATATTTAAAGGCCTCCGAGTCACTGCACATTTTTAGCTGCCAATCCCAAGTTCTCCTTCCAATTTAAAGTTATGTTTTCAGCTTTTGTATGGGGGACAAAAAGTGGTAAGACATATCCTCATTGAAGTTATCCGACAATATCACAAAAAAAACATCATGATAAAAAGCCATGTTTCACTCCATTGTTGACTGGGCAAGCATGAAAACATTGTCCATTATACAGAAGCCAGGCAAGCATGCCATAATAAAACTGATGTGCAATACTGATAAACTTCTCTGGGCAACCAAATTTTGCCATAATTTTTGACAAGTCCTCATGACTGACAGTGTGTCAAAGGCCTTCTTTAGATCTACAAATGTTGTTTACTGACATCTGTTCTGCCCCTGGAATTTCTCCTGCAGTTGCAGTTGCAGTTGCAACAAATACCATATCAGCCATTCTTTAGCCCTTTCTGAAGTCACACTGGCTCTGGAGTACACTGCCATCTTCCAGGTGAAGGATCAGCCTATAAGAAGAACTCTAGAGAGTATTTTGCTGGCAATGACAAAGAGAGAGATCCCCCTGTGACTATCACAGGACAATCTATTTCCTTTTCCTTTATAAAGAAGGACAGTAGAAGCATACTTGAACTCCTGGGAGATAACCTCCTCTTGCCCTATAACCCAGAAGATTTCAGTCAGCTTTTGTATGAGAAGTGGATCTTCAGCCTTGTAAATCTCAGCTGGAATAGTATCAGTACCAGGTTCTGTGCCATGCAAGAGGAGACTAATGGCATTCAAAACCTCTTCTTCAGTTGGAAGTTTGGTTAGAGAAGGAATGACTTCTATATGGTCAATGGCTTTAGAGTGGTTGATGATGGTCTACTGAGAAAATTATGGAAACATCCATCTCTCCAGGATCATCTCTTATTACTAATAAATGTGGTTCTATCAACACTGAGCAGTTGATATGCACTATAAGTCTTTGGCCCATAGATAGGCTTTAGAGCATCTTAAAAGTTGCTTTGGATTGCTACCATCAGTGTAAAACTGAATTTCATCTGCATTCTTACTGAGCTAAGAATACTGTTTCTCTGTAAACTTCACTTGCATTTTATTTTTGATGGACTTAAATACTGTCTTCTTAGAGATGGACAATCTATCCTGTTGATAAACCCTGTGGAGTTCTTGTTTTTCACTTTCTTTTTGCCTTCTTACATTATATTTTTCTATGATGTGGAAACTCTGGTATTTGGTTATGTCATTTCTGTGTTTTATTTTGGAGTTTCTTTGAAGTGTGGTCTCTGTATTTTTTCTTTTTTCATCTGCATTCCAAGTATGAGGGTATAGTCAGTGTATAAGTAGTATAACAAGAAAAGCTGTGTCACGGGGTGGGGCCAAGGTGGTGGAGTAAAAGCAGAAACCTGCTGGAGCTCCTGCCCCAACTACCTCCAATGCCTGTGAAAAATGACTCTGGACAAATTTTGGAGCTGAAGAACCCACAGAATGACTTGGTGAAATGGGTTTCTTGCTGAGGGCAGCCTGGTGGGCCAAAGGGGAGTGTCTATCGCGCCAGGCTGGGAGCAGAGCTCAGTGTGGCATGGGCCATGTTGGCACAGACCAGCTACACAGACCAGTCAGAGCAGACCTCAGGGGACTGAATCACTGGCAGCTGGGGTGGTTTCCAGACTTCTTAACCTATAAGTTCCAGGGAGAGAGCAGGTCAATGGAAAAACTATGTTGGACCTGCGTGAGAGAAGAGCATGGTATGGCTCCCGCCCCTGGGGTGGTAAAGATGGCAGCTACAGCAGCAGCAGTAGCAGGGTGGCTGCTTCCTGAGCTCCAGACCCATGGATGGTGGGGGAACCAGGCAGTTGACTGGAAGGCAGTCACAGGAATCTCTTTGCTGGTGCTAAGGCAGGATTCTCTTGCTTTGCACTGCTTAGATCTGGGTCACAGTCTTGGGTGGGGTGGAATGCTGCCAAGGTAGAGCTTGTGCTGGCTGTGGAGAGGAGGTCCTCTTTGAAGTTCTGAAGTGGGTGCCTGGGGGTGGTTCTGGTGGCAGCTAGGCAGGGCCCTGGGGATTTGGGACAAAGCACTCTCTGCTCTGGCAGCAGAATTCTGCTGTGATAGGGAGTTTAAGGGTCAAGTAATTGGCTGGCAAAATGAGCAAACAAAGGAAGAGAAATCACACTATAGAACTGTTCTTTCATGACAAAGAAGATAAAAAAATAGAACCAGAAGACAACAAAGTGAAAACTCCTGCATCAAAAGCCTCCAAGAAAAATATGAACTGGTCACAGGCCATGGAGGAGCTCAAGAAGGATTTTGAAAATCAAATAAGAGAAGTAGAGGAAAAATTGGGAAAAGAAATGAGAATGATGCAAGAAAATCACAAAAAAATTAGTCAGTAGTCTATTAAAGAAGACCTAAAAAAACCTGAAGAAAATAATACCTTAAAAAAATAGACTAACTCCAATGGAAAAGAGATCCAAAAAGCTAATGAGGAGAAGAATGTCCTAAAAGGTTGAACTGACCAAATGGAAAAGGAAGTCCAAAAGCTCACGGAAGAAAATAATTCCTTCAGAGTTAGAATGGAGTAAATGGAAGCTAATGATTTATGAGAAATCAAGATATTATGAAACAGATTCAAAAGAATAAAAAAATAGATGAAATAAAATATCTCACTGGAAAAACAACTGATCTGGAAAATAGATCCAAGAGGGATAATTTAAAATTATTGGACTACCTGAAAGCCATGATCAAAAAAGAGCCTAGCCATCATCTTTCAAGAAATTCTCAAGGAAAGCTGCCCTACTATTCTAGGACCAGAGGGTAAAATAGAAATTGGGAAAAATCTACCGACTGCCTCTTGGAAAGGATCCCAAAAAGAAAACTCCTAGGAACATTATATTCAACTTTGAGAATTCCCAGGTTAAGGAGAAAATATTACAAGCAGTAAGGAAGAAACAATTTGAGTATTGTGGAAACACAATCAGGATAACACAAGATCTAGCAGCTTTTACATTAAGGGGCTTGGAATATGATATTCCAGAGGTCAAAGGAGCCAGGATTAAAACCAAGAATCACCTACCCAGCAAAACTGAGTATAATACTTCAGGGGAAAATATGGACATTCAATGAAATAAAGGACTTTCAAGCATTCTTGATGAAAGGACCATAGCTGAACAGAAAATGTGACTCTCAAATACAAGAATCAAGAGAAGCATGAAAATGTAAACAGGAAAGAGAAATCATAAGGAACTTATTAGAGTTGATTTGTTTACATTCTTACATGGGAATGCAATATTTGTAACTCATGAGACTTTTTTTAGTATTAGGATAACTGAAGGAAATATGTGTGTGTTTATGTATATATGTGTATATGTATTATATATGTGTATATGTGTGTGTATGCATATATACATACATATACAGAGGGCTTGGTGAGCTGAATATGAAGGGATGATATCTAAAAAATAAAATTAAGAGGTGAGAGAGGAATATATTGGGAGGAGAGAGGGAGAGAGAGAATAGGGTAAATTATCTCACATAAAAGAGGCAAGAGAAAGCAGTCACAATGGAGAGGAAGAGCAGGGAGGTGAAAGGGAATGAGTCAACCTTACTCTCATTGGATTTGGTTTAAGGAAGGAATAACATACACACTAAATTGAGTATCTTTCACTACAGGAAAATAGGGGGGAGGGGCATAAGACAGGGAGATGATAGAAGGGAGGGCAGATTGGGGGAGGGGGTTTTCAGAAGCAAACACTTTTGAAAAGGGACAGGGTCAAAGGAGAAAATAAAATAAAATGGGGGTCAGGATAGGATGGAAGGAAATATAGCTAGTCTTTCACAATATAACTACTATGGAAATGTCTTACATAACTATATGTGTATAACCTATATTGAATTGCTTGTCTTCTCAGTGGTGATAGGTGAGGAGGGAAGAAGGGAGAGAATCTGGAACTCAAAGTTTTAAAAACAAATATTTAAAAATTGTTTCTACATGCAACCAAGAAATAAGATATACAGGTAATGGGGTATAGAAATCCATCTTGCCCTACAAGAAAGTAGGGAAAGGAGGTAAGGGGAGATGGGGGGATAGAAGAGAGGGAAGACTTGGGAAGGGGTAATCAGTATGCTTGCCATCTTGGGGTGGGGGTAGGGGAAAGATGGGAAGAAAATTTAGAACTCAAAATCTTGTGGAAATGAGTGTTGAAAACTAAAATAAATAAATAAAATTTAAATATTAAGAAAAGAAAAGCTGTATTATGTGTGAGGAATAAGGAGGGCAGTGGTGTCAATGAAAAAAGGTTTCAAAAAGAATGAGAAATAAGTCTATAAAAGCAGAAGAGTTCATAAAGGTGAGGTTGTGAAGTTTTAAATTCCAAACTGTAGTTTATATTTTATTGTAGATGGGAAGCCAGAGTTGCCCCACCAGAGTGGGAAAGTAATTGGGTCAAACCTTCAATTTAGGAAAATCATTTTGGAAGATATGTGGAAGATGAATTAAAGCAAAGTTCTTAAGCCTTTTTTATAACATAAATCCCTTTGGCAGTCTCATGAAACCTAGGAACCCTTCACAGAAAAAAAAAGTTTTTAAATGAATAAAATAAAATACACAGATTACAAAGGAAAACAATTATGTTGGAGTACAGTTATCGATTAAAAAAAAAGAAAATTCAAAGACATCAGGTTAAGAATCCCTGGTTGAGCGAGACTTTTGGGTAGGGATACTGATTAGGAGACTACTGAAATAGTCCAAGTAGAAGGTGATGAGGGCTGGACTGAGGAGGGTGGCCTTTGAGTAGAGAAGATATGATTGAAAGAAAAGTCATAGAGAAAAAATAACAAGATTTATAAATTGATTGAATAGATGAGGGAAAGGAAAGCAAGGGATGGAGGATGACAACACAATTGCAGACTTGAGTGATTATAAGGATGCTAACTTCCTAGAAAGAATCTGAGGATTAGAGAAGGATAGAAAGAAGTTTAGTTTTAGACATATTGAGCTTGAGGTGCCTACAGATCATTCAGTTAAATGACTGATAGGTAGCTGGCAATGTGTGGTGACAAAAAAATTGAAAACTAAAAGTATGTCTATCAATTGATGAATGGCTGAATGAGTTGTAGAATATGAATATGATTGGAGCTCTATTATTCTATAGGAAATGAAGAAATAAATAACTTCCAAAGACATGGAAAATCTTACATGAATTGATTCAGAGTGAAACAGAGCCAGAACAATTTATACTAAACATCAATATTGTAAAATTGAAAATTTAAGGAATTTTATAAATTGATGAAGAGTTAAATGAGCAGAACTGGGAGAACAATTTATACGATACCCATTCCATAAAAACAAAAAATCTTTGGAAGTTGTAAGACCTATGATCAACACAATGACCATTCAATAATTAAAGATGACTAATGGGAGTGAGCATAATTAGGCATGTAGATAGTTAGAAGGGGCATGCTGAAGGTACAGCTATTACAATTAAGTCATGTAGTTCTTGATGCTGATTAGATGACTCCACTGACAGTAATATTGCAGAGATCTGTGTCTTGGACAGAGGTGAAGATAATTTAGGGGTCAGCAAATGATGAGACAGAGGTCAATATTTTACTAGAGAAGTCAAACCATGTGGAACAGAAGGGTATTTGAAAATCAGAATCAAAGCTGTGTGAGAGGAACAAAGGCATAGTACATGGATTCCAGTGTCTGAGAACATGGCCCCTTTAATGTGTTGTGGCTGGCACATATATATCTATGATAAAATGATGCTTTATCAGACCTTGCCCCAAATATGGTAAACTGTCAATATGACAAGCTCCTTTCCTGGCTTGATTCAATCCTCCTTGGCTTTCCTGATACCTTTGCTTCATTCTGAAGTTTCAGTCTTGGGTTTGTTCTGTTCTTTAGTATATGCATCCCAGTCTACCTTAATACCTATCTTCTCTGATACAATAAATCTTCTATTTCTCCCATTTTGGCCCTCAGTTTGGACACCACTTGTTTTCTCTTCACTTCTGATGCCATCACCTAACACCTATTCTTCTTAACCTTATTGTCACACAGTGATGTTCTCTCCTTGCCAACTTTGACTGCAATCCCTTCATGGCTAATTCTGACTGGTTGACTAGATAAAATATGTACTCAGAAAGCTGAGTATATCAGAGAAGCCAGAAAATACCAGCTCAAAATCAGAAAAACCACAAATTGGGCCAAAATTAGAGAATCTTCAAGGTGGCAAAGCAGGGGCATGGGAACAATTTTTGAAACAAGTAAGCAGTTTTTTCTCCCAGAAGGGCAAATTATGCTGATGGAAAAATACCTTCACTATTATCATCTCAGAAATTCTCTGAGTCTTAAGTGAGAGAGACTTAACTACATCATTAGGGAATATGGGGAGTTCTCTAGGAGACAGGATAGCTCTCAAGGAGATTTTCTATTAGATCTATTTCCCATGGATATTTGTCATAGTTCTCTTGTACTGCTTGACCAAGTGGAGAGCAGAATTTCTTCCTTCTACTATGTTTCTAGATTTTAGTGAGTGTTTCCCTTAACCTGGAAACCTAAGTGCCATCAACAAAGGGGATTTTTTTAAAAAATGTTCTCTGACAAATAAGAAGTCTCTAAAAGAGGACGTATAGGGAGAAAAATCACTGCACAAAAGCTCCTGCGAGTGCCAACTCAGACTATGGTTCCTTTTGCTGACTGGGAAGTACAGGTCAGAGAGATCCTTGAAAACAGGCATTTTGGGGGAGGCCCCCATTTCTAAGGATAGTGCCTGGTACATAGTAGGAGCATGGTAAATTCTTGACTATCTTTCAACTCTTGCATAAAGCATAGGAAAAAGTATTGTACCTTCCACTCTAGATTGGCTATTTTAGAATAGGATTAGCTCTCCAGCACCCATTATAGAGAAAGAAGTGGACAACAGTGAACACAGTTCATGGAAACCAAATTCAATTAGAATATTTATTACACAAATCAACATTTACCTTTTTTCTACACTGCTATTTTATCTCTCTCTCTCTCTCTCTCTCTCTCTCTCTCTCTCTCTCTCTCTCTCTTTTTCACACACACACACAGAGTTTACAAAGTTTAAATTGTTGCTGAAGAAAGCTTTATTTTGCACAGATTTTCAATGGTTTCTTTCATGCAAACACCTGCAGATTCCTACCTGTGGGTACTGGTATTCCACTGCCAAAATCTCTATTTTATGTCTTATATTTTTTTAAAAATTGGCTCTGTGAAAATGCATCCTCTATAAAGGCAAGATATAAATGATGTGTGCAGATGTTTGAGGGATATATTGGATATGACATCCATGACTATAAGATATAGAAGGCACAATTTATAACATGAAAACTAGCTGCAATGGGCAAAATTGTAAAATGGATATTCCTATGTTAGTAGAAAGCAAAGTAGAAAAG
This sequence comes from Gymnobelideus leadbeateri, assembly GCA_011680675.1. Lineage (NCBI taxonomy): Eukaryota > Metazoa > Chordata > Mammalia > Diprotodontia > Petauridae > Gymnobelideus > Gymnobelideus leadbeateri. The sequence continues at coordinate 134,345 of WOXC01007476.1, read as the reverse complement.
TAAATTAGGTTCAACTTTAAGAATGAAATTAACAATATTTTTATTTTGTTCTTAATAAAAAACTATTGCTAAAATAATATTTTAAATGTCTTTGACTTTTTCCCTTAAATTGACTTTAGCATGAAACAAATTATAACATAATAAAATATACAAGTACCCATTAGCCCATTCTATCTGAAGAGAGAGAAAATCAAATGTTTAGAGAAGAGATATTTATTGCCCTTGAGTAAAGAATTTAATCATCAATAATCTGAGCAGGATGAATTTGAATATATCCTGAGTTTCCAGTCAAGGCTGGGGAATTTTTCATGATGCTCTCATAAATGGAGGAGAGCGATATTGCATGATTGTAGGGGGAGAAGTTTATGTAAGAAATTAGAGAGAAGAGATAGACTTTTTTTTTTCTTCTTCAAGAGGCTTAGTAACTGACTACAGATATGCGGAGTGAGAAAGATGGCCTTTGCAAGTAACTAGATCATCAACCTACCCCCAGTTCTTAACTTGCCTCCCCAGAGACTTAAGGGAATCAAATATATCTTATCAAAGAGCTAAGAAGCTCGTGGTTTGAGCTAAGATAGCTTGTTCCCACTAAGAAAACTTATTCACTCTATATTTTCTGGTATAGTCTAATCTGTTTAAATTCTATAATTGCAAGCCTGTTTTTATTTGCTTGGATAACTGTGTATTATTGCAACTCATGATCTGTATCTTTTGTGTAACTAGAGTTTGATGGGAAGGTGTCAAATGGCAAATATAAGGTAAGAGGTATTCATTTCCTTTTATGGGACAGTGACCAGGTTGGCCAGTGGCTTTTGTTTTAAAATGTATTCTAAACTGGGGCAGCTAGGTGGCACCAGCCCTGCAGTCAGGAGAGCTTGAGTTCAAATCCAGCCTCAAATACTTCACACACACACACACACACACACACACACACACACACACACACACACACCCTAACTGTGTGACCTTGGGCAAGTCACAACCCCAGTTGCCCTACCTTTCCCCCCTCCAAAAAAAAAAGTAAATTTATTCTAAACCTAAATAAAAATAAGAAAAAAATTGTCACGTACACAGCAGAACATAAGAGAGAATTCAATATAAAACAATAAATTTCCATTTCAAGAAAATCTATATAATAAATACTACACACTGTTTTCAAAGTTGACCAGCTTTTCTTTGCCTCCATGTAGTTTTTCTTTTGTTCTCTGCTATGCATTTTTTTTACTTTATTTTTCCTCTCCCTCCTCCCCAAAGAAGGCTATAATCAAGCAGATACACACACATACATAAATATATATATTTATATAAAACATAGATACAAATAGCTATAAACATACATAGACACACATTTATATAAGAACGTACTATACTTATTTCCACTCTGTTTCTGTTTCTCTGAAGGTAGATAACATTTTCCTTCATTAGGCCAAATCTTTCTATGTTTTTCTAAATCAACCCATTCATCATTTCCTACACTACTGCAATATTCCAAGCCAATCACATTCTATCTGAGAGATTGTCTGTGCAAGATTTTTTTTCCAATTTTTGCCTTCTTTCTATTATTGGCTGCATAGGTTTTATTTATACAAGAAAATTTTAATTTAAAATAATCAGAATTTAATTTAAAATATCAGAATTATCCATTTTACACTTCAACAATGCTCTCACCTTATAATATAGTTTAATTTCTGATACTACTGAATCTTCTTCCTTTATCTCTTTCCCCCCCTGGTTTTTTTTTTGAAGTTCCTGACCTTTTATTCTTCTAAATGAACTTCGTTATTATTTTTTCTTTGAAGTTCCTGAACCTTTTTTTCTTTTAAATGAACTTTATTATTTTTTCTAACTCAGTAAGAAATTTTTTTAGTAATTTAATTGGGATGGATTACTATATTTCTCACCCTATTCCTGTCCCTCCTTACTCCTCTATTTTACTTCTACCTGCTACCTTGCCTTCCTATTCCTTAATCTAACTACCCCTCCAAGAACCCCTCTTATCCTGAACTCCCACCCTTCCCCATGGCCCCTTGTTTCTTTCTGAATTTAGAAGACTTTTATATCCTTCTAGATATATATGTGTTGTTCTCTCTTTAACCCACTCCCAATGAGAATAAGGTTTCAGTACTACTGGCCTTCCCCCCTACTAGCTTCTTCTGTTATCAATTTTTCCTTTTTTGCCTCATTTGTATGAGACAATTGCTCCTTTTTATCTCTCCCTATAGTTTAATTTTTTTAAAGAATCATCCCATCATACTTGGCTCATCCCAAGCCTTTCTTTCAAACTACCCAAATAAAAATGATAGTCATAAAAGAGCTGATAATATTTTCATATATGAGAAATAAACAATTGGACCTTATTGAGTCCCTTATAATTGGTCCTTAATATGTTTGTCTTATATTTCTCCTGGATGTTATATGTAGAATTTCCCCCTAAGTTCTGCTGGGGTTTTTTGTCACAAATATCTGAAAAGTCTCCAGTTCTTTTGTTCTATGAAATATAGTAGTCCAAGACCTATGGTCCTTCAATGAAGTAGTTGCTAGGTTTTGTGTAACCTCCACAATCCTTAAATTGTTTATTCTTGTTGTTGCTTCCAATATTTTCTCCTTAATTTGGGAGCACTGAAACTGGGCCATGATATTCCTGTAAGTTTTCCTCCTTGATCTCTTTCAGGTGGTTTTTGGTGAAATTATTTCTGTTTCTGTTTTGCCTTCTTATTCAAGAACTTCACAGTAATTTCCTTGATAATTTTTTTTGTAATATTGTATTGATTCTTTTTTAAATCATAATTTTCAAGTAGTCCAACTATTCTTATATGATTTTTCCTGTTTGCTCTACAGATCTGTTGTTTTTCTGATAGAGATGTTTCACATTCTCTTCTTTTTTTATTCTTTTTTGTTTTGTTATTTCTTTGTGCCTTAGTATGTCATTAGCTTCCCTTTGCCCAATTCAAGGAATTATTTTCTCCTTTAAGTTTTTGATTCTCCATTTCTAGTTGGTTGACTTTCTTTTCATAATTTTCCTGGACTGTGCTTGTTTTTTTTTTCCCTAATTTTTCCTCAGTCTCTCTTATTTGATTTTTAAAGTCCTTTTTAAGTACTTCCAAGAAATCTTTTTTGTGCCCGTGACCATTTGATGTTTCTCCGTCATCTTCCTCTGAATATGAACCCAGATGTGGCTTTTGTTTTAAACCTAAAAATGGTTCTTCTTTTCCAGCAGTATATCAAGAGGCAGAAAGATACTAGTCCAGTACCCCCTCTCAGAGATCACAGGAAAGAGTTCCAGGGATTCATATCAATGGATTTCTTAAGCACATACATGGGCAGTATATAACTTACATAAGGACAGAATTCTAGAAAGATATTTTGCTTGTTGGAACGAACACAATATTTTTAGAATGCTAAAATAAGGTAGAAAACCTCAAAAGCAATATTTTTGGGGAGTTCACAATTCTGAGGACGGTTACATTATAGTTTCTAAATGTTGCTTGTTGCTGACTATAAAGTTCCCTATATTCCCTCTGCCAAAGATCTATCTTTCCCTAAGAGTCATGTGGAGTTGCACAAAAAATTTGCATAATGAGGAAGCTATATTGCAAAAACTAGGTCTGATAATCATAAACTGTCAAAAGCTATATTTTATACTCACTTTCTAATTTTAAATCTTAGACTAAAATTATGAGGTACAATATAGAATCACAAGGTTAAGATGTGATTTCTTTCACTCTTCCCTGCTTCAAGGAAGAATTACTTCTATAGCTATCATATATGGATAGATTTTTAAAGATAAGTGTTACTAATGCCTTTTACTTTAACATCACAGTCATTTCCAGATATATTCTCTTACCCACTTCTATAAAAATACCAACCTTAATATGTGCTTTTGGAACTGTAAAATGGAACATAATAGATTATTTTAGAACAGGAAGCATCCTAACAAAATGGAACAGTAATGAAACATAGAACTTATCACCCTGAAGCAACTGTAGAAAAATTATTAGACTATTTGAAAAGGAGGAAAAGGATCAGTAGATATTCTCAGACCACATGATAAACAGGTTAAAAAAAAGAAAAAATTCTTTCTGGAATAAGAAAGCATTGTGTTACTAGCAATAGGAAAAGAGGACAAAGATAAATGCTAGTAAACTTATCAAATATAACCATAAATGATTTACTTCCAGCAGGAGCCTATGAAATAGCTAAGTTCCAGGTGGGAAATCAAAAGACCCTCTGTGGGTGGCATATGCATGAAATGAGCTTATAATATGTTAACAAAGAAGTGTAGGACAGAGGGCTGGGTCATATGGATTTGTTTGTAGAACTGGAGGGGTTTATCATGGTGATTTAGGACCAGGTCAATGCCATGAGAAATTACAGAAAAGTTCTCCTTAAGGAATCCAGGTTAAGTGACATGATGCTGCAAGGAGATGGTAGAAACTGCTTAGCATATCACTGAAGACTGCCAAGTGTCAGTTAAATATTTAGCAAGACATGACCTGGTCTCTAGAATTATAAATCAAAAATTTGTTGGCTGGTTTTACAGACTGTTGAACAAGAAATCCATATATAAGAAAGTGGGATCAGGATATGTAGACTGGACCTATGTTTTCACTGACGTAGGGAACTTCCAGGGGGATGAGGAGGGACTCCTTTTTACCACTGCAGGCCAGCACCTTCTCTGCAATTTATAAGTTTCAAGAGTTGCCTAAACTAATGTCTAATGTGAAAGTATTTGCTGATCCTATACTTGATTGTATGCCGCCATGGGAAGGAGGAAGGGGGAGAAAATTTGAAACTCAGGGAATTGTGGAACTGAATCTTGTAAACTAAAAGTAAACAAACAAATTAATAAAGACCAAAAAAATTTTTTTTAAAAAGAGTTGCCTAGCATACTGGGAACTTAAAAGATTGCAAGTGTCAGAAGTGCTACTTGAAACTCTGGTCTTCTGGCTTCAGGGCTAGTTCTGCAGTTACTATACCACACTGCTTCTCACAGACCTCAAAATGTCCAGGAGAACTCAATTAAGACTGAGCTGTTTCTCATAATTGCCCAGACATAATAATGATCCATAAAAATTTTAAAACAATATTTTAATAGATGTTGTGATACAAAATACCCATAGTATGTGTGTGTACACTGAAAAGCTTTCCATGAAAACAAAGTAACATGTGAATAGGATAAGGTACATATCACATCCACCCTTCTGTCAGAGCTAGTACCAAAGAAGCTTTCAGTGAGTCTTGGGTTGGTGGTTTGGGATCAGTTTGCATTTTATTACTTTCACTGAACTACAAAAAGCAACTATTTTATCCACCTATCCAAACAGTCTATAGAACATTAACTATAAAAGAAAAGGATAGTCACTTGTTTTAAGATTGTTTCTTTCTGAACTTCAATAGCAATATGGAATAAGAAAATGACATCTGTTGTCCTTCATAACACATTCAACTTATTTCAATACAGACATAACAGAGAAAAAAACCTAGTATTAACTTATCAGCAGGAGGGTATGGAGGTAGTTAATATGATGCTGAACAACAGCTGTCACTGCTTCAGGCAACCCTTTTATTCAATGGATTGATTCTGGCACATTCCCCACAGCAATTGTTCTAAACTCTCTCCAACTCTTTCCTTCCTACCCCTAACCCACCCCCCCCAAAAAAAAACCCACCTTTCCCTTCGATATTACAGAGAAAGTTCAGATTATTTATTCATTGTGAATTCCCTCATTTATCCTCCACTTTTAAAACCATTGTGTTCTTACCTATTCTCTCCTTATCCAGGTAAGGGCTGATGAGGATCTAAACTAGGGCAATGACAGTATAAATAAAAAAGAGGACATTCCTGCAAGACACACCATGAGGCAGAAATCAATAGGACTTGCCAACTGCTTGCATGTGGGAAGTGAGAGAGGGGGACAGATCAAAAATGACTAAGTGGAATGCCTTGGAGAATGATTTGCCATCAACAAAAATAGAGTAACTTAGAGAAGAAATAGCTCTTGCCTGGAATATTGTAAAAACTTGATAACTGGTAACCAGGCTCTCTTGGTTTCCTATCTATCCTTCAGACAGCTATCAAGGCAAGTATTTTATGCACATATTTAGGTCATATTAATGGCTTAATTAGGACAGTGAGGCAGTGCAGTGGATAGTGTCAACCTGAAGTCAGGAAGACTTATGTTTCTGAGTTCAAATATGGCCTCAGACACTTATTAGTTATGTGACCTTGGGCAAGTCACTTAGTCCTGTTTGCCTCAGTTCCTCATTTGTAAAGTGGAGAAGGAAATGGCTAACTACTCCAGTATCTCCAAGAAAACTCCAAATGGGCTCACAAAGAGTTGGACACGACTAAAATGACTAAACAACAATATTTTTATTAGTATATGCCATATTAATGCACATATTTATATATTTACTCCCTTGCTCAAAAATATTATATGGCTCTCTGCTGATTATAGGTTAGAATACAAACTTCTTAGCCTGATCTTAGGCCCTCCATAACATGACTCCAATCTGAATTTCAAGTCTTATTTTATACAACTATCTTTTATATACTACATAATCGAGCCAAACTAGAGAACTTGCTGTTTGAACTTTACATTGGAAATAACAGAAAAATGAATAGCAGGAAGTTGATACCTATATAACAAAGTAGTAAGAAAGCACTATCTTCCTTTAATTCAAGTCACCTGGACCAGATGAATGACATTCTCAGGTTAGAAAGAACTGGTAGAGATGATTGCTGAGCTATTGTCAGCAATATCTGAAAGATGATGGAAAATATAGGAGGTACCATAAGAATAGAGAAAAGCAAATATTGTTCTAATTTTCAAATAAAGGAAAGATAACTGAGCCTGAACACAAACAGACTAGTAAGAACTTGACTTCAATTTCTGAGAAAAAATTTTAATGGGTCATTAAAAATATGGTTGATGCATATCTGGACATAGAAATAGCCATCACAAAGAGCAAACATTGCTTCATCAAGAGCCATTCATATTATTTTCCTCTCTCACTCTTTGTCTCTTCTGGTTCATGCAGTACTTGATAGTGTAGGCAGTGATATAATAATGAACCTCATCTAAGAACCCCACCATCTATAACCAGTCCCACAAATGACACAGAAAGGGGATCAAGAAACTCAGGTGCTAGTTTTCATTTTGGGGCTTCTTTCAAAAGGTAACTGGTAAATTCTATTTCCATATTGCCCATTGGTTACAAAATTTCTAGGCAGTTTTCTTTTAAGATTTTTTGAAATATAGAGGCATAGTCAAAATGGTGGTCTTGCCTAAGCTTTCCCAAATTTCCCTACAAACAACTTTAAAATAACACCTCAAAATTAATTTTGGAGCAGCAGAACCAACAAAAGGACGAGGTGAAATAATTTTCCAACCCAAGACGTGAGAAGGTTGGCAGGAAAGGTTTGTCTCACTAAAGTGAAAGTGGAGTACAGTTCAATGCAGATTGTGCTATGGTGTAAAGCCACACACAAGAACTTTCCAGAGGACTGCTGCTGTAAACAGCTTTCAAGGTTCTGATTACATAGTATAGTGAGCTCTCTATTTATTCAATAACAAATAAGAGCAAAACATTCATAGAAAATCAAAATACAGCATTCACCATGTCACAACTCAAAAACTTATCACTAAAATGGTCACAAAATTTTCACTAAAGTGGTCACATTGTTTTAAACAAAGTACAATCATTTAGTCAACCACAAAATCCTTAATTCAATCACAAAGTACAAAGTCAAAGTTCTCTACCTCTAGGTCACAGTAAATCATAATCTTCTCAGTTAGTACACAGTATCCAAGTAAAGTCTTCTTTCAGCTTGGCTCAAGGCCGGCTCTCAGTTTCCATGGTTCCTCTTCCATGGTCCCAGCTCTAACTGTCACCTGGGTTCAAAGGCAGGCAGCTCCCAGTTCCTTGTCCAGCTCCTTGTCTAGTTCTTCATCCAGTTCCTATTCCATATTGAAGTTCACAGTGTCTAGTCCACCTCAAGTTCTTCACAGTTCCTGTTTCTAGGAAGAGAAAGCTTTACAGAGCCACAAAAATATTCATACACATTGCTGGCACCATCACTGTATGCCTGTGAAATCAACTCAGACCCACCAACAAGATCTGAGAACTCAACACAAATCTTCAACATAGAAGTCAACACAGACCCAAAAACAAGGTCCATGAGATCAGCATAAATCATCAGTAAAGTCCTAGGACCTCCAAAACTCTCCTCCAGGACTTTTGTAAACATACAACCAGAAAATCCTCTTTCAGGGCTTCCAGTAAGGTCCCAGGGCTCCTACACAAAGCATCACAAACAAACATGAACACAGAGAGCAGACAAAGAGGGTGCCAGGATACCACAAGTTTTCTCCTTCTTGACTCTGCCACCACAAGAGTCCTCTTCCCAGTTCTACTATCTCTAGCCTGGGCCTCTCCTTATATATGGTCATTAGCTCCTCCCCTTCCTGTTGTATGAGGTCATGAGTTCCAGGATTTACAAGTTGTAAACACATTCTGTTTCTTAACACATTTGATACAAGACTCAAAAGAAACTTGAACTGAAACAAAGTGTTATTTCAATAGCTGAAGCAAGGTGTGAACTACTTCTGTGCTTGCCATTACATATGACAAGCCCACAGCAGTCTTTGGGGAGGACTGAATCAACAGTGGAGGATTCTGGAGCTCTTAGCCCACAGAAAGTAATGGGGTCAGATAACAGCTTAGAACAAGATTGCTGGGGACCCTTTGCTAGCATTTAGTGTAGGACTCTCTTGCATTATTCATATGTGGTTCCAGGTCTCAGCTCCAGAGCAAGAAGTGGCACTAGCAAACTAAAGCATACAGCTACAAGCGTACCAGGGCCCTGGTGACAGTTCCAGGATGGAAAAGATTGTTTGTAGTGGCTCACAGACCAGAGCACAGGCCAGGAGAGCAGTGAGCACACCTCTCTCTAGATCCTTACCATCATCTTCTCCTTAGATCATACCACCATGGAAGAACTGAACTAGCGCCAAAAATGGCAGCATGAAAAACCTGAAGTTTATGACAGTGCCCCCATCATCCTGGGAGCAGAGCATAACTTTAGAAAATAAGCAAACAACAAAAAATGAATCTGACCATAGAAAGTTAGTAGGGTGATAGGAAAAATCAAAACACAAATACAAAAGACAAAAAAGTCACAACAGTTACATCCAAAGCCACAAAGCCAAATGTGAATTAGTCTCAGGTCCAAAAAAAAAGCTCAAAAAATGATTTAAAAATCAAATAAGAAAGGTGAAGGAAAAAATTGGAAAAAAGTGAGAAAGATACAAGAAAATCATGAAAGAAGAGTCAAAGGCTTGTGAAAGGAAGCACAGAAAAAAATACTGAAGAAAATAACACCTTAAAAACAGAATAGACCAAATGGCAAAAGATGCACAAAAATTCACAGAAGAAAAGAAATCCTTAAAAAGTATAATTGGAAAAGAAATGCTAGGGAAGGTGGATTAGCTATGCCAGATTTTAATCTGTATTATACAGCAGCAGTCATCAAAACTGCTTGGTACTGGCAGAGGAGTAGTGGATCAATGAAATAGATTGGGCACAGGAGACCCAGCAGTTAATGAGTATAGTAATCTATTGTTTGATAAACCCAAAGACCCCAGTTTTTTGGGATAAGAATGCACTATTTGACAAAAACTGCTGGGAAAACTGGAATACAGTATGGCAGAAACTGGGCATAGATCATTATCTAATACCATATACCAAAATCAAGTCTAAATGGGTGCATGATCTAGGTATAAAGGATGATACTGTAAGCAATCTGGGAAAGCAAGGAATAGTTTACCTTTCAGATTTGTGGAGAGGGAAAGACTTTAGGACCAAACAAGAATTAGAGAGCATTATAAAATGCAAAATGGATAATTTTGATTACATTAAATTGAAAAGCTTCTGTACAAACAAAGCCAATGTAACCAAGATCAAGAGGGAGGTGGGAAATTGGGAAAGAATTTTTACAACTTGTGACTCTGATAAAGGACTCATTTCTAAAATTTATAGAGAATTGAGTCAAATCTATATGAATACAAGTCGTTCCCCAATTGATAAATGGTCAAAGGATATGAACAGGCAGTTTTCAGAGAAAGAAATTAAAGATATCTATAAACATATGAAGAAATGCTCTAAATCACTATTGATCAGAGAAATGCAAATCAAAACAACTCTGAGATACCACATCTCTCCAGTCAGATTGGCTAAGATGAAAAGGATATAAAGGTAGAAGGATGATAGAATGGAGGGCAGATTTGGGAAGGAGGTAATCATAATCAAAACATGTTCAAGGAAAGATAGGGTAAAAGGAGAAACAGAATATAAACTGGAAAAATAGGAAGGAAAGAAATACATAGTAATCATAACTGTGAAAAAAATTTACAGCAAGTTTCTCTGATAAAGGCCTCATTTCTGTAGAACTGAGTCAAATTTATAAGAATACAAGTCATTCCCCAATTGATAAATGTTCAAAGGATATGAACAGGGGGAAAAGAAAGAAATCAAAGCTATCTAAAATGCTCTAAATTACTACTGATTAGAGAAATGCAAATTAAAACAACTCTGAGGTACCACCTCACACCTATCAGATTGTCTACTATAACAGAAAAAATGACAAATGTTGGAAGAGATGTGGGAAAACTGGGACAATAAAGCACTGCTGGTAGAGATGTGAACTGATCCAACAATTCTGGAGAGCAATTTGGAACTATGTTCAAAGGGTTATAAAACTGTGTATACCCTTTGACCCAACAATACCACTTCTAGGTTCATATCTCAAAGAGATTTTTTAAAAAGGAAAAGGACCTATACATACAAAAACATTTATGGCAGATCTTTTTGTGGTGACAAAGAATTAGAAATTGAGGGGACACCCATCAATTATAGAATGGCTGAACAATTTGTTGTATATGATTGTGATGGAATACTATTGTGCTATAAGAAATGATGAGCAGGGGTGGCTAGGTGGCACAGTGAATAGAGTACTGATCCTGGAGTCAGGAGGTCCTGAGTTCAAATCCAGCCTCAGACACAAAACAAAAACTAGCCATGTGACCTTGGGCAAGTCACTTAACCCCAATTGCCTTCCAAAAAAGAAAAGAAAGAAAAGAAAAAGAAATGATGAGCAGAATGCTTTCAGAAAAACTTACAAAACCTGCAAAGATTTATATGAACTCATAAGTGAAGTAAGCAGAACCAGAACAGTATACACAGTAACAGCAATATTATATGATGATCAACTGTGAATGACTTAACTATTCTTAGCAATGTAATGATCAAAGATACTTCTAAAAGACTTTCAATGAAAAATGCTATCCACCTTCTATGGAAGAAGTGATGGAGCCTGAATGCAGACTGAAGCATACTTTGTTAAACTTACTTTACTTTTCTGGGAGGGGACACGGAGTTTGGTCTTTTTTTGTTGTTGTTTTACAAAATGATTATTATGAAATATGCTTTGCATGATTACAAATATATAACTTATATCACACTGCTTGCCTTCTCAATGAGGTGGGAAAAGAGGTAGGAAAGGAGAGAATTTGGAGCTCAACATTAAAAAAATGTTAAAAACTATTTTTACATGTAATTAGAAAGAAATACAATATTAAAGATTTTTTGAAATATGATGACTGGGATCTTTTTGGTTTTTTACTACTAGCTTTCAGGGAGACCAATCATTCTCAAATTATTTTCTCCTTGATTTGTTTTCTAGGTCAGTTGTTTTTGTTAAGAGATATTTTCTGCTTTTTTCTATCTTTTGATTTTATTTCAACATTTCTTGCTATCTCGTTGAGTTGTTTGTTCTATTCAGTCCATTCTAATATCCGGGGAGTTTCTTGCTTGGGCAAGGTTTTGTACCTCTTGTGCTACCTTGTTAATATCCATTCCAGTTCTTTCTTCCATAGATCTCATATATTTTCTCATTTTTTCCCTCCATCACACTAATTTCATTTATAAAAAATGTTTTTAACTCTTAAAAAAATACCTGAATTATCTCTTTCAGAAATTCTAGTTTGATTTTTGCCTAAGTTGTTTTTTGCCCTTGATGCTTTGCTTATAGATATTTTTGAGTCATTCTCTTCCTCTGCATTTGTGTCTCAAGCATCTCTGGTATGATAACACTTTTTATGGCAGGATTTTTTGTTTACTAATTATTTCAGCCTATTTCCTGACTTTGGAATTGATGTTAGAGGCAAGTTCTGTGTACTTCCAAAGGCAAATCCTGGGCTGGTCCTATAGCTGCTTTCTTGGGGCACTGAGTATTATGTTTTTCTATTATATCAGGGGCAGCTCAAACTGGGTGTCTGCAAACTATCAGTGCTCCCAAAGTAGGCTGATTCAGGGCAAGTCTGATCACTTACCCCATTCTAAACTCTTGGAGTTCCTAACCTGGGTTTGGATCTGAGCAACTGTAGATTGCTGCTGGATTCAGCCACTATCAGGTGGCCAGAAAGCTTTACGGTTTCAGAATGATAGAACTGCAAGTTTCTTGTTAATCTGGAATTTTTGCCCTATGTATTCCTTTGCAGGCTTCAGTGTGGGTTAGAGCCTGTAAAGCCAAGCACAAGCAGCTTTCCAGAAGAATGCTACTGTGAACAGCTTTTCAAGGTTACGATTACACAGTATAGTGAACTCTGTTTATTCAATAATAAATCAGAGCAAAATATTTACAGAAAATCAAGGTACAGCATTCACAACATTACAACTTATCACAGAAAATGGCCACATAGTTTTCACAAAAGTGTTCAGATAGTTTTGAACAGAGTACAATCATTTAGCCAATCAATCACTTAGTAACTCAATCATTCAATCATAAAGTACAAAAGGGCAAAGTGCTCCACCCATGGGGCACACTAAATTACAAACCAGATACTACTCAATCATCAGTCACTACTCAGTCATAAATCACTACTCAGTATCCTCTTAAGGGGTAGTGGAAAATACACAGGCCATCCACCCTTCAGTCACAATTAAATCACAATTTCATCACTACTCAGTATCTACAGAGGGATCTTTTTCATCTTGACTCAGGCAGGCTTTCAGCTTCCATGGCTCCTTTTCCATGGTCCCAGCTCCCACCCAAATCTAACCAACTGCCACCTGAGTTCAAAGGCAGACAGAACTCAGCTCCTTGTCCAGCTCTCTGTGCAGTTCCTGCTCCACACTGGAGCTGATAGTGTCCAGTTCATCTCAAATCCTTCACAGTCTCTATTCCTGGGAATGACAAGGCTTAACAAAGCCACAAGAACATTCATACACATTAACAAAGCCACAACAACATTTGTACAGAATACGGACACCACAGTCATGCTTCCCCAGTCTTTGGAAGCTCCAGCTAGCCCTTGGAAATCCTCAGCAGCCTCATCAGCTCCAGCTGGCCCTCAGAAATCTTCAGCAGCTCCATTCTCAAAATCAAAATCACTTTTTCCCATTATCAAAATCAAAATCACCTTCTCCACAGAAGTTCCAGTCCAGCAGCAGCAGCCTAGCCTTCAGATTCTTGTCCCAAGAAGTTCTGACTTTCCCAGCTGGGGTTTTTCCTTATATACAGTATTGCTCCTCCCTGTTGAGCCCTTTCCTATTACATCAGCAACAGGGATTCATACTTTCTGTTTCTTTAACAGAAGCTTAATTTGAAACTAGATGCTAAGTAACTGTCAGCTTTCCAATACAAAGGGATCTTCAAATTTCATTACCATTACAGAGGTTGAGACTGTGACTTTGCTCTGCTCCAGGGTGCCTAAAGGATTCAAATCATATTGCTAGAGCTTGCTTCTGAATTTACTCTTTTATTGGTACACAAACCCAGGATCTTCTACTGTTCATCACCCTAGAATGCCAGCCCTAGGCACAGGTCCCCTCTGTCATCTGTCTGTGACTTGGATTTGGGTAGTGAGTAACAAAGCTGCTAGCTGGCACTCAAATGCTACATAATATGTCCTCATATGGATATAAAAACCTTATTTTCCCATGGTTCATTGCTTCTCTCTGCCTTGGAATGCTCTGAATATGGCAGGCTCCTGGCCAGACCTATTCCTTAGTATCTGCAGACCTCTGTGTATATGCTGGTGCTGGCTGGGAAAAGGACACACTGTAACTTTTTTCTTGAATTTCCTCATTAGAATACAGACTGGCATATTTTCTAGATCTGTTTGGAAGAGTTTGTTTTGTTTTGTATTTTTTGGCAGGGAGAGAGCTCCCTATACTTCTTTTTGCTACTCAGATATCTTGGTTCCACCTTCCTCAGAGTTGTTTTACTCTATAATTATGTTATAATTTTATAAATTGTTCTTGTCCTGCTCACTTTGTTCTGCACTGTCTTCCCAATTTATTCCTAAATTATTTATCTCAGCATTGCTAATGTCATAATAATATTCCATTACATTCATATAATATAATTTGTTTAGCCATTCCCCAGCTTTTTATTTTCCTACTTTTGGCTACCATGAAAACATATGCTATAACTATTTGTATATTGTTTTTTCTTTGGGCTATAGGTCTAGAAGACGTAATACTGATACAGATACTATTTTGTAGCCTTTTGAAAGTTCCAAATTACTTTCCAGGATGGCTGGAAATATCCATAGATGCACCAACAGTGCACTAGTCTACCTGTTTTCCCACAGCCCTCCAGCATTTGTCATTTTCCTTTCTGTCACCTTTGCCAGTCTGATAGGTTTTGGATGGGACCTCAAAGTTGCCATTTCTCCAATTATTAGTGATTTAGAACATGAACCCAAGTTTCTGAGAAACGTGTGTTTTACTAAGAAGCATAAAGAATTGACTGAATAAGACACCAACAATTACAAAGCCATCAGTGCATGAGCAGAAGCCATCAAGACCCTTAGTACCAAAGTTCCCAAGTCCAAGCTCCTCAGTCAGTAGTTATATATGTTCCAGGCACTATGCAAAGTGATACACTATGCAAAAAGATACAGTAAGAGGCAAAAGACAATTCCTGCCTTCAAGGGGCTTACAATTGAACAAACAAATATGTACAGATAAGTTATATACAGGATAAACAAGAAATGATTAATGGAGGGAAGGCACTAAGATTAAGAGGGCTTGGGGAAGCCTTCTTGTAAAAGATGTGATTTTAGTTGGGACTTAAAAGGAAGCCAGGGAGATCAGTAGTTAGAGAGGAGAGTGCCAAATATGCATGAATAATAGCCAGACACAATGCCCAGTCAGAAGATGGAGTATCTTTTTTGTAGAAAATGCAGTGTCACTGGATCAAAGAGTATGGGGTATGGAAGAAGGTGTAAGAAGACTAGAAAGACAGGAGAAGGGCAAGGTTGTAAAGGGCTTTAAAAACTAAGGAGTTTTTATTATCAGAGGTGACTAGGAGCTGCTGGAGTAGCCCAAAAGTTCTAAGGCCAGTACCAGATACTGCCCCTAAGACTGCTGCCAATTTTTCAGACCCCAAAGTCTGCATTAAAGTACTGGCCCTAAGGTCACCAAGCATGACTCCAAGGTTGCCAGAACCACTGACACCAAGGTTGTCAAACCTACTGAACTTAAAGGTTAGTAAAGTGACTGACCCCCATAGACACAATGTCTGATCCCATGAACACCAAGTCAAAAGCCAAGATTTCCAAGTCCAACTCTAAGGTCAAGTCCAGCAATTCCAAGACTGCTAGGCCCACTGACCTTAAGTCAGCCAAATTCAAAGTTGCTGGTGCTAAGGCCTTTTGGACTAAAGCTAATGGATGGTTGGGAACAGAAAGACTTGTTTAAATTTTAAACCACAATTGGTTTTTTTTTTCAACCAGGGCACCATCATTAATGATTTCATACAAATAAAAGCAATATAGTACAAATAGAGTGCTGGAGTTGAAATCAGGAAGAATTAAGTCCAAATCTAGTCCCAGATATTTATTAGATGTTTGATCCTGGGCAAGTTACTTAACTTCTATTTTAGTTTCCTCATCTGTAAATGGAGATAATGATAGCACCTGCCTTTTAGGATTGTTGGGAACATAAAGATATAATATTTATAAAGTGCTTTGCATGGGGTGGCTAGGTGGCACAGTCGGTAGAGCACCTGCCTTGGAGTCAGAAGGACCTGAGTTTGGATCTGGCCTCAGACACTTAACGCACACAAACAAAAAACCTAGCCGTGTAACCTTGGGCAAGTTACTTAACCCCAAGTGTCCTCCAAAAAGCAAAAAGAAATAAATAAAAAAATAAAAGTGCTTTGTAAACCAAATATTAAAGTGCTATGTAAATTCTATTATTATTATAAAGGAAATGATGAGTCAAAAGAACAGGTCATACCAGACAAACCTTTCCTTGTTGTTGCTGCTGACAGGATTACTAACCTAGTAGATAAAAAGAATTCTATGGATATAGTTTACTTAGATTTTAAGAACATTTTTGCTAAAATGCCTTACATTAGTCTTGTGAAGAAAATGGAGAGATATAGACTAGATGTTAACTCCAGATGGATTCATAACTGGTTGGATGGCCAGACTCAAAGTTAGTGTTAATGGTTCAGTGACACCCTAGAGGAGTGTCCTAGAAATCTGTGCTTGACTTTGTGCTGTTTGTAATTTTTATCAGTGGCCTAGGTAAAGGCATAGACACTATGCTCATCAAGTTTTCAGATGACACCCAGCTGGGGGGGTTAGGTAGAGAAGTTAACACAACAGAGGACAGAGTCAGTGTCCAAAAAGATCTGCACAGGAGATAGCACTAGGCTGGATAAATTCAATAGCAAAAAATATAAAATCTTACACTTTACAAATATCAGATGGGGAAATCATAGCTAGCAGCAGTTATTACAAAAAAAAATCTCAGAGTCAAGCTCAATATGAGTCAGCATTATGGCAACATAGAGAAAAAAGCTAATGCAATCTTGTCCCATACTGGGAAGGGCATAGATACAGGGAGGTGACAACATCACTGAACTCTGCTCACACTAGGCTTCATCTGGAGTATTGTTATTTCCTTCTGGGCACAGAACTCCAGAAAAACACTGATAAACTAGAAAGTTTCTAGCAGTGAGCAACCAGGATGTTGAAGGACCTTAAGTTCATGTCACATGAGGATCAGTTGAAGGAACTAGGGATGTTTAGCTTAGAGGTAAGTTGGTTAGTCAATAAACATTTATGATGGATCTACTATGCACCAGTCACTGTGCTAAGTGCCAAGGATACAAAGAAAGGCAAAAGACAGTCCCTTGAGGAGCTCATAATCTAATAGAGGAAATAATATGTAACTAGCTATTTGCAAATAAGCACATAATACATACTGACTGAATTGGAAATAATAAACAAAGGGAAGGCACCAAAATTAAAGGAAATCGGGAAAGGCTTCTTACTGAAGGTGGAATTTTAGCTAGGACTTGAAGGAAGCAAACAGACAAAGATGAGGAGGGAGAGCATTATATGCATAAGAAACAGCCAGTGAAAATGCCTGGAGTCAGGAGATGGAGTGTCTTATTTGAGATAAGAAAGTGGAAATATGATGACTATCGTCAAATATTTGAAGGGCTATCATAAGAAGGAGGAATCACAATAGGTTTGTTCGGCCCTAGAAAGCAGAACTAGGGTCAGTGGGTAGAAGCTTGATGTTGTGAAAAAGTTTCTAACAATTAGAAGAGTCTAAAAGTAAAAGGGCCTGACTCAAGAGGAGATGGATTCCCTTCCCTGGAGGTCTTGAAAAAGAGGCAAGATGACCACTTGGCAGGTGTGTGTCAGTGGGGACTCCTCTGGGGTATAGGTGAGACTATATGGCCCCTGGAATAGATTAGATGGAAGTTGGTACTTTCTGGTTCTCACAATTCTGTTATTCTGTTCCCCAAATATTGTCTTGCTCTCCTTTCCACAACCATGCACACTCTGCATTGCTCCTCATACCTGTAGTACACTTCCATTGTTATCTTCAGTTGAAATCTTCTCTTAAGGTTCAGCTTTGGTGCTACCTCCTCCATGGAGCCTTACTCAGTCCTTCTAGTTAAAAATTACTTTTTCCCACCTCATATTTTCTTAGAACAGTTGTTGGATCTCTCCTTTGTCTTTCTAATGTTAGGCTTTACAGTATTCATGTGTGTGGACATGCATCACTTTTATTAGATTTCAAGCTTTTTGAGATCAGGGACTATACTAAATTCTCATAGCATCATGAATAGATTTAGAGCTGGAAGAGAATTTACATACAGTCTAGTCCAACCATCTCATTTTATATATTGTAAAGAAGAGAGGTAGGATTTGGATTTCTGTTCTCTGACTCCGAATCCAGCATTCTTTCTATTTTGTTTTGCTGTTTCTATATCACAGACTACTAACACAATCTCTTATATGCAGAAGGCACTTAGAGTAACTATTTCATGACTTGTAAAGAGTATTAACAACAAATTGCAAGGTTAGGCTGTAATTGATTATAAGTGGTAAAGAAAAGTTAGGCCAAGATAGTGTTTAAGTTAAAAAGTTATGATTGAATTGTTAAAAGTCTATAAATTGATGGAATTAAATTGGATGGATTGATTACTCATATCAACTGTGCAGACATTTTTTTTCACAGATTAGCAAGGATACTTTTTTGCCAAGGCCAAAACCAAAACAAAAATGGTCACACTGATAATTTCATTCAACATGATAACACTGGATATAATGAGATATTGGGGACAATTTATAAGTAGAAAAGATTTCCATTCCACTTCACTGAGAACAATTTTTACTGTACCTACATTCCATCTTAGCCTAGTGATACTGCTCTTTGTTCTGTTAATTAAGGGACTAGAAGAAACTTGTCTGTTAGTACATTTCCTTCAATGATCACCCTACATCACAACAGTTAAAGTGGAGAGATTTCTTGTTTTGAAATGAAAGGGAAATGACTGGTTATATATTCTGATCTGATACACTGTATAAAATAAAATCAACTACAGCATTTTTTTACCACTCCAGCAGAACCTAGGACCAGTATCCAGTCTATTCCAATGCAATTCGTTATATTCCTATGAAATGCTGAGACTCTTATAGTAGCACACATGTCAGGGAACTATCTTCTTCAGAGAATTCTGTCTTCTTTGATGCTCACTGTTACCTAGTGTAACAAAACACAGTTTCTGCCTTCCAGGAATTAAAATGAAATGATTAATAATAATCATTATTTTCTTACACTTTCTTTGGATGTTACTTTGAAATTATAAAGAAGTATCAATTCTCATGTGGGCCTCTTTAAGAAGAGCTCCAAATTCTGGGAAAGAAAAAAGTTTAACTAAAAAAATAACAATTAACTAAAAAAATAACAATTTAACTAAAAAAATAACAATTCTGTGAATACAATATGTTAAAGTAATGGAGAAGATAAGAGGCAAGTATAACTGGTAGAACTGTAACAGACAAGACAGTGTAATAGAAATCAGTGGACTACAGAAGACATAAATTCAAATCTTAGCTCTCATACTTAAAAGCTGGGATATGTTGAGTATCAAAGTCCTCTCTTGGTTTTTTTCCCTTTATAAAATAGAAATGATACCTGTGCAAATGTATGCCCATTTTAGACTTCAGCAAAATTGACTGGATAAAGATAGAGACAATTAAATATCAGGGTCAAATACTTTCAGGCATAAAGGAAGCATCTTAAAGTTATTCTGAAGATTTGAGCAATTTAGTTGCATTTTAAAAGATCAGGAAAGACAACGAATTTGTTCTAGAATACAGAGAACCTCAGTATCTTTATCCCTATTACAGTCATTTTGTATAAGACTCGACAGGAATTTGGGAAATTTAACTAGATGATCACCTTAAGGTTGGGCTGGAACCCAGCTCTGAGCCAGTTGTTTGAAGAAACTGATGCCAATATCCAAGAAACTCAGCAAACAAATTAATGTTTTTAAACAGATAGATATGTAAGATACAATCTGTTTTTGGTCCTGTGTTTCTTAATTATTTTACCAGTGACTTAGATAAAGGCACAGATGGCATGCTTATAAAATGCACAGACACCAGAGTTGAGAAAGATACTAATGTACTAGATTAAAAAAAAACATCTTGACAGGCTAAGGCACTTGGATGAATCTAATGAGATAAAATTAAACAGGGACAAATGTAGTCTTATACTTGGGCTCAAAAAAATCAACCTCACAAGTTGGAAGATGGAGACTTAGGCTTAGAGCAATTGTCAGAACAAAGATAAAAAAGTCTAAGTGGATTATAAGCTCAGTAATAGCCCCCTTATCACAAGGAGTTGGAGATTTTTAGCCTCAAGAAGGGAAGTTTCAGGGGACAAATTTTATCCATGCTCAAATATTTGAAATGCTATGTGAAAAAGGGATTAAATGTGTATTGTTTGGCCTAGCAGGAAGAACCAGAAACAATTTGCTTCTGGGAAAATTTGGATTTGCTATCAGGAAAAAAAACTCCCTAATAATTAGAGTTATCAAAAAATGAAATGTACTTCCTAGGTAGGTTTTCCAGGGAAGCTAGATGACAACTTATCAGGTATTACCTTATCAGATAGTAAGAATTCCTTTGGTGTAATCTTGGATTAAACCTGAGATAACTACCTCTTCTGCCCCCCAAAAATCTGTGAATAGACTAAGTAATCTGTAAACCGGAGTGGCAAAAGTACTTTGATAGCTATATTTTAATATAATTGGTTTCCTTTGCAATCCTATGTATTTTATTTTATGCATTTGGCCTCGCCATTCTGCCAGAGGTATAGAAAAGGTTAAGAATCCCTGGATTTGATAGATTCTAACATACTGTGATTCTATGTACAGGTTCTATGCCATGTGGAAGGGCAATTAATATTGTTTTGTTTGGTCCTACAGGGTAGAATAGGGAGCAATGTTTATCCCAAAGTGTAGTGGGCTCTTGTGGGATGTATCAGGTTCCCTGTTTTTAGAGGTCTTCAGGAAAATGTTTGTTGAGTATGTGGCAGAGGAAAGGAATTCTTTTTCAGGAATGGGAGGGCCATCCCCTCAAGGGAGTCCCTTTGGACTGTGAAATTTTCTGAAGATGTATCCAATAATTGAAATGTGAATAAAAATATTTATATTACTTACCTCATAGGGCTGATGGGAGGAAAGTGCTTTGTAACCTTAAAGCCCCAAAGTAATTTAAACTATTGTAATTATTTTTATCACTACTAGGAATTAGAGAAGATGAAAAGGCACCGAGATATAGCTGATCCTTAAGAAACTTATTCTAGTCATGCACTGATAGAAAAGTATTACTAATTGAAAAAAAGTGAAAGATTGATTGACCAAAGAGATGACCTCAGTATGATTCTGAAATGTAATTTGATGGTATTTTCTTAAATGGGAATATAATCCTTTAATTTTGCAGTCATACAGCTAGGGTTGCCTTTAGTGAATACAAAGAGCATACCTTGGTGGTGGGAGATGTCAAAATGAGAATATCACTTTAGGGAAAAAAAGGAAAAGCTCACTAAACTACACTGGAAAGGCAAGAAACATTAAAAAATAAAATAAAATCGTTTACTTGAATAAACCTATAGGAAATGATGCAGCAGACACAATAATTCAAATTCAAATATTCTTAACTCTAGATTATCTCTAGCAATAGAATAAAGCAAAAGCAATTGCCTTTAGAATTTTACTGAACTAATTTGAAATAGTTAAATCTTACTGAGTACGACCCAGTTAGTGAGAAAACTAAGTTGAATTGTAAGAAATATGAAACGCTGGGTATTTTTAGATAAATAGAATTTAACTATTTTTAGGTAGGGTTACCCAAAAAGCAATGGAGAGATGGAAGATAAGTGTGAGTAGGCTGCATCAGAAGTACAGAGGATAAATTATTTTTGTTGAATTGATGCAAGAAAGGATACTGCTATCAGAGAGATAGAGAACTTGGTTCTGTATCTGGTCACAAAGTAAAAGCAAATGATAACTTATGGCAGTGGTATCCACACAAATAAAAAGATCTAAAGAAGGTGCCCAGAACATTGGGTGGATCTCTTGTGGAGGTCTTAAGGGAAAAAGTCAAGAGTTTAACAGGAGGAGAAGGCAAGGATAGTTTTATCTAACCTTAAGATATATACATTATCAATTAATTGGAATTAACTGCTTACAAAAAGCTCAACAGAGATGTGAACAAGCAGAGGTCTTAACAAGTCTGCTT
This sequence comes from Gymnobelideus leadbeateri, assembly GCA_011680675.1. NCBI lineage: Eukaryota > Metazoa > Chordata > Mammalia > Diprotodontia > Petauridae > Gymnobelideus > Gymnobelideus leadbeateri. Next base: position 112,218 of record WOXC01007476.1, on the reverse strand, counting down.
CAATGTAAAGGTAAGAAAAATGTAAAATTAACACATTAATTCCATGCAAATAGTGCTTAAGAGTTCCTTCAGCTTTTTTTTCACTAACATAGGTTAAATATCTCACGAAATCTTTATAAACCTTATTAAAACTATAGACAGATGGGCCAACACTATCAGACTCACTAAGATATATTTTCCTTGAGAGGTGAGGCTATTGCTTTTTCATTTGTATCCCTAGTACTTAACAAAGTGCTTAGCATATAGTAAGTGCTTAAGAAATGCCTTTCCGAAGATGGCGGAGTAGAAACAGCTTGTCCAAGCCTCTCTGCCCCCAGATTCCCCCCAAACTATGTAAAAGGGGATTCTGAACAACTTCTGGAGCCCCAGCACCCACAGAACGACACAGAGAAGCTAACCTCCCACTGAGGACAGCCCAGCAGCCCTGCAGGAAGGACCAGCGCAGAGGTCTGGGACCTGGCAGCGTGCAGAGCGCAGAGCACAGGAGCCGAGCAGGGGCCAAGGTCCGCGTGAGCCGAGGTTTTAGCCCCAGGGCGGCAGGGCCAGCAGCCTGCTGGAGGAACCCCAGAGCACCAGGAGCTGTGGCGACTCCAGAATTATCAACATAGACATGCCTAGGACAAAGTAAGAGGTTAGTGTCCTATGGACTTTGGGACCTGTATTTGGGGAATGTGTCAGCTCCCTCCCCTGGGGGCTAGAAGCCGCTGAGGAGACACACCATTTTGTAGTTTTCAGAGGCAGCTCCGGCTCCCAGCCTACAAATCGTGGGGAGATCCAGCGATCAGTTTTGGCGGGTAATCGCTCTTGCTTTAACCTCCCTGGATCTGGATTGTGATCTAGGGTGGAAGTTGTGGGTGGGTTTACACCTTGCCAGAAACGGAAGTTGCCCCCCACACGTTCGGGACGAAAATTCCTCTAGCTGGCCTTAAAGCCATAGTGTGGCAACAAGCCCAAAAGTCAAGCAATTAAGTGGTAACATGCCAAGGCAAAGGAAACAGAAAAATGCAACCCTAGACTCCTATTTTGGGGGCATAGAGCGGGAAAAGGACTGTGAGGTCAGAAGTCCTGCTCCAAAAGCCCCAGGGGAAAACATGAGCGGGTTGCAGGCCATAGAGGACCTTAAGAAGGACTTTAAAAATCAAATAAGAGAAGTGGAGGAAAAATTGGAAAGAGAAATGAGAAGGATGCAGGAAAAGTATGAAATGAGGGTCAACAGCCTGACTGAGGAAAACAACACCTTAAAAAATAGACTAACTCAAATGGCAAAGGAGGCCCAAAAGGGCAATGAGGAGAAGAATGCCTTAAAAAGTCGAATTTGCCAGATGGAAAAAGAATCTCAAAAGTTCACTGAGGAGATTCATTCCTTCAGAGTTAGACTGGAGCAAATGGAAGCTAATGACTTTATGAGAAATCAAGATGCTGTTAAGCAGATCCAAACAAACGAAAGATTAGAAGGCAATGTGAAATATCTCATGGGAAAAACCACTGACCTGGAAAATAGATCCAGGAGAGACAATTTAAAAATTATTGGACTACCTGAAAGCCATGATCAAAGAAAGAACCTAGAAATCACCCTTCAAGAAATTCTCAAGGAAAACTGCCCTGATGTTTTAGATCCAGAGGGCAAAATAGAGGTTGAAAGAATCCACCGATCACCTCCTGAAAAAGATCCCAAAAAGAAAACTCCCAGAAATATTATAGCCAGGTTCCAGAATCCCCAGATCAAGGAGAAAATACTCCAAGCAGCCAGGAAGAAACAATTTCAATATTATGGAAACACAATCAGAATAGCCCAGGACCTGGCAGCTTCTACACTGAGGGATGAAGGGCATGGAATAATATTCCAGAGGGCAAAAGAACTGGGAATGAACCCAAGGGTCACCTACCCAGCAAAACTGAGTATTTTGTTTCAGGGGAAAATATGGTCATTCAGTGGAATAGAGGACTTTCAAGCATTCTTGAGGAAAAAACCAGAGTTGAATAGAAAATTTGACATCCAGACGCAAGAAGTAAGAGATGCCTGAGAAGGTAATCAGGGAAAAGAAATCAAAAGGAACTTATCAAAGCTGAATTATTTACATTCCTATATGGAAAAGCAATAACGGTGACTGATGATATCTTTCTCACTATGAAAATAATGGAAAAGAAGGGTGTGGTCATATGAATACATATGTGAATGTGTGTGTATATGGTTACAGTTATATATGGATAGAGGGCATAGGTTGAATTTGTTGGGAAGGGAGAATACTCAAGGGATGAAATTATGAGGTGAGAGAGGAATGTGGCAAGAGGAGATGGGGAGAGACAGGGTAGGGTAAACTATCCCATGTAGAAGAAGCAAGGGGAAGTGGTTGCAAAGGAGGGGAAGAATAAGGAAGGCTAAAAAGGCAAAACCACTTTCACATTGAATTTGGTTCAGGGAGAAAATGACATACATCCTAAATGGGATATCTCAACCTGCAGCAGAATAGGGGGAAGGGGGATGAGAGGAAGGATGATGGATGGGAGGGCATCCTTGGGGTGAGGGGAGGTTGGAAGTACCCACTATAGAAGAGGGACAGGATCATATAGAGAATGGACCAGGTGGGGGGTAGGATGAGTGGGAGGGAATTATAAGCAGCCTTGTACAATATATCTACTATGATAATGTTTTGCATAGCTAGACATGTACAACATATACTGAATTACTTATCTCCCAAGAAGGAATGGGTGACAAGGGAGGAAGGAACTGGATCTGAAATTCGAGGTCGTAACATTAAATGTTTCAAATATATATAAATACTATTATTAATACTCTTTTGCTCGTAATAGGGAGATAAGATGTGCAGGCATTGGGACACAAAGATTCACCTTCCTCTAATGGAAAAGTCGATGGGGGTATGGGAGAAGGTATGGGAGAGAGCAGATTGGAGGAAGCGATATCTTGTGGGACTACTATTCTGGGAGGTTGGGTAGGGGAATAATGGGGGGAAAATGATTATAACTCAAAATCTGGCGGAAATGAATGATGTAAAACAGAAGTTAATAAAGCATTTGTTTTAAAAAAAATTAAAAAAAAAAGAAATGCCTTTCCATACCATTCTTGAAAAGTATTTTTTTTCTTTTATAAGTCTCCCCCCAGATTTTTTACATTATATTTGCTTAACAAATCTTTTGTGCATAACTACTGCAAAGATATGTTTAAGGCCCAGTCATGGTACAATTATTAAGAATTCTAAAAGGGGGGCATTCTTTTATGATACTTATATTTGAATGTGAATATATTTAAGGTTTGGATTCCCAAAATTTCAAATAAATCAAAGGTTTAGTCCCAGAGGATTGAAGCAGCTGCCTATTTTTCTCCTACTTTGACTCCTAAGCAGGACTTACACATTCCCTGGGTACAGAGTGGAAGTGATTGTACATTCTGAGTTCAAGGAAAGATGCTTCAAATTCTCCTTTACTTGTAGCTGTTACTGAGCTGCCAGATGGCATCTTAGAGTAAAAGCAAAAAGACATGGTGGTAATGTTAATAAAAAGAATTATTGGAGCAATTTCTCTGTAACTGTTTTCCATAGGACAACTGGGTAGCCCAAAGGAAAAAAAAAACTATAATGGCATGTAAGCAAATACCACCTATCTGCTTGCCTGTCTGTAGGTTATACATAATGTATATAATTAGTAAATGCCGGAAAATAATCCAATATGGAATTACTGATATGACTGAAAACATTGCTGCTTTTTGGTCTGAAACCAATTGCCAGTGGACCAATAATGTGTTTGAACAGGCATGGGTGAATACTGATAAAAGTGGGTGTAGAACTGAGAGATGAACAAAATGCTCACTGGTGTCATTGTTCAATTTCTCTGCTTAGGTCCTATGAATTTTCTTTGGTGTCTGTTTTTGGTATTTACCTTCAGACTTTCATTTATACTTTGACTTACATTGGTTAGAGATTTCCATCTGCTTCTGCTAAGAATCTGGCTACAAAATAGAGAAGTCACATTAGTTGCTTCAGTGGCCCTTCTGAGTTGGGCTAATGGGTTCAAAGCCACTGCATTCCACCTTCCTAGCTGCAGAGCTCTCTTGAAATAGGTCAGTTATCTGTGTATTTCCTTGGAATACCAGCTTCTGCTTTGTTGGCTCGCTTCCTATTTGTACTTGGCATAACTCATACAATATATAACACCTGGTCAAAAGATCCTCTTGGATTTGGTTTCCTTTATTTCTCCTTAGGCTCCTTAATCATTACAGTTGTCTTGTGAACTTTAAGAGCTCCCTGAAAGTGAAAATGGGGCTGTGACAGGATCTGTCTCAGAAGGCAGTAAAATTTTATTGTATAGAAGAAAATCTGTAAAATAACTTGTCTACAGATGAATTAAGAGTATTCTGTTCATCTTTTTATTTTGAGCAGTGAATTTCTTTTGTATTAATGAACATTATGGATGATTGAGTGAAACCTGGAAGTTTAAGGAGAAAAAGGGCAAAGTCCAAATAACTGAGACCCTGCTGAGCAATTGAATATCACAATCCTGTTTTGAGTACCAAATTCCCAATCCAGAAGAAACACCAATATATTTTGGTGGCCATTTCTGATGTAGGTTTACTTCTAGTGAACCAGATAAGCACAATGTATTGTGTTAACTAGTTAAACAAATAATTCCATGCTTCTAATAAAATTAGAAAGACATTTACAAGCAGCACAACAGATTTTAAAACAAAATTCATGAATATTTAAAGTTAAGATGTGATTAAATTGGTCATGCACCCAGACATGTTCTTCATGAAGTATGAAAAAAGCCTGTTCATGCCAGTAGAAAAATTTAGCAAATCAAAATTACTAAGCTGATATCCATTTTACCTTATTCAAGGCATCTGTATCTTCTGTATCCATTGTAAAATACAAGATTTTTGAGTTTCAAATCTCATATTGTTCATGTAGACAGCACTGTTCAGTATTATTTTAATGTGTACTAATTCACAGGTCGCAAAGTAAGAGTAGTTTTCTAATTTCAAATGAGTATTTTATCAATACATATTTTCACTTAAGTGAATATGCACACACACACGCAAACAATACCTTATAGACTGTAATAAACAAATCAGTGGATTAATACTCAATACTTTATGATGAAAAATAACACCCAAGCCCAAGCTAACTTCCTAGAACCATATATTTTAAATCATAAGGCATAAAGTGAATCGAAGGATTTCTCAGCTATATGGTAAGTTCAGAAAGTAGAAACAGAACAATTAAAAATTCATTTAAAAGATATGTTTTTCTTTGGTAGCAGATTCCTATTTTGGCAAAATAATAATCTATTAACGTTTTGCTTTACTCTGCCTTGTATAAACAGTCATAATGATATCATTGAAAATTTTACCTCTATGTTTCAATAATATTTTAAGCATCATTCAGTAACTAATTAACTACTGCATTATTTTAGACAACGAGCATACTTTTTCCATATATTGAAGATAATATAAATGCCAGTATAAGAATTGTGTCTGACAAAGAGTCATAAACTAACATGGCAGGGATGTGATTGTAACTCTTTAGCTTCTTGAAATTCTAGAGCTAAACTAAGGTTCAGAAAAATTGGTGTGAAAAGAGGTATCTTCTGTAAAACTCTGGACAAACACAAACTCGGGAGTAGAAAGAAAAGTCTGGTAAAACTGAGATATGTTATAGTTTATAGATTTTCCTCTTGGGTATAATTATGAAGTGGCATTCAAGTGAAAGCTCTGAAGCCTATATCCCCACTCCAACCCCCGCCCCCAATCTAACATACTAGAAAAACCACCTATGTCAGTAATAAAATAAAAAGTCTTTGACTTTTTAAATGTTATCGTACTATCGCAGTGGAATAAAATTAGCTTGAAAAATGATCTAAAGGGATATGATGCAGTTCATTATGTGTAACAGCAACAGCAGCAGTTTCCCAGTGTTCATAAAGGCTGCTCCATTAAATTTACCTCCAGTCAATAATTAGGAGTCCACAAATAAACCGAGGCAATTAAATCAATACTGCTGGGCAATTATATTCCAGAGTCCAGGCTCAGTGGCACAAAAAGACCCTATATCAAGCTGTAGTATTAAGTGGTCCACTGCATTTTCAACAGGGCATTTTCTGAACAGAATAAGCAGTCTGAAAACGGATGATCTCAAGTTTGTACATGTATATCAAGTGTGTGTATTTGTGTGTATGTGTGTTATGTGTATATATACATATATATGCATCATGCAAGAAAGGTATTTTCTAGTATCATTAGCATTTAGGACAAAAATACTTAAATTAAATGTTTAGAATCATAATTCATATTTATGGAATTCCAAAAGAGAATTCATTTTTATTCACTGCCCTGCTAAGAAAATCTGAAGTAGATACAGCCATTTTTGAAGAACTGTCAAATATGAAAGCTCTGTCTCATAGATTTGGAATAGAGAGGGATCTGAGAGGCCATCGTTCTCATTTTACAGATAAGGAAGTTGAGGCCTCTCAAGGCTAAGTGACTTGCCTGATATCACTTGGGTACAAGGAGCAGAACTGGGATGGGAACTTTGGTCCCTGGTCTCCAAACCCCTGCTCTTTCTTAAAGCTACTTAGAGAACCTGCCATTTAATATTTAAACATAGCCCTATGCATATAACTGCATGGTTTAATAAAGCACTTTATAAATATTCTATTGATTCTCACAAAAACCCTGGGATGTGGTATTGACATGTGGGATGAGACTGAGAGATGTTAAATACTACTTGCAAAAGGTCAAATGGGAGCAAATGGTAAAAGCAAGACTGGAACTCATAACTTAGACCACCAATGAGTGCAGTGTTGTTTCCACTACTCCATGCCATCTGTTTAAATAGCAGATCCTCAATAATATCAAGTATTATTTAATACAACTAATTTGGGTTTATAAAAATAATATTATAAACATAAATGCTGCATGTATCATGTTTTACTTATTCTTCATATTACTCAAACCAGGCCAACCAATAGCATTTTGCAAGCATTAAAAGAAATTTCTTTTCTATAAATTACTAATAATATTTTGAATTATAAAATAGAAATATTTGTAAAATATTTACATAACCAGTTTGCAAACACAAATCATTTGAATTCTTTAGCATATGTATTTCAACTATTTCCTTCTTTCATGGGCCAATTTTAACAGAAAAATCAAGATAAGAGCAGGAACTATAAGGAAAAGTTTTAGAATACATTACATGTTGTGAGTGATGTCAAAACAGAGGCTGACTACGACTAGAAAAGCAGGGCTCTCACCTGCCAATAAACTGCCCTTGATCACTTACAAGAGGGGCACATCCCAGCAGACTGTGTGTGTATTAAAAAAATACTTGAAAGGGAAGAAAAAGTATCACACAGGTCACAGCAGCAGTCTCAATAGACCCCTCAGGGATTTCAAGTAGTCTCAGCCTTGTCATCCTCTATGCAGCTTTCCACTCTGCCCAGAAAATGTCGATAGGAAAATGTTTGAGGGGCCTCTGGTGGAAATTTTTTCATTCTTTCTGCATTGACAGGATGCCAAATCAATATTTACTTCCCACTAACAAGCTGCTCGAGGTCTCAGTAGAAAATATTGTAGAGAATGCGGGAAGACACAGTAATAAACAGCTGTCTGGCTGTGAGGAAAACATGAATTGACTGGAAACAGGTCCATAGTAAAAGGTCACTGAGACCCATGAACTCCTCAGGTGTCCGTATCAACTACTAACTTTAAAGACACATAATAATGAATCTCTTTTCCTAAGAGGTCTAAGGAATGGATCCTTTTCAATCTACCAAACATATAGATCAACCCAATAATTTTAATTAATACATTTGCCAACACCCTCTATCTTAAATTAGCAAATACAAATAGGGTTAACTTTCCTTTCTGTTAGCATAATAACTCCTTATATAATACAAATGAATAATATTAAGATGCTCATAAGATGAGAGAAATCCTGTTTTAAATAAAAGAAGGCTTTGAATTATTAAGATAAAGTTTTAATATAAGAAGCAGAAAAGGTAGAAATACCTGTCCTTCAAGAATTTTATTAATGTATATTAACCACTCCTTATCTTGTTCATAGGCCCTCCTTGCTTTTTTCAATTCCTAAATAAACAAATAAAAAAAGGAAAATGTCAGTATTAATTAAGTTTATCTAAAATAAAATCACAGATCATATCACCAGACATCAAATATATCGTCTCAAGGAATGCCTGCACTAGATACCAGAAAGACTGGCTACTTTCTAAAATTCTGCATTCATTTTGTATCTTTAAGTCATAAATGCCTAACAGATGACTAAAATTTATTACTGACATGTATGCAGAACAAAAATCCACAGAGCACCAATTCAAAAATGTGTTTTAAATATATGAATACACAACGTAGATTTTAACAAAATGTAGAAACAATGTCAACTGAATTACTATTGCCATTGAGCTACACAAGGTAATAAACATACTGCTCTTTCTTCCTAGGGGCACCTGGATCAGCCTTCAAGCGAAGAAGGGGAATCAGACCTCTGCTACCCAGTCCCATGAGGAAGAACTAGGAGTAGAGGACAGAAGTCGTAGAAAGGAAAAATTGTCTTGTTACAATGAAAAACTCCTTAACAATTAGAATTGTGCAAAACTGGAATGTGTAGAGGGTTCACTATCACTGGGGATTCTGATGTACGGGCAAAATAATCACTGGTTGGATAGGTTGTAGAAGAGGCTACTGTTTAAGTATGAATTGCCCCCCTGCCACTCAGATTCTGAGATAATCTGATATTTTCTTCTCTTATATAGGATTTTATTATGGTTGTATTTGGTAGGCAGGCATCTCTACTAGTAATAAGCCTTAAAACAGTATAACTACATACTTCTACTACACTACAAGCTAAAATTTTTTTATCATTTTTCTAAGAAATAAGTAAAGTCTCTGACTTAACGGCTGGGATTAAGGCAGGAGTGGATCACAGGATATAGGTCACAGGGCTAGGGCTGGAAGGGACCTCGGAGGCTCTATAGTCTTTAGTTTAGCAGATAAAGAAACTGAAGCAAAGGCTAGATTGAGTGACTTGCCTGAGTAAACATCAGAGTAGGAATATGAACCCAAATTCCCTGAATCTACTGTAATGCTATTTCTATTGTATCACCTAACTGAAACTAAATAAAAATGATTGGTATACACAGGAATCATTAAGAATCACAGAATTTTAGAGCTCAAAGGACTGTTACAAACCCTCTAGTGCAACCTTATTTGGTATATAAGGAAAATAAAGCCAAAAGTCACAATTAGCTAAAGGTTTACTTAAGTGTTAAAACAAAAGCCACAATTTAAAAATGTAAATGCATCAACAGATAAACTAGGAGGTGATTATGTAAATAGAAAAAACTATCATTTTAAGTCAGATGTCCCAAAGGCATCTCAAATTTGACATGCCCCAAATTGAGCCTGTCTTTATTTGTAAGCCCATCCTTCTCTCAAATTTCCTGATTTCTGTTGAGAATGCCACTATTGTTCCAGTCACCAAGGCTCACAGACTTGGCATCACCCTTGACTCATTATTCTCTCTTAAGTTGCCAGACTGGTCAATAGTATCTCCATAAAATATCTTCTATCCTTTCCCTTCTTTATACTATGGCACAACCAACAAGACTTCATCACTTACTATTACAATAATTAGTTCATTAATTAGTCCATTAATAACAATACATGCACATAAATATTATAGTTATCACTGTCATAGTGTTTGTGTGTCAGGCGCTGTGCAAAGCACTTTACAAATAGTATTGCATATTGTCTCACACAACCTTGTGAGGTAGATGCTATTATCCCCATTTTGCAGCTGAGGAAACTGAGGCAAACAGAGGCTCAGTGACTTGTACTGAGTCATACAGCTAGTAAGTATCTGAGGATACATTTGAACTCAGATTTTCCTGGGTCCAGGTTCAGTGCTGCTTCGTTAACTGCTTCCTATTTGCATGTTCCACCCATTACCAAAGGAATATTCCTAAAGCACAGGTATGACTGCATTATCCCTCTGCTTGGGAAGCTCTTGCCTGTATGATCAGGTATAATCTCCTCTATTTGGCCTTTAATCTCTCTACAATCTAGTTCTAGTCTGCCTTTCCTAGTTTACCAAGCATTACTCTCCTTCACGCACTTAATAGTCTAGTTTGGTCCTCTTTGAGAACGAAGGACAAACCACAAGGTCGAAGTGGCCCGCTTATATTTCCCTATACACTTCATTCCTTTGCACCTGTCTATGCCTTTGAACACAAACTGTCTCCCATGCCTGTAATTCACTCTTTCCTCATGTTCACTTTTTAGAATCTCTGAATTCCTTCAAAGCTCAAGTGTCATCTCCTGTAGTAAGGATGTCTATTCTGATTCCTCCAGTCTTTAGTGTCCTTATCCCCAGAATTTTCCTTCTCTGTTTCAGGAAGGTCATTTCCTGCAATGGCTCCATGCTTCATTTTACTCCCTATTCCCCAACTCAACTTTTTGACTAACTCATCAACCACCTTGCTATGAGCAATGCCCTCAGTTCCTGTATCTGGAAGGGATACGAGCCCATTAACTCACCCTGTAACTTTCCAGACCAGTGAACTCTTCCCTGGTCACCACTGCACTATTTGTGTTGTAAGCTTGGTCTCCTCCCCATGCCAGTCTTAATTCAAACATAAGTTTCTTGAGGGCAGTGCCTGCCTTTGATTTTGCATTTATGTCCTCACTGCTTAGCATAGTGTTTGGTGTATAGTAAGCACTTAATAAATGTTTTTTTTTCTTTTGTTCACATGTAGATACATATGTAGTTATAAATATAGCTTACCATTTATTGCATCTATTACATGGATTTAGCCAGGAAGGATAAGGCTTTTTTAAAAATAAAATTTTAAGTTTGAAATAATTTGTTTCTTAAATTTTCAGTGGTAATAACTTTGGATTCAACCAGTACACACAAGAGATCTACCACTCCTTTATGTTACATAAAAGAGAAACAGCTTAAATCAGTGATGTCAAACTAACTACAGCCACTGATGGATTAAAAATAAGTTTACAAGATACAGAACACAATTAACTAAAGAAGGAAGTGGAAAGAAGAAGCATGAACAGCTGATTTGTTTCAAAGTTATTTTAAGATGCTGCATAAAGCCTGATTACATAGCTAAGTTTCTGTAGATTGTTTTGAGCATGTATCTTGTCTTAATGTATTTCTTCAGGGGCAAAATGTCAATCCTTATTTTTTTCTCTTACAACTGAAATTATTGAGTCATCAAACAATTAAGTCATATTTTAATTAAAATTTAATTTAACTGAAAAAACTCATTAATTAAAAAATGACTGTTACAAAAGCCATTTAAATTCTCTCACCTCTTCATCCTCTGAGTCTAACATTTCTTCCACATCAGTCGGTGAAATGTTTAGGATAGAAGCTGCCAAACACTGGGCTTTCTGGGTTGCAGTTTTGGCAAGCGTCTTATTGTGCTCTATTTTTTTAATACGTCTTATTTGCAACCTCATCTCTTGAACATTACATTGTATTTCTTTAACTAAAGCCTGTAATGAACAATAAATGAATTTAGCTAATGCAAAAGAACCTAAGAACTATAGGAAACAAGTAAAACAAATAAAATTTAAAACAATCAGGAAGTCAAAATATGGGACAATTAACACCCCCCCCCCCCGTTGGGTTTACTTTGTAATACATATTTGGAGCTCCTTTCTTTCCTTGTGTATATACACAAGAGACGAGAGCAAACTGGAAAGCACAGCAAGTGGCGGCAATGATTCCGAACTTGAACTTACATTCCTTGTTCAGACTTAACATTACTTAAGTAATGCTATCTGACTGGTGTTCAATTGATCCTTCTGAACAGCATAATAAGGTTGTCTTTTTTACCCAGCAGCCAGTTCCTTACTTCCCACTAGGCCTGACCACAATGCTACATCTCTCAAACTGTCTTAGAGTTCTGTTATCTTTGATACATTTCTGATGTTCCAGATAATCAATGCTGTTAGAAACCAAATCTATTAACTGGTAGTCATCTAACTAACACTGCCTTTAAGTCACTTTCTTCCGTATATTTTGTCTTAAATAGCATTTAACACAAACTACTTCCATATACTTTTTTTTTTTTTTGGAGGGCAATTGGGGTTAAGTAACTTGCCCAAGGTCACATGGCTAGCTTTTTGTTTGTGTGTGTGTTAAGTGTCTGAGGCCGGATCCGAACTCAGGTCCTTCTGACTCCAGGGCCAACGCTCTCTCACTGCGCCACCTAGCCGCCCCCCTCCATATACTTCTTATATTACTAGTCCTGAAGAAAACTTTTCTTTCATCAAGAATGACCATCTCTCCCTGGATACTATGCCACTCACCTTTTCAATTGCCTTCACTGATTTCCAAATGCCTCTAGAATTAAACATAAATTCCTTTGGCTCCAACCTCATGATTCATTATCCCCCTTCCCTAACTCTAGAGGAGGGTCAAACTGGACTTCTTGAGGTTCCTCACATTCCATCTCTTTTCTCTGGGTCTTTTCACCTCTGCCTCAAATACCACCTTCTACATGAAGTCTTTCCTGGCTTTAGCAACTGCTAGTGTCCTCCCTCAGTGAACTACTTTTTACTAATTTTGTTCTTTTTTCTGTATACACATGTTGAATTCCCAAACTAAAGGTAAGCTCTTTGAAATCAGGGATTATTTCATTTTTTTATCTTTGCATTTCTAGCCCCTTGTACAACAACTATTACAAATAAATGCTTGATTGATTGATGACGAATTTGATGCTTTTAATATATTCATTAATAGCTGAACCTTCTGTTAGAATGCAACCAAGTGGGGGTGGCTAGGTGGCACAGTGAATAGAGCACTGGCCCTGGTGTCAGGAGGACCTGAGTTCAAATCCAACTTCAGACACTTAATACTTACTAACCATGTGTTACCCTGCCTTACCCCCCCTCAAAAAAAAGAGGAATGCAACAAAGTATATATGTAATACTCTATTAAGCTGACCAATATCCTGACACCACTATGCCCCCCCAAAAAACACATAACAAATAAATCCACTTTTGATAAAATAAATCACTTTGATTAGGAAACTTTTAAAGGAACTTTAATAATACATTAAAAGAACAGTTTTTTCTGAACACTTTTTACCGCAGAAGCAGCCAAACTATCAACAGAAAAAAGTAAGGCAAAAAAGAGATCATCAAATAAGGAGAGGATGTGCATTAAGAGATGTGGCAAGAAAAGAACTAAAAGAGAGTAAGAGAAAAGGAAAAATGGCTAAGATACAGAAAGTAATGAAGAGAAAATGATTTAAAACCCTCACTTCATGTGGCATGGTCCCACAACTGTTTTATACCATCAGCTGGTGAGTCACTCCTGGGACTTTAAACAGTTACATTTCAAATGAAAAAGCACACTTGACATCAGGTAGTACTCAACTACACCTTTTCATTCTACAATGGAGCCCAGAAGGGCTTAAAAGTAATACCGAATTGTTCTTGGCTGTGGAAAATAACAAACATTTTGTACAGGCTGCATGTTACCATTTTAAAACAGATGTCCAGGTAGACAGCTATTTGAAGTCATAATCGAAAAATGAGGAATTGGGGAAAAAATCAATTCAAATAAATAGCAAACAGAAAATAGAAATGAGCCCCCACCCAAATAAATCATGAACCTATGAATATGTGGTAGAAACCACTAATGACCTTAATATTTTCAAACTGCAAGATATAATTGTATAGGCAGAATACCTAGCACTAAAGTCTGTTACCATTAACCATTAAGTATTACTGTTATTGTTATCTCATTCTCATCTCTTAATCTGGATTTTGAATGAAATGGTTCTGGAACAAGTCCCATTATTTTTTCATACTTGGTGATGGGAACCTTGAGGTGATATACTTAATTGTAATTTTACTTATATTAGCTCTCCTGTGGAGAATGATATGCAAGAAGACTAATGAAATAATAATGATAGCACCTAGCCTACCTTGATATATTCCAGTTACCTGGCCCCCAGGAAGCTGAAATAACTGTCAGGTGTAATTGTAACATCATCGGTTGTAATCTTCAAAAGATTATGGAGATGGGGCAGCTAGGTGGCACAGTGACTAAAGCACTGGCCCTGGAGTCAGGAGGACCTGAGTTCAAATCTGACCTCAGACACTTAACACTTACTAGCTGTGTGACCTTGGGCAAGTCACTTAACCCCAATTGCTCTGCCTTCCCCCCTCCAAAAAACAAAACAAAAAGGTCATGGGGAACTGGAGAAGTACCTTATTATCAGAGAAGGACAAATATTTCAAATTTCAAAAGGTATGGGACAAAGACTAAAATTTCTAGGTTGGCCTTCAATTCCTGGCAAAATTCTATAACATCTCATTAAAGATCCACTTCAGGACTTCTGGAAGCCAAGATGGTGGAATAAGCAGTAAATTGTTGCAGCTCTCCCACATTAACCTCCAAACAACCATAAAGCCATGTGCCAGAACAAATCCTGGGACAATGGAACCAGCAGAAAGACAGAGTGCAGCATCTTTTAGCCCAGGAGACTTGGAAGACTGGCAAGAAAGGTCGATCTCATTTTGGTAAAAAGGGAGCGCATTCCAAGACAGCAAGCCAAACTAACCTTATTTTCATTTTTGACAAGATTACTAAGCTTGTAAATAAGAGAAATGTTATAGACATGGGTTACCTAGATCTTAACAAAACATTTGACAAAATTTTCATGCTATTCTTGTGAAAAAGATGGAGATATTGGCCAGATGACAATATTCTTAGGTAGATTCAGAACTGACTGAACAGTCAGCAAGCAAAAAGGAACATTAATAGTCTTATGTCAGCTTAGGAGGAGTCCTTCAATGCCCCTAGATTTGCTAAATTGAGTAGTGCTTAGTAATTTTGTCGGTGATACAGATGTGTCTATATGGCATGTTCATAAAACCTACAGATGACAAAAAATGGGAAAGACTGTGACACACTAGACACCAGTCTGGATTCAAATAAATCTCGACAGACTAGAGCAGTGAGATGAAGTGAATAAAATAAATTTAGTAGAATCTAATATAAAGTTTAATAATTGGGACAAGTACAAGACAAGGAAGAGATGACAGCTTGACAAAAGAAAACATAGACGCTAGTGGATTACAAGCTCAGTGACTCAATGGCACAATATGATAGCCAAAAAATTTTAAAGAGCATTGAAAATCATAACTTCTAGGAATAGGGAGATGATAGTCCCAGAGTAGTGGCCACATAATATCTAGAGTTACTATTTTCATTCCTTGGCACCGTGTCTTAGCAAGAACTGTTACAAACTGGAAAATATCCAGAAGAAGGCAAAGAAAAGTGAAGAATATGAATAATCAAATACAACTATCTGTATAATCACTCCAAAGCAGTCGTTTAAATCCCTATTGTAAATCGTGAAAAGGCATATAGACTGTTCAGCTTTTCATTTGAGAATGGCATATTAACTATCAAATTCATTTAATTAATGACTTCTGTCATTGTACTAGTGGCTTGAGTTTAAAAAGTGATTCATTTATTCCCTTCTGACAAGAATGGCCAGGCACATGATTATTACCTTGTAAGTAAAGGGTTCTGAAAAATGTAAAGCTCCATATAAATGTCATCTATTATCATTACTAATAAGAAATATATGAAAAGAGAAGCTAATTGTGAGCTAGTGCTAGATAAGGAATGGAGGGACAGTACAAAGTGGTGGGAAGAACAATGAAGTGGAAGCTTAGAGACCAAGGTTCTAAAGGCAGCTTTGCAACTAGCCTAGCTTTGGAAGCTTAGAGAAATAGTTTCTGAGTCTTAGTTTCTTCAAATCTTAAATATGGTGACTAGATTATTAAGATCCCTTCTAACTTTAAAGTTCATTATTTCTTGCTTCAATCAATCAAACAGCATTTGTTTGATTGTTGGTCATTTTTTGTCAGAAAATTTAAATTCCCATAATATAACATGTTTTATTCAAGGCTCTGAAAATATATGCTCAACAGTAATCTCATTAAGTTATTATAAGATAATAGCATTTACTTCAACTAGTAAGTACACCTAAGAATAGAATACAGAATAACTACATTAGTGGCAAACGTCCCCAAGTGACACCTACACAAAAGCAGTACATAATTTCTGCAGTGGACATTTGTTTATATGGTAATTAACAAATGGTAAAGGGATCCTTTCTCTGAAATTTTTACCTTGGAGCTTAAAATGTAAACTCTCAACTCTACTTGTATCCATAAAAATTAAAGAAGAAGATTCTTAAGAGGCACTTGGATAAGTATCTAAGAAGGATCTAAGAAAAATCACAAAAGTGACAAGAAACATGAAATCAAAAGGGATAGGGGTTTTTCTGTTGGTTTTTTTTTTGTTTGGTTTTATTTTTCTTTTTTACAAATGTTCTATATTTTCCCAAAAATTTCATTTATGGTCACTAGTTTGGCATTTATTTTTCTTTTAGCTAATTTAAGTAATATGTATATTTCTATGGACTATTTTAAATAAATTATCTCATTCCTATCATTAAACTAAACTAAAATTCTTTTGTGGTTTTGTCCACAATGTATACAGGCTATGAATTACCACAAAACAAACCTAGTTTTATTAGGTAAAACCCAAGATGCTGCCACAGGAAAGTGAACTTCTCCACCAATGTAATACCACAGATTCAATACCTGAAACTTTTACAGAGTTTTCATTAGTCAAATACCTCAGGTCTTCTACAACATTCTTTTTCAAAAGGTAGATTTCTAAATTACTCATAATTTATAATGATTAATAATTTCTTGAGAAATGATTGCAAAAGATGGAGTACTAACCTTATCCTTTTCTATTTATATATATATATATATATATTTCTATTTATACAACTGCATTCAGCTTATTTCAACTCTTGCTGTAGTTTTATAAGAATACATTATTCTTTTTAAACTTAATTCTGACAGTAATGCTTTGTGTTTAAAAACTGTATCCTCTAAGAAAGAGTGTGGCTTCTATATGACTTTCTACATAGTTGGCACAGTTTCAATCTTTATTAAAAGCAAAACTGATGCCAAAAAAGATGCGAGTTCTGTCTTGGAAAAGACTTTTCTTTATAAAGTATTTCAGAATAAGAAGCACATAAGTATGTCATTCACCACAAACTTGATGACATAACATTTTAATTTCTTATCCACAACTACCTATAAACGGCCACTTCCAGGTAAGATCACTGGATTCATAGCTTTAAAGCTTTTAAATGTCAAAATGTACTCGCTCTGGGAAAAGCAAATGTGGCTAGGCTGAGTTGATAGAATGCAATCTTAAATGAAGCCAAATATTTATATTGTCTCTTCAACATTTTATTATTCATTATCTGACTTTGTTTTATACCTCACTGTCCATCCTCTAACATGGTTCTCTCCTGGATCTCCTCTGACCTTTCTGATTGCTCCTTCTCATTTTCATTACCTTGATCTTCCTCTAGATAATGGCCACTAATCGTGGGGGCTCTTTAAGGCTGTATCGTGAATCCCTTTCTCTTTTCCCTTCATTATCATGGCTTCTTTATTATTTTTTTTGGTGTCCTGGACTATCTAGTGAAGCCAATAGACCTCTTCTTAGGATTATATTTTTAAACTCATAAAATACAAAGAATTAAAAAGGAGACCAATTATACTGAAAAATTATCTATCTATCCATCTTTTCCAAATTCAGTTGTCCTTGTCCAAATTCAGTTCTGACGAAATATATTCATAGTGTCTTTTTTTAAAAGCAGTTGGGATTAAGTAACTTGCCCAAGGTTACACGGCCAGTTATTTTTTGTGTGGATGTTAAGTATCTGAGGCCAGAACCGATCCGGGTCCTCCGAACTCCCGGGCCAGCACTCTTACTCACTGCACCACCTAGCCGCCCCTAATCATAGACTCTTAAGAGACTGTGGACTTCAAGTTAAAAACCCCTGCTTTATACTATCTTACTTAGGAATCTCATCAGCCCCCGGAAGTTCAATTATAATATCTATTTAGATGATTCTCAGCTCTATTTATCCAGTCCTAACTTCTCTCCTGACCTACAGTTTCACATCCTCAACACCTATCAAAATTGTCTTGAACTGGATAGCCTGTAGACATCTCAAACTCAAAACAGAACTCATTATCATTCCAAACTCTCTCCTCTTTTAACTTTCCTATTACTGTCAAAGATACCACCATCCTCCCAGTCACCTAGGGTCCTAATTCAAATTTCATCCTCAAATCTTCACTCATTCATCCCACATAGTCAATATGTTGTCATGTCCTGTCATTTCTACCTTCACATCTTTTCCTCTTTTTAATTTTCTCAACACTCTAAGACTTTAACCCCTTCATGTCTACAATAGAAAGTCTGAAAAGTAGAATGGGACAATTAAAACTCAATTATGCAATGAGAAATTAAAGTCAAAAGAATAGAACATGGATAGTGTCTGCTATTTTAAAAGTAACATAAATATCAGGAGGAGAGAACATTTAAGAATCATTGGACTTTCTGAAAACCATGACCAAGCAAAAAATATGGATAGCATATTTCAAGATATCATAAAACTGCCTTGAATTATTAAAACCAAAGCACAAAGTAAGAAGGAACCCATAGATTATCACTTAAAAGAAACTACAAACTTAACACACCCAGAAAAGTCACAGTTCAAAATCAGATCTTAAAGGTTAAATTTAAAATACTTCAAGGAACCAGGGGGAGAAAAGATCACTATTATGGAATCCCTGTTGGGATCACCCAAGATTATGCAGCATTTTTTAAATAGGAAAGAAAAGAATAGAATGTATTTCAAAAGAAAAAAAGAAAAAAGCTTATAACTAAAAACTTATTCTGCAAAACTGATTATAATCTTAAAGGGGAAAATTGACTTATAAATAGGTAACTATCAAGTGTTCCCTTGAGAAAACCGAGCTATGTATAATCTCTTAAATGCAAACAGAAAAAAATATGAGAGATCTAGAAAGGTTTGAGTAATCTGAAATGAATTAAATGATAATAAAATACTTACATCCTAATAAACAGAGAAGAGACTATTGTCCCTTCAGAATCCCACGGGACTTGGGTGTAGTTTTGTTTTGTTTTAATAAAGTAAATAAAAGGAAGAGGGAAAATGGAATACATTATGTAAGATGTAAAAATGGAGAAGTAACTTACTATTTCTCATTATTGGTGTTAGAAGAAAAGTATACAAACAGGAAAGTGAGACCTAGGAGTGTGAGCATTTCATGAATTTCATTTTTATTTGAAATAGAGAAAGATTGAACACATAAAGACACCCCACCACCTCCTTCCCCTACATATACATACACATACATAAAGAATTTAGTGTATATTAAACAGGGAAATTGATGAGGAAATAAAAGAGGGGTTTTAAGAAAAAAGGTAGAATTAGGGGAGAAAAGAGTCATGAGCAAAACAACCCTCAATCACAAAAGGCTGATTAAAAAGGGGGAATTAAAATGGTAACAATAAAGGGTAAGAATCTTTCAGAGCAGTCTTGAGTCTGGGCTGGGGGAACAGAGGAAAGGCAAAGGAATAGGAGCAGACCACTAGTCATGGATTTCTACTTTTAATCTCATTGCCTTCTTTTTTTCTTCATAAAGAGTAAAGAAGTAGGCGGTAAAGAGAAAAAAATTATAAAAAGTATAATCAAATATTATAGAAGAAAAATACACTTAATAATAATGACCATGAATGGGAATGGCATGAACTCTCTCATAAAATGGGGGAAGGTGACAGAACAGATGAGAACATAGATTCCAATGATATTTGATTACAAGAAACACATTTGAAATAAAAAGATCCATACAGAGTTTAAATGAGGAGCTGGAACAGAATTTATTACAATTCATGTCTATCCAATGAGGAAGGTGCAGCAATGATGATCTAAGACAAGGCAATACACATTAAAAGAGAGTTAAAGAAAGGATATTATGCTTAAAGGCTGCTTAGTGAAACAATATCAATACTAACTATATACATATATGTATGCATGCATATAAATGCAAGAAAAATCTTAATGACCTAAATAGAATTTTAGAAAAGATAAGAGATCTTTAGTGATTACTAAAAAAGAATGAAAACGGACATAAACATATCTAATTATACATGCCATCTTCAGAAAAAACGAATATGTTCTGGGACATTAAAAATATCATAAACAAATAATGTTGTAGGCAGCTAGATGGCAAAGTGGTAGATAGTGTGCCAGGCCTAAAGTCAGGAAGACATCTTTGTGAGTTCAAATCTAGCCTCAGACACTGACTTACTGGGTGACCCTGGGCAAGTCACTTAACCCTGTTTGCCTCAGTTTTCTCACCTATAAAATGAGTTGGAGAAGGAAATGGTAAACTACTCCAGTATCTTTGCCAAGAAAACCTCAAATGGGGTCATGAAAAGTTGGACACAACTGAAATGACTGAATAACAACAAATAATGTAACAATAAATATTAATAGTGGCTGAACTCTACTATGCAAGACTATTGTGCTGGACTGTGGAGAATCTCCAATTCAAAACCTACCTATTTATTAGAGACCTTTCCTGGTTCCCCCACTGCTAGTTGTGTCTTCCCTCTGAGATTACCTCCATTTGTATTGTATGTATATACGTATATATATACATATATGTGTGTGTGTGTGTGTGTGTGTGTACACACACATACACATATCGTATGTACATAGCTGTTAGCATATCGTCTTCCCCGTTAGAATGTGAATTCCCTGTGTCAGGAACCATATTTTCGCCTTTCTTTGTATCCCCAGCATTTAATATAATATCTCATCCATAGCAAGCACTTAATATATGTTTGCTGAAGATAAGTGATGATGTAGAACATAGTCCCCACCCTTGAGAAATTTATAATTGAGGAGATAGAAAACAGGCATATTAAAAAATTCTAACAACTCAATACAGTACATAAGAAGTACTTGTGAAATAACTGATATGGCTAACAAATGCTATATAGATTTAGAAGAAGGGCACCTATGTAGATTAGTCTAGCTAAAGCAAAGAGATCACTGAAAATCACTGCTTTCAAATATTGTTCATTTCTTTTGTTACCATTTTAGTAATCCTTTGTCTCCTTGGTCGTGCCCCACTAGTGAATATACATTACACTTAAATCTATTTTTCTTCTCCATAATAATTTATTTTAAAACTAAAAGTTAAACCCTAATAACATTAACTCTGTATACTACTCATTTGGCTGCTATTTTATTGGCTTTCCCCATGCCTGGAATTCTCTTCCTCTTCATCTATTTTTCTTCTCCAAGGCTCTTTATTAATCCATATTTCACCTCCCATCTTACCTTCCTTCACTAAAATTTCATTCCAATGCTTTATCTTAATATGAAAGTGAATTTTGGTTCTCTCTCTCTCTCTCTCTCTCTCTCTCTCTCTCTCTCTTGCTTTTTTGCTTTTTTGGAGGGCAATTGGGGTTAAGTAACTTGCCCAAGGTCACATGGCTAGGTTTTTGTTTGTGCATGCGTTAAGTGTCTGAGGCCAGATCCGAACTCAGGTCCTTCTGACTCCAGGGCCAACGCTCTACTCCCTGCACCACCTAGCCTCCCCAATGACTCTGGGTTCTTGAAGGCTAAATCAGAAGAGGACAAATACTGGCAGGGTCCTATGAAGCTAGAAAGGCTTTGGGCACAAACCCAATGATGAACTGTTCCTGCTGTACCAGAAGCAGCCTCAGTAAGCTTGGAGGGCACCTTGTGCCAGGCTGATGAGCCACATGATCATGGACTTTTGGCATACTGCAAAACCTTATGTTCATTTGCTTAGTTACAGAAATGTTATGATCTGACTTGCATGGAGTACCCTTACTGATATGGTCAATTAGAAGCAGCTAGGTAGAGTGCTGGGTCTGCAATCAAGAAGATCTGAGTTCAAATCCAGTTTTAGATACTTCCTAGTTGTAATAGCCCTGGTCAAATCAATCTGTGTGCCTCAATTTCTTCAAATGCAAAATGACTATAAAGCACCTGGCACATAATAAGTGCTTAATAAATGCTTGTTCCCTCCTGATTCAACAAATATTAAGTGACTTAATAGTATAGGACACTGCACTAAACACTGTGGATACAAAGACAAAAATGAAACAGTCTTTGCCCTCAACCAGCTTATGTAGATCCTCTAAATATTCTGGTGCCTTTTTATTAATTAATTTATTTTAGTTTTCAACTTTCACTTCCATAAGATTTTGAGTTCCAAATTTTCTCCACATCTCTCCCCTCCCCCAGCCAAACACAGCATGCATTCCAATTATTCTTTCCCTCAATCTTTCCCTCCTCCCTTCTCTTATCCCCTTCCCTTCTATTTTCCTGTGGGGAAAGATAGATTTCTATACCCCATTGCCTATGTATATCTTATTTTCAAGTTGCATGTAAAAATTCTTTGATCTGCCCCTCCTCAAAAGTGTTTGCTCCTGATTACCCCCTCCTCCCATTTGTCTTCCCATTATCCCCCTCTCTCTTATCCCCTTCCCCCCTACTTTCCTGTAGGGTAAGATAGATTTTCATATTCAATTGAGTATGTAGGTTATTCCCTCCTTAAGTCAAATCTAAAGAGAGTAAGGTTCACTCATTCCCTTTTACCTCCCTCCTCTTCCCCTCCATTGTACAAGCTTTCTCTTGCCTCTTTTATGTGAGATAATTTATCCCATTCTACCTCTCCCTTTCTCCTTCTCCCAGAGATAATTTATCCCATTCTACCTCTCCCTTTCTCCTTCTCCCAGCATATTCCTCTCTTACCCCTTAATTTTATTTATCATCCTTCATATTCAACTCACCCTGTCCTCTCTGTCTATATGTGTATGCACACACACACACACACACACACACACACACACACACACACACACACACTCATATATCTCTTCCAACTACCTTAATACTGAGAAAGGTCTCATAAGTTACAGGAATATAAACAGTTAAACTTTAATAAATTCCTTATGATTTCTCTTTTCTGTTTACCTTTTCATGATTCTCTTGACTCTTGTATTTGAAAGTCAAATTTTCTATTCAGCTCTGGTCCTTTCACCAAGAATGCTTGAAAGTCCTCTATTTCATTGAATTTCCATATCTTCCCCTGAAGTATTACAGTCCATTTTGCTGTGCAGGTGATTCTTGGTTTTAATCCTAGCTCCTCTGACCTCCAGAATATCATATTCCAAGACCTTCAATCCCTTAATGTAGAAGGTGCTAAATCTTGTATTATTCTGATTGTGTTTCCATGATACTTGAATTGTTTCTTTCTGGCTGCTTGCAATATTTTCTCCTTGCCCTGGAAACTCTGGAATTTGGCTACAATATTCCTAGGAGTTTTCCTTTTGAGATCATTTTCAGGAGGTGATCAGTAGATTCTTTTAATATCTATTTCCCCTCTCATTCTAAAATATCAGGGCAGTTTTCTGTGGTAATTTTTTGAAAGATGATGTCTAGGCTTTTTTTTTTAATCATGGTTTTCAGGTAGTTCAACCATTTTTTAACTATCTCTCCCAGATCTATTTTCCAGGTCAATTGTTTTTCCAATGAAATATTTCACACTGTCTTCTATTTTTTTATTCTTTTGGTTCTGCTTTACAATTTCTTGATTTCTCATAAAGTATTAGCTTTCATTTGCTCCATTCAAATTTTTAAGGAATGATTTTCTTCGGTGAGCTTTTGTATTTCCTTTTCCATTTGTCCAGTTCTGCTTTTTAATGCATTCTTTTCCTCACTGGCTTTTTGGACCTCTTTTGCCATTTGAGTCAGTCTATTTTTTAAGATGTTATTTTCTCAGCATTTTGGAGGGGTCTCCTTTAGCAAGCTGTTGACTCATTTTTCATGATTTTCTTGCATCACTTTCATTTCTCTTCCCAATATTTCCACTATTTCTCTAACTTGAGGGGGGGAAGGCAGGGCAATTGGGGTTAAGTGACTTGAAGGTCACAGGGGTGGTAGGTGTTATTAAGTGTCTGAGGCCAGATTTGAACTCAGGTCTTCCTGACTCCAGGGCCAGTGCTCTATTCACTGCACCACCTAGCCACCCTCACTTGATTTTCAAAATCTATTTTAAGCTCTTCTATGGCTTGCAACCAGTTCATATTTTTCTTGGAGGCTTTGGATGTAAGAGCTTCGACTCTGTTGTCTTCTTCTGGTTGTAGGTTTTGACCTTCCTTGTCACCAAAGCAAGATTCTATAGTCTGATTTTTTCTGTTGTTTGCTCATTTTCCCAACCAATTACTTTGATTTTTAGCTCTTTGTTAAGGTAGGTCTCTGCTTCCAGTGTGGAAGGTGTACTGTCCCAAGCTTCAGGAGTTTTGTACAGATGTTTTCAGAGAGATTTCTAGGGACCTATAAATTTTCAGTTCTTCCAAGGTTGTATGATAAAAGGAGAGGTATTTACTCCTCTCCTGGTCTGTGCTCTGATCTATGAGTGACCAACAACTCTTTTCTGCCCTGGAACTGTGAGAAAGATTTCCTCTCCACTGCTGTCACAAGCTCTGCCACACCAGAGCTCCTCTTCACCCCAGAACCACTACCCAGGACTGCAACCTAGACTGAAGCACAGGCAAAGAAAGAAAATCCTGCCCCAGTGCCAGAAAAGAGATCCCTGTAATTCCCCTTTGATCAACCACTCGATCCCCCTACCATTTGTAGGCTGAGAGCTCTGGAAGCAGCCACTGCTAGCATCACCACTGCCACAGTCATGGGATTGGGATGGGATCTTGCTTCTCTCTCACCCAGGTCCGACAGACCTTTGCTATTGAACTACTAAATTGTCTTTGGCATTTGTGGGTTGAGAAGTCTGGAAACTGCCACAGCTGCCAGTGATTCAGCCCCCTGAGAGTCCTGTCTGTGCTGGTACAACTCATGGTGGACTATCCTCTTATCTCAGACTGGTACAACAGACCTTCTCTGTCATCCTTCCAAGTTGTCTTGGGCTGGAAATTTGTTCACTGTCATTTTGTGGGTTCTGTTGCTCTAGAATTTGTTTAGTTATTTTTACAGATATTTGGAGGGGTTTGGGGAAGAGCTCAAGCAAGTCTCTGCTGTTACTCTGCCATCTTGGCTCTCCCCACTGGTGTCTTTTTAGTTAATGCTTTTCTCTTTACTATATTTATTACAATTAAGCAATTATATATGTATATATTATTATAACTAGTTAACCTCTAATTTTTATTTTTATTAGATTATGTGATTCTCTTCTGTGAAGACATATACAAGAAGGGGAATTACATATTTACAACAATTAACACTATAAAATTTCATGAATGGAGATAAGGATACTTGAAAAGGCAGAAAGAACAGAAAAATTCAAATTCTAAATCCAGTTAAATGGCAGAAAACTCTAGTGCCTGAATGCCATTAATATTAGCTAGCATTTATATAGTACTTTAAAGTTTTCAGATGCTTTACAAATATTATCTCATTTAATCCTCAAAACAACCCAATAAGATAGGTGCTATTAGCATCCTCATTTTTTAGATGAAGAAACTAGATTTCTAGACTACTGAGGAATGTGGGCTACCTGAAGAGAGAAAGGGAGAAACAAATTCTCTTAACATATTCCCCTCAAGTTTGTGTGATAACACTCCATTTCACTTTTCATTCACTAGAATGCATGTTTCTTGAGGGCAGTAACTACCTCATTTTTTCTTTGACTCTCTAGCAATTAACAAGTACCTGGCATATAGCTGGTACTTAATAAATGACTACTGATTAATAGATTCAAATATAACAACATAACTCTGTTAATTCCACAAAAGTACAAAACATATATGACCCTAATATAAGACTTCATCTTACCAAATCAAGCTTCCAATTTGATAACAAAACCAGTGAATATTAATACTTCTACCTGAAAGCTGGCTCCAGGTTAGCATTTATTTCAGGCCTAACGAAATCTACTGAAAAGCTAAAGTTTGACATGTGACTTTTCACATACAAATGCATTAATAAATCAATATTAAAAATAAAACTGAACAAATCCTTAGAGAAATTTTCTTAGAGCATGTTATTTGGTCATTAGGAGAATCAGTATCTTGGCTCTGCCATACATATACAACCCAGGTGCTTGAAGCAATTGATTTTACTCTAGGGCAACATTCTATATTCAAGACGAGATCTAGAACAGATGGCTACTCCACCTCTCCCATAACTGTGTTGTACAACATGAATAAATGAGAAGTCTGAAGGGAATGTGTGTTCCATAACTTGATCTAAATAAACATCATTACTATTATCACTTCTACTAATATTTATTAAGTATTCTTGCATGCACTGTTCTGTGTTATGCACTGAGGATGAGTCCCAGAGTTCATAATATTCCATGTAGAATAAATTAAAGTACCTACCTAGTTCCTGCCCTCCTAAGGTTTATAATCAAAGATACTCATGTAATTTTTTCATTCAATTCTTGCCCTAATGCCTCATTGTGAATTGGGTATGATTCTGGTTTCATGTAGACTCTACCAGTAGAATATTAGCTCTGGCAAGTTACATCAAACTAGAAAGGTTTGGGGTATTGCCAGTGTTGTAATATGTATCTTCCAATACTAGATAGATGAGAAGATTTTCATCTCAAGGTTGATCTTAGAATGATTTATCAAGTAAAAGAGAGGTTGTGCTCTGCATTGTCAGAGGGGAGTATTAATATCAAAGAAACCACAATTCTTTGAAGTATTAATGAATGTGTTAAGTATTATGCTAAATGATTATAAAGAAGAAATGAAAAACATGGTCTCTGCCCTAAAGTTTATAATATGGTTGGGAAGAATAACAGAGAAGTCAGTGTGTAATCAAAATAAAAATGTTATAGCATAAACTTTGTGACATAGGTGATCAAAAATATAGTTTCTAGTTATCAGGGAAAGTTTCATGGAACAGGGGGGACCTGAGCTGGGTTCTGAAAGATAGGGGGCATATTTGCATAGGTAATGAAGAGAGGAGAAAGCATCCCAAATAAGGGGAAAATGTTGAATACAGTTAAAAAGTCAAAATATACATAGCATGGGTATAAATTGATGAGTGTTGAGATATAAGATTGGATAAATTATAAGAATTATTAAAGGCAATGAAAATCATGTTTAAGAGTGTGGAATATAGTAGGAAATTGGGAGAAAAAACTTAAGGCATTGACATGATAAAATCAGTGTTGAAAGAATATTAATCTAGCAGTGTGTGGTGAATTGGAAATAGAGAGTGTGGAAGCAGATATGGCCAAGGAGATTATTATAATAATTCTGTTGTGAAGTAATGAGCATTAGAATATGAGGTTTATGAAATCAGAGGATTTAGAGCTGAAAGAGACCCAAGAAGTCACATTTTATAAATTATGAGACTGAAGTCCAAAAAAAGATTAGTATTACAGGATCATTGATTTAGAGGTCAATTGAGGTTAAGTGATTTGCCCAAGGTCACATGGCTAGTTTTTGTGTTAAGTGTCGGAGGCTGGATTTGAACTCAGATCTTCCTGACTCCAGGGTCAGTGCTCTATTCACTGCGTCACCTAGCCACCCCCTCTTCTTCCTCTTAAAACCCACCTACAAAACTTGTATCTCTGTTGCACAGATTGACACCTTTCATAGACCAAGCCAGTATAATAGTTATCTGGGTCTGCCCTGGTAAATGCTAATGAAGACACATTTAGCTTTCTCCATAGAAATCATTCAAGTACTAAATTTCTTTGCATCTACTGTAGACTGCAATCAAGAAAAATTAAATCAAAAGATAGGGAAATACAGAAAGATAGAAAAAGAGAAAAGGAGATAGAAACAGAGACAAGAGAATGTAAAATAAATTTGTTAGAAACAGAAAAATGATAGAATACATAAAGGAAAATAAGTCATTGTCTCAGACTTCAAGAAGCTTGCAATCTAATTTGATATATAAGACAGACACCTGAGACAGAGAACAATATGGTATCAAGGTAGTAATGGGCTATAGACTTATGAGTTAAATTATGAGTACAAAACAAAGCCAATGTAACCAAGATCAAGAGGGAGGTGGGAAATTGGGAAAGAATTTTTACAACCTATGTCTCTGATAAAGGACTCATTTCTAAAATATACAGAGAATTGAGTCAAATCTATAAGAATACAAGTCATTCCCCAATTAATAAATGGCCAAAAGATATGAACAGGCAGTTTTCAGAGGAAGAAATTAAAGATATCTATAAGCATATGAAGAAATGCTTTAAATCACTATTGATTAGAGAAATGCAAATCAAAACAACTCTGAGGTACCACATCTCTCCAGTCAGATTGGCTAAGATGACAAAACAAGAAAATGACAAATGCTGGAGAGGATGTGGGCAAATTGGAACACTAATGCATTGCTGGTAGAGTTGTGAACTTATCCAACCATTCTGGAGAGCAATCTGGAATCATGCCCAAAGGGCTATAAATAATTTCATACCCTTTGACCCAGCAATACCACTTCTAGGGTTATATCCCAAAGAGATCATAGAAGAGGGAGGAAGACCCATATGTACAAAAATATTTATAGCAGCTCTTTTCGTGGTGGCAAAGAATTGGAAATTAAAGGGGTGCCCATCAATTGGGGAATGGCTAAACAAGTTGTGGTATATGAATGTAATGGAATATTATTGTGCTATAAGAAATGAGGAGGAGACGGTTTTCATATTTACCTGGGGAGGCTTATGCAAACTGATGCTGAGTGAGAAGAGCAGAATCAGGAGAAATTTTTATACAATCACAGACACAACATATGTGTGATGACCAACTATGACAGACTGGACTCTTCTAAGCAATACAGTGATATAAGTCAATCCTGAAAGACTCATGAAGGAGAGAAATGCAACATCCAGAGATATAACTAGAAAGAACTGAGCTTGAATCCTGATGGAAGCAAACTAAATGATCTTTTTCTTTTCGTTGTTTGGTTTTATTTCTTCTTTACCATTTTTCATCCCACCTAGTACAATACGCCTCTATAATTGGATTAATGTCTAATATGAATGTATTTGCAGATCCTATACTGGACTATATGCAGTCGTGGGGGGTGGGAGGAGGGAGGGAAAGGAAATTTGAAAATCAAGGAACTATGGAATTGAATCTTGTCAACTAAAACTAAACTAATAAATTAATAAAATAAATAAATTATGCAGTACAGATATAATGACAGAAGGAAGCCATACATGTGAAAATGAAATGGTTATGAAAGATTTGAAACTTGAGCTGGACCTTGAAAGAAGGCAAGGTTTTGATAGACGGAGATCAGTAACCAGGTATTAACGGCAAGAGGCATAACATGAGCAAAAGAAGGAGAGTTGCCAAATTAACATGGTGGAGAGAGAATAAACTGATATTACTGAAATACAGTATGCTGCAGAGAATGCTAGGCACAATTTAAACCTCAAAAATCTTGGTAACTGGTGGATTTATAACACTGAATTGGTAGAGTTAAGAGATTTTAGAGAGACCTGCATCTAGAAAAGAATTTAAAAAATCAAACTAACCCACTTTTATGCTCTTGGTCAGAACTATAACCTCAAAGTTGAAGATAGATAGCTATCTTATTTTTATAGATATCCAGGTATAATACTTTGTGGTTGTTTATTTTATTTTATTTTTTTGTTTTGGACACAATAGGGATAGCTCAGCAGACACCTTTTCCCAACACACACACACATGCATGTGTATGTGCGCATGTGTCACCAAAAGGTTCAGCAAAGCTATTTAAAAGAGTCACAGTATAAATTACTTTCTTATTTTGTGGTTTACTGCTAAGAGGGATGCAAATTTAATAAGAACTCTTAATAAGGTTTTCCAGTGTTATATTAGAATGATCCCTTATTTCTCATCGCTATTTTTTTTGTTCTACTTGCTGCAGAGATGAAGAATCACTGGACAATTAAAAGTGATTCTTTATATACCTGAAAACAATCACTCTCACCTCTGGGAATATTTTTTTCCTTTATGATACCTTCCCTACATTCCCCCCCCCACACCCCCGCCCGCATTCTCTTCATCCTTCCTGAGATAGCCTATTTTTAAAGTTTGTTCTGGACCTTCGCCTATTGTTTCCCCATTAAGAAGTAGCTCTCTATTTTCCTGACTCTCCACAACTCCTTCCCCAAAGTGCATGTACGTTCTAGGCTCATCGTTCAGTATTGATGACATAGAGAGTATCTCACAGAACACGAACACAATCCTTGATTTGCTCTGACAAAAAATATATAACCCTTTTGAGAGGCAACATGGTAAAGGAGAAAAAGCACTGGCCTTCAGAGCGAGGAGACCAAGATTCAAATGCTGACTATGACCCCCAATAGATGTTTACAGGGTTCTGACATCTACATAAGGAAAAACCTCATCAGAGGACAACCTCTAAGGCACCGAGTTCTACCAAATCAAATGGCTATCAATAGTCCACAAATATGAAGCACCAGAAAGATCTTTTATTGTCTGCATCTTTCAGCCAATTGTGGGATGGTAATAATGTGGTCTGCTGAAGAATATCATGCTTTTAGCCTGTCATTCCTTTTCTCGTATTTTCAGCAATGACACGATACCCTTTGTACATGTGTAGATTATTCTAATAGATATTCTGTCACCATAGGAAAATGGTTGTGGGTTAGTAGCTGTGAATATTCTCTAGTTCACCATTTGAGGGGGGAAATAATAAGATCTGAGAATTTTTCCCTAGAGTTTTGTTATCCTCCCTTTTTTCAGGTATCTTGAGAATTTATTCTATGATACCCTTAAAATGCTATCCTCTCCAGTATGGAACGCCTCCATATGTACTTCATCTAGTCTAGCTCTTCTTACCTTTGGTTTCTTTAGTGTCATTTCTATTTCCTTATGTATAACAGTAGGAACAGTGATGCTTATTATGATGAATAATAAGAATAGGAATAGAGTTGGTACAGGGGCATGATTTCTTTGCTACAGGAGACTTTGAATGAGGAAACTCCTTTTACTATGGCACCTTCTCTCCAACTTACGGTCTTAGGCTAGAGAGTTGCCCAGAGCACCGAAGACGTTAACTAGCCTGACCAGGGTCATGTGGTCAGTATGCCAGAGCTGAGACTTGAACAAAAGTCTTCCTGGCTTTGAAACTAGCTCTCCATCTACTAGGCAACACTACCTCTCGATAATATTAATACTTGGGTTCTTTTTTTCTTTCTTTTTTTTTTACAAAAAAGATAATGAAGATACCCAATAACTTCTAGGACTAGAAAATATGGCTATTTTTCATACACACTTCTGGTTTTCCTATTGATTTCCTGGTATCTCTCCATTAGATTGAAGGACTAGAAAATGAAAGTGGTCATGGAAGAAACTGTCTGTGTTATAAATGATTACCCAAAATACCAATAATAGGCTATGCCACACAGGTCACCTTTATAGATGGCTCCTGAGTTGTGAAGTACAATGACAAATTTGCTTATTTTATAGATTAAGTTATTAAAATACTATAAAATATGGTCACTAAGTATATGTTCTTTTTTTCAAAGAATAACCTTTACACAATGATATATTTATTTTAAAATTCACAAAGAAGAATGATCCAAGAAAAAACATTCTACATGTATTATGTGGAAAAAGAATTATGTATTTATCATAGTGACAGGATTTAGGATTAGCTATGGTTAGCAAGACCATTTTCTCCAAGAAAATATAACTCAAGTGGCTTCATACTTGTAACAACCTATATTTTTGTCAAAATAATTATTTCAGAATATTATGGTTAATCTTTCTTATCCTACTTTTCTGAAAATACTTAGAATGCATACTATGTACTTATGATAGCTGATGATGTGACTAATTAAAATACATTTTAAATATCCCAATTTTCTTCCAAAATATTTAGTAGGGTTTCTCTTTTATCTAAATCCTAACATTAATGATGAAAATGAATATCACTTCAAATGTTTTTGACTCAAACAAACCAAACTGCATGTGTGCTACTTTCCTGGTATAGTAGCGGCAACCATACTCTTTATTTTGCAGATGAGAATAGTAAAGCAAAATAGATGAGTAAATCAAAGGTGGATTTATATAGGTTGCATTAGAATCTAGCCTTGCTCACAATTGGTTACTTTTCTACTTGACCAGACATGTTATTTTAGGGCTATTTATTAATTTTTCTAATTTATATTACTTTAATAAAAATGAACTTAATTTTTTTCTCCTTTCTTCCTTTCTGTCTATTCTCCAAGGAACAATAATATATACAAGATTATTTAGCAGAAAAGGACTGGGAATTGTTTAACCATTAAAATTTGTTACATTTGCATTTGAGCTATTTACAAGGTTTAAAACATCATACATCTATTTCATTATATTCTTTCCATCTTCTTTTTATACCAACCTGTCACATGTTCTATAAGTACACATCAAAGCACCCTTTAATAATCAAAGGGAGCACTCTTCCAACTTAGCTTTCTAATTTATGTATACGAATAAAAACACTATGAATATAGAAGAATTATGAACTCCTGAATAGACAGACTGGACTGGTCACTCCTCTAACTAAGTAGAGTTATAGGGTAATAGCCAATAGCACATAATTTGGGGTCTTAAGCCTTTGTATAACAAAATTCAAAGCTTTATAAACTATGTACAAATATGACATTTTTATGGGCATCGCTTCATGATCTTCTATCTTATATAGTCAGTTCTAACATGATTGCAACCAATAACAAAAATCTAGAATTATATTAAATTTCCTTTTACATAGCCTTTCGTTCATTTAATATTTTCAGCATATTCAATACAAGTTGCACTGTTTTATATACAGGTGGTTAAACTCAAAATTCACTGAAGTTTTATTCAAGGTGAGAGAAAGAAATTGGAGAGGTAGAGATATAAAAAGAAGAGCAGAAGAGAAAGATGGAAATAATTGACAACATTGACATTCATATGCATTTCTTTCTAGATGGAATTTTCCCATTGACAATGATAAAAATGAACCCCAGAGAATATCTACTGTGTTCAACAAAAAGACAAGCAGTTCAGTTCCTTCAGCATCTTACACACATCCACAAATACAGCCCTTGTTCTAGAATTATTCCCCTTTCCAGACATGTTATCTTTTAAAGAACTATGTGTATGAGGATTGAGATAATATATTTAAGAAAATTAAGATATTTCATACTACCTCATTCAATTTCTCTCCCATTTGGAATTTTTCAGTGTGGGCAAATTTCTATTTGTGCACTTTTGAAAACTAAATCCCTCCCAAATTCCTTAAGATATTAATGAAATCCTCATCATCAGATATTCTGAAACTTAGTCCTTCATAATAATCTTAAAATTCACAGTATAATACTTCTTGGGGATGGCTATAGGCATTCTCTAGGGTTTCTATAAATGATTTAATTTCTTCTTCTGTTGTACAACCTGATATCACATGGGGGTCTTTCTTTGCACGATAGCATTTTCTGATATCTATCATGCCCACACTGCCAGTTTTGGTGAAGTCTAATTTCAAATAGACTTTTCAAAAAAAATGTTTTTCTGTATTCAATTCATTTCACAAAAAACTGCACTTTGAATTTTCCACAATCAACTTGACCATTACCGTTGATATTCACAATTAGTCCTTAAAGTTCTTTTCAGATACCTCTAAGTGAAATACTTTTAGGGTCTGTTTAAAATCCACCTTACAAAGAAGACCTTTCCCTTTTATGTCCAAATTCCAGAAGTATTTTTCCAAACCTGTAAGAATATGAGCAGCTCTTTAATGTAATTTTTCTTTTAATAGCTCTTGCATACTCTCGAAGGCACTTCTGTCACTGGTCTCTTGTTCAGTCAAACCATCTTCATTTTCCACAAATTTTTTTTCTGAGATTATCCACAGTTAATTGACCAACATGTATAACTCGAAGAGTAACTAATGG
The DNA here is from genome assembly GCA_011680675.1 of Gymnobelideus leadbeateri. Taxonomy (NCBI): domain Eukaryota; kingdom Metazoa; phylum Chordata; class Mammalia; order Diprotodontia; family Petauridae; genus Gymnobelideus; species Gymnobelideus leadbeateri. Next base: position 78,338 of record WOXC01007476.1, on the reverse strand, counting down.
ATTTTCTTTTATGCGTTCTGGAAGCCTAAGATGAGAAGAACTAAAAAATGTCAAGTTAGCACAAACACAAAAGTCTTGAAGTTGATATTGTTTGACTTTTCTTCGCCCATATTGATGACTATAAATGCCTTTGTGAACAAAGGGAAGTGCATTTGTCCTATTGCTGCCAAATTATCAATACTTGTAAATGGTAAGTCACTTGTCACATGCAAAGAACAACCCCCATAAGCTCTCTGCAAGCATCACATCCATTTCTTGACAAAATACAAGCATCAAATCGTAACTTGTTAGAAAGTGTATTTACAATTAACGTTGAATGGGTTTTTATCTTTGTTTCATGTAGTGTTCATTTCCTATGATGCAGAGGTACCTTTTAAAGGAAAAAAGGAAGATAAGGAACGTGTTGGCTACCAATTATTTAATTTTGTTCTGGGTCACTGATGACTGCTCCGGATAGTTGATCAATCATTACTTGTTCTATTATAGCTTGCTGCTTCTCAGCAGCTACAGAACTTCAGCTTCTGATCTCTTTTTGCATTGCTGCATATCGAAAGGACAATGTATAACACTGCTGCAAAAGAGCTTTCCTGTCCAAAATTGTAACACCGTCTTTAACCTGTTCATCAACTTGTGCATTCATTTCATCTATAAACTTTGGAGACTGCTGTCATGGAACATTTGGTTGTTTCTTCTCTGAATTTATCTGACTATACCACTTATATCCTTCTTTCATTTGTCTGATATTGCTGATATTTTAAAGTGTATGTTCTTAAGTGATACTACAAATATTTTAATCTATACCTAAGAAGCATCTTATAGTGCTAAAAACAGATTATTCAAAATTCATCAAATTAAATGAGATTTAAAATTAGAAGAAGAGCAAATTTCTAAATGATTTTAGTTATTCTGACTTTATTTAAGATAGCAACAAAATATTTAATTCTTGGTAGATTGTTTATATCAGTAACCATACACTATCAATAAGCAGTGAGTTTAGTTGTTCGTTTCATTCTAAAATCCAATGAAGCCACAATTCTGTTTAATCCAATATATATTCACTATGACAATTTAGGGCTTGAATTAATTTCTCTCAAATTCCACCAATAAATAATCCCAATAGAAATTAATTTAACATATCACTAATGTCTTTTCAGAACCATTGATAGTTAATACTTCTCAATAAACAATGGTTCCATTTGGTTCCCCTAAAGAAATTTACCTAATGCGTACATAATGGTTAGTATTTGAAAGATCAGTTTGCCATATTTTAAAGATAACATTTACAAAATGACTATTAAATGAACATGAAGTTCACAAAACCCCATCACTTCTAAACCAGTGAGTTGCCAATGAATTGAAATATATTTTCTTCCTGATGTATATTATCTCATATTTAAAACATTCAACATTAAAATAATATATGCTAAAGTTAGATTTTTAAAGAAAACTATCAATTAGAAAATTTAAAGAAAAAATATCAGTTAGAAAAAAATTAAATTAAAAAAATTTACTAAAAAATATTGGAAAAATATATAATATTATTCCATTTCACTAGAGGCAGTATTGGAAAGACAGAGAGGTATTTGTAGATCCTATATTTGATTGCATGCCACCATGGCAGTGGGGGGGGGGGGAGCAGAGGGAGGGAGAGAAAATTGGAAACTCAAGGGACTGTGGAACTGAATGTTGCAAACCAAAAGTAAATAAATAAATAATTTTTTTTTTAAAAAAAGTAGACAGAGAGCTAGCCTTCAAGCAAGGACAACCTGGATTCAAGTATCCTTTCTGACACATATTGGCAATGTGACCCTAGATAAATATATTGCCTTCTCAGTGCTACAGGCATCTCTCTAAAACTAAAAGTTGCAGAGAAGGTTACAACCTGGCTGATAATGGGAATTTCCTCAGATGTGAGCTTCCTACTCTAAGACAATCACTGGTCCAGTTCCTAACCCTAGCCTATCCTAACTCATAATTATCAGCTTGTTTAGGTAAACACAATTCTATTTTAGATATAATGTAAAGTTTTGAATGGACAAATTCTCATGGTTTTGATATATCATAACATTCATGTGTTAAAACTCTATTTGGGATAATTCCATTTTCCTTGAATCTGAAATGGGTAATGGCTTCTACTTAGAAGAAAAACTACATGTTAAAAAAGCCTCTCTAGATCTTCATAAATCTTCTCTCCTCTCAAGTCTCTAAAAAAAAAAAAAAAAAGGTTCTCTTTGACACCAATAACCATTTTACTTGAAATCTTAGTCTTCTCCTCTCCTTTTGTCTTTGGAGCTTGACCTAGCAACAATACCCTCTTATTCTCATGTCTTAAACCCCTATCTAGTAAGCTCTTTCTGTGCTACCTAGAAAAATGTACAGGTCTTCTCCATCCTAAAACAAAACAAAACGACAACAACAAAAACAAAAAACCTTCACTTACCACTGTCAGAGGCTTAAACACATTGTCCTATATTTCTTCTTTTTGCTACCAAGTTTCTTTGAAGGAACATTTTTTACTTATTTATTTATTTACTCATTATCCTTTCTTGTTGCTTCCACTTTCTCAACACACACTTTTTAACCCTTTACAATCTGGTTTCAGATCCCGCCATTCTGCTGAAGCTGCTCTCTCAAGTTTTACTAATGACTTATTTAAAAATGTTAAATTTGACAGTCCTTTGCCAGTCTTTCTCCTCCTTGGTTTCTCAGTAATGTCTGATGTTCCCCCATCTCCAGATATTGTTGACTCCCTTGACGTCGGTGACTATGCTTTCTTCTGATAGTCATCTTACTTTGGTATTTTTTTTAACTTCTTTTGATGGATCATTATCCATTTCTTATCCTCTCAACATGAGTGACTCTCAAGGCTCTGATCCTGACCTCTTTTTCTCTCTACGTTTTCTTCTTGGTGATCTCACCAAGTCCCATGACTTTAACTACTATCTCTATGCAGATGTTTCTGAAATCAGTACTAATAACTGTCCTAATAACTTCTGAATTCTAGTCTCCCATTAATAGCACATTAGACATCTCTAATTTGACATGTTCTCAGCAAATAAAACTAAACACATCCTAAAGTGAACATTTAAATTTCCCTTATAAATATCTCCTTGGTATATTTGGTTTTGAGTTACTCAAATTTTTAACTATACCATCATCCTTATAATTTTTGTCTCTCTTACACCCATATCCAATTAGTCACCAAATCAAATCCTCCTCAATATTCAATTATTCTTGATTAATTTTCAAAGGATCCTGAGACCAAATAGTTTGGGAACTGCTAAACTAAGGAACAGAGTATGAGAAGGGGAATAGTGTTTGGTAAGCCTGGAAAATTAAATTGGATTAAAACCATGGAGGACTTTGGAAATAGGTCAAAGAATTTAAATGTATTTGGTATGTTTTATAGAAAAAGTAGGAAGGGTTTTGTTTGTTTGTTTGTTTTAGCATAGTGGGAATGTGAACTGAATTATGTATTAGGCTATTGTGAAGGGGTGAATTCTGGGTCACATGACAAAAAATGGCAGTCTAGATACTTTCTGAGTCTCCACTAACTCTCAACCACCTCCCACCCTCAAAAAAGGAAATATATGACATATATAGAGCAACTGCTGAATTGGACACAAAGTATCATAGACTTAAACAATATCAAATATTTCAGTGAATGCCTATTTATCACTATGCTGTTGCCCATGCTTTACTCTGAGAATGTTCTAAAGTCTGTATGAAAAAAATATCCTGGAGATCCATATGGTTATATTTGTAAAAAAAAATTCCACTTATCTTCAATGTGATTGTATGTTATGTTTGAACCGTGATGAAACTTATAAAATAGTAGAAAAACTAGGTTATTTTAAAAGGTCATAGACTAGACATTTTCTCCAAAACCCATGACCCCTCAAACCTCTCTAAAATAGGAATTATCTGCAAAAAATAAATTCCAGCTCTCCACAATTAGGATATCAAGAACCTGGACAATGTAATGAACTAAAAGTCAAGAAACATACTCAATGAGTCTTATTGTTCTCAGTCAGCACTCCATCCTACAAACCTAAATACCACGGCAGAAGGGCTGCACAAGCAAACCTGTAGGCTGGCAACATAACTCAATTATATAACCTATCTCTCTCCTGCCTCCCAGTACTGTTAAATTCCAAAGGCAGAAGTTTTCTGAGGCTATGACAGCAGTGTGTAATGTGGGAGTGCCCTGTGCTTCTGGGCAAGTCACTTAACCTGTCTGCCTTACCTTCCTCAACTACAAAATGGTATAGGTATCACCTATTATCCAAGGTTGTTTTGAGGATCAAATGAGATAATATTTATAAAAGGCTTTATTAGCACACTGCCTGGCATATAGTAGGCACTTAATAAATGCTTGTTTTTCTTTCCTTTCTTCCTTCCATTTGCTGATAATGTGATGGTTTCCTTAGAAAAACTAAGGAATCTGCAAAGATCCCAGTTGAGACAATTGTTTCAGCAAAGTTTCAGGTTTCAAAATAAACCCTCAAAAATCAATTATATTCCTATACAATGATAACAAAATTCAAGAAACAATAATGGAAAGAAAATCTCATTCTAAAATAACCTCAAAATGTATAGCATTTGGGTATCAGTCTACCAAAGCACACAAAATATTTAAGTTCAACTACACGGAGCTCCTTAAAAGAAATAAAAAACAACTTAAATAGTTGAAGGAATATTAAGTGCTCATGAGTAAGCCAAAAATTAAAAAAAATTATAATACTATCAAAGTTAATTTATACTCTTAATGCTATGCCAATTAAATTATAAAAGAGATATTTCAAATGTTTCCTAAAATAATAAAATTCATTTTAAAAAATCTAAAAATCAAGAGAAACAATTAAAAGATGTCAAGATGAAGAGGAACTAGCAATTCCTGACCTCAACCTCCTAACCATCTGGTAATGATTAAAACAAACTAAGCAAGGGAGAATCAGAAACAATGGAACTCAGTAACCCAACATTCAATAAAATGTAAAATACATAAATTAATTAGGAAAGAACTCCCTATTTGATAAAAATTGATAGGAAAACAGGAAAGTGATATGGTACAAATTAAGTTTAGACCAACACCTTATGCAATATTCCAAAATATATCCTAAAGGGATACTTAACCCTAATACCAAAGATCAGAATGTAAAAAGATTAAGAGAGAAGCTAATTGTATATATCTCACTATAAGTAGGAGATGCTTTCTTAACCAAACAAGGGATTACAAAACACAAAATGATAAATTTGATTATATTAAACTGAAATACTTCTGCATAAAGAAAATTAATTTACCTAGGATATAAAGAATTAAGTAGGGAAAATGTTTGTATCAAATTTCTCTGATTATGGCTTACTATTAAAAATACATAAAAATTAATATATATGTGTATGTGTATATATATATGTGTGTATATGTGTATACATATGTAACCAATAGTCATTACCCAACAGGTATGTGTTCAAAGAATATGAATAGCTCTCAAAAGAAGAAAAAATGCTCCAAATTACTAATAAAAGCCCATCAAAGCCCAGGTTTACCTCATGACCTGAAACCTGGCAAATATGATAAAATATGGAGTCAATATTAGGAGGGTTGTAGGAAGACAGGCACACTAGTCTACTGTTGGTGGAGCTGTGAATGGGTAAAATCATTTTGGAAAGCAATTTCAAATCAGTAAAGAGACCAAAATGTCCATACCTTTTGACTCAGAGATTTAATTTTTGGTAAGCCTGGAAAATTAAATTGGGGTTATACTTAAAGAAGCCATTGATTAGGCTCATATATATCAGAATAGGTACAGCCACACTTTTTGTGATAAGAATTAGAAACAAAGTAGATGCTTATCAATTGGGGAACGGCTAAACAAATTGTAGTATATGAATGCAATAGCATATTAATGTACTATAAGAAATGAAAATGTGACAAATATAGAGAAACATTGAAAGAGCTATATGAATTAAAACAGAATGAACAGCCAAGAAAACAATATAAACAATTATTACAATTACAATAATTGATTTTTTTATGAATGAATTAAATGAAACAAAAGGAAAAACTACCACAAAAATAAAATCAAAAGTAGATATTGCAAAATTATAAACAAGCATAGCTCAAAAGAAGAGATAAGGGAAGACCTTCTAGTTCCAAGGCCACCCCTTTGCAAAAGTAGAAGGTCCATAAATGTTGAACATTGCATCTATTTTCAGACTTTTTGATGTACTGATCAGTTATGCTGATTTTTAAAAATTGTTTTGTCCTTAAGAATACTATTTATCATATTGCATGGATGGCTCTTGAGGAAAAGCAGAAGGAAAGGGACTTGAGAAAACTATGTTGATATAAAAAACAAAATAAATAAATAAAAACTTATTCAAAGAAGAAAATAGTAGAAGGACCACAGGGGTTGACTGTCCCAATTGAAGCTTGATGTGCTTTGACCAGCAAATCCCCTGATGCTAACAGATGCCTCTGTCATCAAACAGCCTGACATTTTTATCTGCTGCTGCTCCAGAGCAACTCCCAAGCCAAGACCATCCACAGCCAGGCTCTTACTATATCAGTATGATCAGTTTGTAGGCCTGCCTTCCTGTAATAACATTTTGGTACTGAAAGTTCTGCTCTCGTCAAGTTAAAATTTACATGAGAATAATAAAAATAGAGCCTAGCATACAGAGCAAAATCCTAATGAATTAACACCAGAGAATGTTAATCTTTATTGCACTCAATCAGCATCAGGCTCTAATTGCTCAGGTTTTCACAAACCTGCACAAACCAACCCACAGGTTTATAATTGGGTTCCCCTCCTGCTGTGGAGACTGAAGGTACACTCTATCCTCTACCCAGTTCCCCCTGAAAACTGTACTAATTCTATCCAGTCATGTATATGGAAGGAAGCAGTCTGCCTTCTCTCTGGGGTGGCTCTAAGAGTAGGGACTCTTAAGGATGCAGAGACTCTGTCCAGAATACCAAATAGAGATCTTAAGTAATTCAATCTCAGAAAAAGAAGTTGAACTACTATAAAGAAATTACCAAAGGCACAGGGGCCTCCAGTCCAGATGATTTTACAGAATACTTCTATCAAATTTTTTAAAATAATACTTAAGACTATAAAAAACTGAGAAAGAAATCAGTCTACCAAATTCCTTTTATGAGACAAATATAGTCTTAATACCTAAACTAAGGAAGGACAAAGTAAAGAAAGAGAACTACAGACCAATATCAACAAAAAATATTGATTCAAATTTTTAAAACAAAATCTTAGCAAAATAGTATGACAATTTATTAAAGATATTCACTATAATCATGATAGATTTATACCAAGGATATTGTTAAATATTAGAAAGACAATTATCATAATGATATTGTTACATATCTAGAAGGATTAATGAATAAGGAGTTGCTGAGTCAGAGCTGAATATGCAATAAAAGGGAGCTACTTTTGTATCTCACACGTTTTTTTTTTCCTTTGTGGCTGCTAGGAGACAGGATTCTTAGCTGTCTATTGAGCCATGTTGGGGGGGTGCCTTTTCTCCCACCTAGCTGAATGTCATGATCACAAGGTCACCTCTTTCTTTTGTGTTTGTTCTTTTTTGATGTTTTGTGAATGAGTATACTAAGATGGATGTGTCCAGTGAGTACTATTTTATGAGTTCAGGAGAGTCAGGGTCCCACCAGCAAAAGGAGTCAATTGAAAAGCAGCTAATATGAGCAGGAGCTGGGGAAGTAGCCCAGAAAAGGGTGTTTTATGAAAATGTTTTATGAAAAATAAAAACATTGAAAACCACATGATTACACCAACAGATGCTGAATAAGTTTTAAACAACATTCATTTATACTAAAAATACTATAAATCATAGTCATAGAAGGATCCTTTTTAAAAATATACTAGAGGGGCATCTAGGTGGCACAGTGAATAGAGCACTGGCCCTGGAGTCAGGAGGACCTGAGTTCAAATCCGGTCTCAGACACATAACACTTACTAGCCATGTGACCTTGGGCAAGTCACTTAACTCCAATTGGCCTGCCTTACAAAAAAAGACTTAAAAAATACTAGAGGGGCAGCTAGGTGGCACAGTGAATAAAGCATGGCCCTGGAGTCAGGAGGACCTGAGTTCAGATCCGGCCTCATACCTTGACACACTTACTAGCTGTGTAACTTTGGGCAAGTCACTTAACCCCAACTGCACTCCAAAAAGAAAAAAAAATACTAGAAAATATCTACCCATAACTAAAAGCTAGTGTCATGTGCAATTGGGAGATATTAGCAGTTTTATCAGTAAATACAGGAGGTAATGAAGGATGCCACATTTCCCTGTTGCTATTTCAGAAAATTCTAGAATTGTTAAGAGTAACAAGAGGAAGATATTAAAAGCATAAAGACAGGCAAAGAGAAGACAAAGTTATCCCTATTTGACGATGACATGATAGTTACTTAGAAAATCCTAGAGAATCAGCAAAGAAGCTCGTTGAAACAACAGCTTCTATAGAATGTCAGACTACAAAATAAATCCCCCAAAAAGCATTTCTTTATAGTAATAACAAAATTCAGGAGATAATAGTAGAAAATAAAATACCATTCAAAATAATTAGGATATACATAAAATATCTGGGAGTCAATTTATTAAACCATATTCAGGACCTATATAGATACAATTGTAAATAAAGAAATAAAGAACAACTTAAACAGCTGGAAGGATATTCAGTGTTCATGGGTGGACTCTGCTAACATGATAATAATTACAATGTTACCAAAGTTAATGTAATATTTCATATTCCAAATAGAAGGAAAACATATTTACCAGGTAAATGCATAATTCTGATATGAAAAGTTATCACACTGTATCTTCTGGTATTTAGTGCTGCTCTTAACACACACATGTATATATAAACTTTGAAGGATAAACTTTACATAGATTTGGAGACAAAGGATATTTCTTGAAGACAGTCTAAAAGCAATATAGGGATTGTGGGACTATGTCACCTTTGTATCACATACAAGTTTAGTTGTAACAATTACAATAATTCATTTCTTTAAGTTAAAAGTATTTTACAAATAACTGAGGAATGACAATTTATCTGAAAAAGAGTCAAGTTCTTCTCCCATAGATATACTATTTTATTAAGATTTTCTATCCCATTTAGGAGAAGTGAAGTTTTTTTTTACAATTATATGGATAATCAAACTTTATATTAAAGACCATAATTCTTTGGAATTTATGAGAGACATGAAAAACACAAATAAGCCTAGAGTCTGGCTGGCCCTAGGCAAAGCTGTAAGGTTGGCAGTTTGTCTTTGGCACTCCCAAAATTCCCTTTCTATACCCTTTCAACCCTTTAAGAACATAATGTTCTCAGACCTTTCATGCAGGTTTCAATATCTTTAGGAACGTTCCTAGAGCCCTTATGTTGACTCCTATGGCATTTCAATCAGTCTTTTTCTTCTCAGGTTGTATCCCATAATTCAAAATTATATCTCCCTCTTCTCCCATGACCCAACTTCTATTCCTTGTTTCCTGATCTCAAAAGTCACAGAGGAAATCAATCTGACAAATTTAATTCACACAAAGGTATAAATGAAAACATTTTTCTGTGCTACCCTTTCCAGAGGTATTTTCATTTTTAAAAGAGGGTAATTAGGAAAGGCAATGCCTTACACCCAAAGGAATGAATGAATCTTGAATAGAAGAATTACCAGCATCCTGTAAGGTAAGTGGCAAAATTTGGAGGCATTCCAAAGGGAGTGTCTTCACAGCATCATTTAAATTTCACTACCTATTCTACCTATAAGGGCTTCTCTGAAGAAAAATATCTAAATTAAGCAAGCAAAAGAAAAGGAGAGCCCAAACCTTCACAAATGTGATGAATTCCTCCTCTCGGTCGTTGGCTCGCATTAGTTTTATTTGCACTATTTCAAAAGCCCGTTCACTTTGCAAAGCTAATCCATGGAGCTGCTGGGAAGCAGTTGCTTCGAGCTCTGTCATAGCAGATTTTGTCTCATTCATTTTACTTACTAGATGAGCAAACTTGTGGTCCTGTAAAAATATCATTAAATATTCACTATGATTCCTACTAATTATAGTGTGACGAATTTTGTTTAATACATTTAGCAGAATTTATAATACATTAGCAAAATTTATGTAAGCAAACAAAGCTGTATTTGTGATATACTTGTTTTCCTCTGTTTTAAAAGAAAATGTCTGGCTTCTTAATTTTTTTTCTCATTCTACATTATATTGTTTCCCATACTCACATATTATGTGTTTGCTGCCAAATAGAAGAGAAGGTATTTCAAACCAAAAAGTCTCAAGTCAATTAAAATTATGTAATATGCTTATAACTTTAGGACAATTAATGGATTCTATATACCTATATCATGATTTTCCCTCAACAGTAATTTAAGATTTTTGTATTAGGACAAAAATAAAAGTTTGTGTTTTCTTATACAGCACTCCCTTTAGAAGAAAACAAAATAAACCAAAACAATGCTTATTTGCTAGGACATAAAAGAATAAAAAAATGAGATACTAGTAAATATTGTTTCAAATATAAAACGATGAAAAACTAAAAAAGGAGGACATTGCATCACAACGGCTTCCAAACAGGAATACCGTGCAATCATACATACCTTTCTTTCCAGCTCATCTTTGGCTTTTATATACATTTGTTCATAATGTGACTTCTCTTTTGTAACTACATTAAGCATTTGCTTGAGTGCGTCAATTGCTGTCCTTTTGTTAGTACAGTCTTCAGTCAATGTTTTTACCTGAAGTAAAACATAAGGGGTTGTTGTAGGATTATTTGGCAAAACAATCTATATCAAACTAAAGCATGAATGATTTAAATTTTCTTTCTTTAAAAGCTATATCCAAATTAAAATACTAGTAGAACTTGTTAACATTTACATGGTGAAATAATAGAAGTAATTCTAAAATGAATATCCCACATGAGTTTATAGGAGAGCATAAATATGATACCAAAAGACATATGAATAAAACCATTAATTTTATTTGTTAGACTATTCAGCTGTTTCCTTATAAGTGGACCAATATAAATACCAAACTTCAAAATTCAACATACTTTATCTAATATAAGTTTGTTTTTAAAAGTTAGGAATTTTCTAGTATGTAAACAAACATAGTTATCGAAAACTCTTAGTTTTTATATATAGTAAGAATAATTTAGGATGAAATTAGGTGTGAAAAAGTTGCCATATATCATTCAGGACTGATGGAAGATTGCAGTGAATGAACTGTTTAAAATGAAAAACATGATTCTAAGATACTTAATGATGAATATTAAAAAAACAACCATAGAAGATATCTTTATTATTGGAAAGGAATTTTCCTGTTTTTTAGACTTTATTCCTTCTTGCTTTTGAACTGAAAACAACATAATGATATCTTAGCTCTGATAAGGAGGATGAAAGAGGTACTCCTGGAGCTGACAATGCTTATGGATTGCCATAGTGCAGGCTAGCTTATCAATTGTTCAGCCAGCCCTCTTCTAAGGGAAACACAGTTTCTGTTAGTTGTCAGAATACTTACTTCAGTTTTGGGGGTGAGATGTTACATAAGTCTAGAAAGAAGCTTTCTCTGCTGTCACTCTCACAAAGTCTATCTGTATATTAAATCAAGTGGGCATAGCAGAAGATATGCTAGTTAACTGACTTGCAGCTTCTTTGATTTGTTAGAAATTTAAAAAATATATTCATAGTCTTACATTGTAGCATCAAATGTAACAAAATACTGAATAAAAAGTGGGGATCATAATTTTATTAAAGATAAACTCAATTATATATTCTCAGATTATTTTTAGGATGGACAGAAAGAGACTATAGCTGTCTTTTGTTAATCTGCATAATATAAAATCAATTTAGGGATAATTGACTTTTTTGTTCTTTTAAAAATTTAATCTTGGGGGGCGGCTAGGTGGCGCAGTGAATAGAGCGCCGGCCCTGGAATCAGAAGGACCTGAGTTTGGAGCCGGCCTCCGACACTAATCCACACAAACAAAAACCTAGCCGTGTAACCTTGGGCAAGTTACTTAACCCCAATTGCCCTAAAGGGGCGGCTAGGTGGTGCAGTGAGTAAGAGCGCCGGCCTCGGAGTTTGGATGACCCGAGATCAGATCCGGCCTCAGAAAATGAGCACCCAAGCATAAATAATGACTAGCCATGTAACCTTGAGCAAGTTACTTAACCCCAATTGCTTTAAAAAAAAAAAAAATTTAATCTTGGTGGATTCCTATTGATCTACATATTAAAGTTCTAAATCTGGGAATCTATCATTTTGGAGAGCAAATAATGATGTGTTATATAGTAAGTTCTATCCTAATATGAATGTTTATATAAATCCACTAGACTTACTAAAATAATTAGTGCAATGTGAATTGTACTAGTCAAATTATTTCTGTTAATAAAAAAATATTTTTACAATTCTGAGACCAAAAAAAAAAATGGTACCTTTTTCTCAAGATTTTCTAACAAATCATTAAAGTTGTCATTATTTTCCAAGTTAACTTTCTGTCGATGCTTAAAGTGCTCTATCAAATGTCTCTTCATGACTAAATCCCTCTCCATTCGAGATACTCTTAAAAGGAAGGAAAACATCACACTTATAGTAATGGGATATATGTTTAAAGAGAGCATATTTTTCATAATACAGAAATTCTGCTCAAAAGTTATTGATCAGTTGGTACTAGATCACATGTTGTTATATGTATACAATTAACCAGTAAATTGTTATATGTCTATTGATATGCTTTTGAATTATATACATTAAGTCTATATTGAAACTATAGTTATACTATAGTATAATAGTTATAGATAATGTATGTGCGTCAGTAAAATATATGCCACAACTTTTAAATACTACAAAAAATTTGAAAAAAATAATTTATATAGCCATTTAATATTTACTAGACTTAGGTTATATTATCATAATATTATTAAATTATAAGCAGTACTGAGAATTAATCAAAAGAAGTCATAAACTAGGTTACATACTTTAGTTATAAATTTTTAATACCACATTTTATAAATACCTCATAAATAAGCATAGCTGTGTTATAATAATTTCTTTCCATATGATTTATAATTGTATTGACATATAAGTGGATCTGTTTATGAGAAAGTTGAGTTTTTAAAAGCTATTAAGATAATTTTATAAATTATTCTAATAATTAGCCCCAAATAAACGGTTAAACTTTAAAAAAAACTATTAATCTGTTATTTATTTGATGTGTTTTATCTAATGTCAGTTGTCCAAGATACAGAATTGTAATATGAACAAATTTTTAAAAAATTTCTAAGTAACAGGCTAGAATTAGTTAGACCCATAAAAAGTCATTAAATTTAACCTTAAGATACATTATGGTGAAAATATTATATAAAGCAATTAATTTTTATTGTTGGAACAAAAAATCCCTAGTTTTTATAGATTAATATAGAAAATGGAGTTTTAAAAGCTTCAAGCCATTCAAATATAAAGAAAAAAAATCATTTTGACATCCTAGCAAATGTAAATCTGGGTATTTTTTACCAGTTTAAATATTTTTAAATTGACAAATTTAGTATTCACTAAAGAAAGAATGTTTGCAATATTCCTTTGAGTATTATTAAGGAAATTACATAGATAGCATTCAACAAAAAAAATCAGTTCACCTTAGGGTCCGAAAATTTTTAAGATTCTCACTGTAATTTAGAAATTGTACCTACTTAGTTTTTGGTCACTAAATAGTAAGCCCGAGTTTAGATTATGAGTGAGTGATTTTCCATACATAATCTGAACATTTTTTAGGGCAGAAAAAAAGGAGACTTCATTAACAATAATTCACAGCACTTGAAATGGTTGACAGTGCTATCAACTAAACTACCACTGGGTGGCACCAAATACAATGGATAGATAACCCCAAGAACATACTTTCCTTGAAATTCCAGTATCTGTTCCTCCTTTTCCTTTACTTCACTTTTTAGAGACTTTATATTTGATGACTGTTTAGTCATTTCATTTGTTGTATTCTAGGTTAAAAAATACACATAAAATCAAAAACAACATTTCCTCTTCAACAGTTGGTGATATTTGAAGTAAATGATACCAATGACTTAAACAAATTGCAAAGCAGCACTTACATAGCAAAAATGACCATTCTATAAACAGTACAGAAAAGTAACTAAGATGCATCAGATGTAGATTTAATTAAATGTGCTATATTATATTAGCATATTTCAAATTATGCTTAATAATGCAACTAAATGTTTAAAATCTTATCAAAACACTACAGAAGGGACAGCCATTAACATAAGGATAAAGTGCTCTCAAGTCATTCAAATATGAAAAGACAGAGCAAAATGCATTTCTCTGTCATGTGTATAACTCAGAACAATGGACTCGGTAGCATGCTGGTACAACACAGTGACTTGAACTTAACGCTGCAATTAATAACTTTATGAATTTACTCTCTTCCTTTTCCTGAAACATTATCACTTATGAGTGATAAAGATTAATAAGATTGGGAAGTAATGGAAAGTGAAATAATCTCATACACACGATAAGGTTATCTATGTAACATTATATTTTAAAGTAGTACAGATTTCAAACTTTCAATATACCTGTGCAGCATATAAGAGGAATGAGAACTAGATTAGGAGTTAGAACATATGACATAACTCTGACACGAATACTGATTAAATGTCATGATCTTCAGCAACTTCTCAGCCTCTCTGTATTTCAATTTTTCTATCTACAAAGTGGGATGAATATCTCAGTTTCCTATCTAATTCACTTGTCATATAGCTATTTAGAGAAAGTCCTAGTATATATTAAGCAGAATCAAAGACATAAAATCAATCAATCAACATATGTTTATCTTTTTGCCAAGCATTGTGTTAAGTGCTAGGGATGTAAGTATAAACAATAAAATAATTCCTATTATAATGGATATATATTGTAATGTGAGTTTATTTCTTATTAAAGTTCTATGAATATTTGGAGTAGAGGCATTTTATTAAATGTTCTTTATTGATACTCATATACAAATAATACATTTTATATTTAATTTTGAAAAGGAAATCATCATGAAAATACTAACCATTTTTCATTCCAAGACACAATAGAACTTTCAATTTTTAAGAAGAGTTATATTATACTGTTAGAAGGCTGGGCAGTTTTATTTAAGGTTAAAAAATGAAAACTAGGGAAATCATAGTAAAGAACTAAGAAAAAAATCAATTGCAAGATGATTTCAAATAGAAATGTCCTTTTTTTAAAAAAAAGAATTTAAGGCAGCTGTATAGATAAATACATCTTTTGAAAGCTATAGCTTTTCATAAGAAACGTTAAAACTCAAGTTGTTAATTGTCTTGATGGTTTTGATCTGGTCAAATGACCATGTATAAAATAATTATTATAAGTTTATTTTATTTGTTCATATGCAGACAACCTAAATTAAAGGACATTTTGATATGATTGTAGTAATGCCTCTTTAGTTCAGCATTTTTAGGGAATTGAATATTCTTTTAAAAATGAATTTTTCAGTGAATGAACAGAAAGTTTTATAATAATTCTTAAATTAAGTTTGTCTCTATGAAGTATTCCATACATTTCTGTACTCAAACTAATAAAAAAAGAAGCTATTTTTGATATTTCATCGCTTTCATAATGAAGAGAACATAAATTTGTTGAATTACAGAGTGACTTACGGTTTCATAAACAAATCTCTTTTCTATGTACTTTTTATACATGAATATTTGTTGTTTGTTATGTTCAAAAGAAAACTAAAAGAATCATCATGTTTCATTATATGTGAGCCTATATGATAACAAGTAAGTTTTAAAGCAAAAAGAGCGACTCTTGAGAACTCAGAGGGTCAAATAATCAAAAAAGGGACTTTTCCTAATAGACCAAACCCTGACAAAAATAAATATAATAAGCATAGGTTCATAGAACTAGAGTTGCTGATTTTATAAGTCACCTAGTTCAATACTTTTACAGAGAAGGAAACTGAGGCCCAAAGAAGTTTAGTGAGTTGACCAAAGTCATTTAAATAGTAGAGTGGCATTGCTCAGGTTCTCTGACTCCAAATGTTAGCACTCTTTCCACATCTGCTCTAAGTGATGAATGTAAATAATAGATTGAATATGAAAAAATTAAAAATTCATTGAAATTTAGATATTCTGGCAAACTATCTCTATAATATGGTGGACATGAAGAGATGGAAAAATGCATTATCTGCATTTTATAACAACTTATTGAACCAAGGACATTCAAGAGACAAGTATAGAATAACAGCTAGAACTGTGAAAGTGAATATTATTTAAGACAAAACAAGATATTTTAAAATGTTCAAGTAATCCAAATATCTCCACTTGGTTCTTGCAAAAAAAAACTACCTTAAAATTAAACTATAATAATCACTTAATTTGAAAAGAAATTGTCAGCATTTTTATATCTATGCAGAAATTCCCTTCGATGCTTCAGCATGGAGAAAGGGGTGAAAGGACTCATCATCAAAAGAATGGCCACTAGGTCCAAAATTTTTATGGCCTTAGCAACACAGTAAGCCTTTTAGGCACAGAGGTGAATCTACACCAATGAAATAAAGTAGTATGAACACACATATGTACTGGAACATGGGAATTTGCAGTAGTGCAAAATATACTTTTATACATTTTAAATTTAATTAATGAAATTAATTAAACTGAGATTAATAGTCTAGGAATCTTTTAAACTATAATCTAAATAAAAAGCTGCTCTGTGAAAATCTGGCCCACATGTTTTTCATTCTTTTCCCCCACTCCATGTTGGAGATGACAGTAGATATGACACTTATTTGAGGCAGAGCATCACTCAAAAGCAGGGGAGAAGGGAAGGAATTATACTCCCTCTTTACTTTTTTTGTCCTCTTACCTCACACCTTCACTAAGACAAAGGACATAATTATAAATATGAATTTAACAAGAAGATTTGCTCTGGATTCTCTGTTCTCCTATTTATTTTTGCACTGTCTCTGTCTCTCTCTTTGTGCATGTGTATGTTTTTTAACTCAACTCCCATTGACACAACTATTATTTCTATAGAGGTGACCCTCAAATCTGCATACTCAATGTTACATTTTCTGGGTTTCAGAACTGTATCTCAAAACTACCTGCAAGACATCTCTACCTGGATTTCCCACAGGAAATCTCAAACTCAACTTGTCCAAAACAAAATTCTTTATCTTTACCCTAAACCTACCCCTTCTTCTGATTTGCCTATTTTTGTCAAATTTACCAGCAACCTTCTAGTCACTTAGGTCCATAATCTAAGTCAGCCTCACCTCTTCACTCTCCCTCACCCTACAAATCCAATATGTTTTAAGTTTTTTTTTTTTTAAGCAATTGGGGTTAAGTAACTTGCTCAAGGTTACACGGCTAGTCATTATTTGTGGGTGGGTGCTCATTTTCTGAGGCCAGATTCGATCTCGGGTCATCCCAACTCCAAGGCCAGTGCTCTTACTCACTGCGCCACCTAGCCGCCCCTTATGTTTTAAGTTTTATAAAATGAACATTTACATAATATTACATAATTAAATCAACAAGTACTTATAAGTATTTGCTATGTACCAGGCACTGTGCTAAGAGCTGGGGATACAAAGTAAGGGAAAAAACACTCTGCCCTCTCAAGAAACTCACTTTGTAATTGAGACTCCATTTAACAGTTAAGGTCCAACATAAAAGATTAACCATGACCCTGTAATAGCAAGCACCCTAGCACACCCAAGATGACCTGCTAGCACAGGTTCTTTGATCTGCTTTGCTAAAGGAAAGACAACTTTTAAAGGGGTCAACAATCTTACTTTAATTACAGATAAACAGAAAATACAAGCAGAGAAATTAGCACAGAGATTCAACAGACAGGGCCCCTACTGTCAGAACAAAGCAATATAAACACCTACATATACCACCAGATCATGAGAACACAAACCTCTGAGTAGTTGTGGGGCGGAGGGAGAGATAGGGCTGGAATCCTCTTAACAAATGGTTACTCAGATTCCCATCCAGGGAACCAAAAGGTCCTTCTCACGATCGAACTTCCAAAGTAAACTATCAACCTCTAGTTTTCAACTAGTAGACTCAGAACCAGAAGGCATCACAACCCACATGGCTCAGTGACTAATTGACTAAGTACCAAGAGGTGTGAAAGCCTTCCTGCAAGCAAGCCTCCCCCTAAGTAAGCTCCTCCTTAGGCAAGTTCCTCCCTCAATGGGCTCTATGTTACTCAGGATGCATCACAGCTGTGAAAGCAGCAAGACATTTGTGATTGAAATACTTGTGTACCTCTAGACCTGGGAACACAATACAGTTCCTGTTCCAAGGGGAAAGGGGACACGTGGTCACAGGGGCCTATTAATGGGAAGGGAAGATCTTCCTATTCCATTAACATTACAGACCCATAACAGCCTGGGACAAGCAAATCATCTCCAGTTTCTGAAATTATAAATGTCTTTAATCTCTTCAACTAAGCACCAATGGACACATTCATATCTTTCATAGGAACATACAAAATCCTTAACAAAGGACTATCTCCCTACAAACTCATAAAGTTGATCACACTATTTTATAACAAGAATATACTTCAACCAGCTTCTCCTCTCAAATTTTGTAGAAGAGTTTATATTCTGAACCTTCATTGTCCTTGGTTCCATATCTCTACTTGGCAAAATGATCAAGTGTTTGCTTATCAAGAAAATTTCAGGTTATGTAGATATTTCTACTGTGGTCACTGCTTTATTTAAGGCAAGATATAGACATTTTAATTATACTCTGACTCCAGCAGTAGCTATTCATTTTCCTATCTAAAAAAGTTAATTTCACTGTTTTTGGTGATGTTATTGCTCACTATGTCTAGCACATTCCAACTCTCTATTTTTATGATATACAAGGATGAGGTTTCTGTGTGAACTATGACCTCCAAGAGTTTCTTTATCATCTTCCCCTATGCCTACCATGGCACTGAAGTAATTGTGAATTAATTAATATTTTTAACTAATTTGGACTTATCAAATTCTTCACAGAATTTCCCCATATCATCATCCTCTGCAATGGATGGCTGTACAAGTACTGCAACGAGTTTCATGGAGATCATTTTGCTTATGTTCTCACAAGCATTGCAGTGAGAGGTGACCTATCAAATGTCCTATCAAATAATATTTCTGCTTGTCTTTGGATCCAAGATGAAACCAATTTAACCAATTTTTTTATTTGCTTTTCTAAGAAGAACCTATAAACTATTCTTCCATTTAGGTGTAATGTCCTTATGTATTTGGGTTTTATTTATGGCAAAAATTTCAGTAGTGATAGGATTCAGTTGATGCAGTCATATGTTGACTCACTGATACCAGACAGTATCAATAGCTAAATTAATATTTGTGTGAGGTCTAAAAAAATGGTGATTCTTAACATCCTCTGCTACCTTTTCTGCTTCTGTGCTACTACTGTTTTAGAAGCATACAGTGCTGAGGGCTACTCTTCCTTCCTTCCTTCCTTCCTTCCTTCCTTCCTTCCTTCCTTCCTTCCTTCCTTCCTTCCTTCCTTCCTTTCTTCCCTCCTTCCTTGTTTTCCTGGTTGCCACGGCCAAAGAATCCATTAACCAGTACCCAGTCCATTGGTGATAATATTGGCTATTGCCATAAGGCCTTCCTACCTTCCTCTGGAAGGCAGAACCTTTCAGAGGTTGTAGTCTTATGACACATCCCTACCACAGTGAGGCAACCAGAGTTAAGAACCATCCTTTAAATTATTCTGTAATAATCACCAAGGAATGTTATATAAGAAATTGGGCTTAGAGACAAGGGTTTTGCTTTGTTTTTGGCCTCAGGACAATATGAATTTGTCCCATGTTGGACTGGCTGTGTAACCCTAATAAGTCACCTAAGTTCTCAAGTTGCTACTAGTATGATAGGAAGGTATATAGAACCATTGGTGCTATACATTGCTAAAAGTTTCCTTAGCAGACATTTCCTATACCAGTGAAATAACGGTCCGTATTTTTTTTTAATCTTTACTTATAGAGGCAAATGATACAGTGAGTAATATTTATCATGACATTCTTTCTAATTAAAAAATTTACTGAGGAGATTAGAAGTAACTAGTTGAAATCCTTTTTTATTCTGTTGTATTATAGAGCTATGGCAATTTTCCTATTTATAAAAATGACTAATAATAAATTTAATACTTTCTTTACAAGATAGTAAGGATTAATTTAGCAAACTATGCAAATTTCTCTGTAACCTTAAATTGCTATAGAACCATAAGCTAAATATTCAACTTTAAGAATAATAATGCAATTTAGCAAAATCTCGATTACAATTTGCACTCCATCTCCCAAATCCATGAATGTTCCTTGGCAGTCTCCCTGACCCAGTCCCCCCACTCCTACCCCAACCTGGAATTCCCACCGTCCACATACATCCCTCCTGGTTTACCTGGCCTCCTTCAGGTCCAAGACAAACCCCACCTCCAAGAAGTCTTTTCCTGATCCCCTTCACCTTCTAAGATCATCTCCTGTCTGTCTATATCTTAGTTATACATCGTTGTTTTCCTTTTGTCTTCCCAATTAGACTGTGAGCCTCTTGAGAGCAAAGATTTTTTTTAATCCTTTCACTGTATCCTCAGAGCTTAAAACAGTGTCTGACACATAAAAGAAGCTTAATAAATGCTCATTATTGACTTGACTTGTTGTAAACATAGTCAAGAGTATCTCAGTAATTTGATCTAAGGTCATCTAAACCTTATTCTACATCTCACAATAAGGTTATGATACCTTATTTCTTAAAATTGTTAACATTTAAATTTGACTCAAAAAATCTTTAAAAATCTGAATATTTACAAAATCTGAAATACTGAAAAAATTATGCATAAGAACACAATATTCCCTTTTGAAACCTCTTCCGTGCCTTAAATGTAACAGAATTAAAGGTCTTCATTAAATATACTTGGCTCCTACAGTAATTCTCACTTTAAAATATCACTGTGAGAATACACTCAAAAAAATATCATCAGTCTTTCCAATACTTCCTTCCTAACCCCTATGTATTCCTATCTGAAGTTTTCTTCTGGTTACTTCCACTGCCACCATCTTTGCGCACCTCTGGCTAACAACTCTCAAGGAAGGAAGTAATTGTAGACACAATTCAGAAACAAATGTCCTCATCATAAACAGAATGTTACTGAGTTCTTGAAAATCATTTCTTAACTTAAAAAAGAAACCTACAGTCCTCTTTTCTACCACAATATATTCTCAAATGTCTTTATTTTTATATGACAAATATGGCTTTCAAGTTGAGATTTTTATCTACTCTGGTTAATTACTTGGTAAATATTATGTTCATCTCTCTTCATTTTTATTCCCATATACTTGTAGTTGAACAAAAGTCTTTTAATTAGAAAGAGTTTTTAAGCTAAAACACATGATTTCCTTCCATTTCACCCCCATTATGGGAGTATATATAGAAAAGCACCCAAACACCCAAATACATTATATCTCTCCATACACATACATATACACACAACACATATGAATGTGTAAGTTGGGATGAGATGTAAGGAATTTGGATATTTTCGTTTAAAAGTACCTCCTTTTGGGGCAGCTAGGTGGTGTAGTGAATACAGCACCAGTACCAGTCCTGGAGTCAGGAGGACCTGAGTTCAAATCTGGCCTCAGGAACTTAACAGCTGTGTGACTTTGGGCAAGTCACTTAACCCCAACTACCCTGCCCTCTCCCCTCCAAAAAAACAAACAAAACAACAACAACAACAACAACAAAATCTATCTCTTTTTTTTTTAAAGCAATTGGGGTTAAGTAACTTGCTCAAGGTTACACAGCTAGTCATTATTTATGTGTGGGTGCTCATTTTTTGAGGCCGGTTTCGATCCCAGGTCATCCCAACTCCAAGGCCTGCGCTCTTACTCACTGCGCCACCTAGCCTCCCCAGAACTATCTCCTTTTAAAAAGACTTCTGTTTAAAACAAACAAAAAATCCCAAGAAACAATTCTTTGTAAGTCAATCCTTGCACTTTTCCAAAAGTAATTCTTTTAATTATTAGGATCAGGGTAGAGCAGGTTAGAATGGAGTAATGAAACAAGATAAGGAAAATGATAGATCTTCCATCTCCTGAGTCAGGGTTTCTGTGGCTTTGGTCAGTTTGTTCAGAACTAAATATTATCAGTGACTAAATACTACCTTTATATAGACAAATATTTGTATGCTAGCCAGAGACCCACATACTTGATTACCTTGACTTATATTCATTTTGTATTTACTATGTATATGAAAAGGGATAAGGACCAGAACTGTGTTTTCACTGGTATAGGAAACTCCCTGGTGAGGAAATAACCTATACCAGTGGAAGTTGGCACATCTTTGTGCTTTAGTGACCTGCCTAAAGCATTTAAAGGTTAAATGACTTACCCAGGAGCACACAGCCAGTATGTGTCAGAGATGGGACTTAAATTCAGGTCTCACTTGACTGTGAGACTAGCTCTTTATGCACAATACCAAACTGCCTCAATATGATGCATATTTTTATAAAAATATATGTTGTCTTTCCTATTAGAATGCAGCTACTTTCTGATCAGGGACTGTTTAATTTTTGTATTTGCATCCCTGGCACTTAGCACTGTGCCTAGCACATAGTAAGCACTTAATTAATGATTGTGGATTGATTAATACATAATTAAAATCCATGTACAAGCATTCACTACAAATTCCAATGGAGAATAAAAAAATTTTTATTATGCATACCTTGCCTTTCTACCACAAGCATGATTAGCTGGAGTTGAGTTAACTTTAAGAAGCCAATTATTAAATAACAATTATTAAATTACTAATAAGTCTGAATTCTTAATCATTTATAGACTCACCTTTAATTTACACTGCAGTTGTTTAATTTCTGCCTGCATATTCTTTGAAGGAGACTCTACTGCAGATTTAGCTTCATTTGCAGGCTCCAATTTCTTTTGTAATTCTTCTTTCTCTTTGTGAAGTTCAGCCAACTCTGAACTTAGTTTCTATTTTTTCCAGAAAAGAAAAAAAAGTATAACTATATATATATATATATATATATATATATATACACACACATATATATGTATGTATTTTTTAAAGCAATTCTGTTGACTTGTTACAAGGAGATTTTTATAGACCGAACATTATCACTATTCATGTTTGAAATCTATCCAACTGAAATTCACGATGAATAATGTAATTTTAAAATTAAAAGTGAAATCAAAAATGTAATTTCATTTTCTATGAACAAAATATGCTAGTGATAAAAATTTAAAAGCTTCAAAATTCTATCTGTTGTAGTAATGCTTGTATACACATACAAATACAGACATTAAATAGTTTTAGATATAATATATTAAAATGGGAGGGAAATATGTTGTTTCTGTTTTGCATAGTACCTAAAATATTGGATCTTTTCAATAAATATTAATTTAAAAACAGTGGTACAGTCAAACTATGAATACTGACAGCAATTACAATTCAAGTATTATAATCTCTATTGGCTTTTACTTTTATGTTTGTGGGGCTTGTAGAGGTTAAAATAAAATGTACCAGCTCTATTAAATGTTTTTGGGTTAGCTGGGCTTCACTTATATTGTGCTATTTCTTCTCTTTCACATATATATGCATGCTAGCCAGAGACCCACATATTTGATAACCTTGACTCTAGGGCTGATGTACTTAACTGGTAAAAGCCAAGCTGGAGCAGGACAGGATAACAGATGTTATTTGTTTATTCCACTGGGTAGTTCTTACCACCCTATACAGCAGCCAAAATGCTTCTCATTTAGCAACATAAATGTTAAGTCCAATTAGCAGACGAGCCTTGTTAGGGATTTAGTTCAAGTAAATAGCATGCAAACAAACTATCTTGGTTTTTATTGTATTTGATTGACAGCTGACAATGCCCTTTTGCAAAGTATGAGGTAGAAAATCATTTATTTACATTTTAATGCCATAAACATTTCATTAGAACTTGCTAAATAATATACTTAAACATTTCTATGTAAGAAGGTAACAAAAATAGTCTTTATGTTAGTTGTTATCTTTCACTAGTCTGTAGTCAGCAGAATGCCACCAAGGTTTAATGGCATAACAACTTAGGGCTCCTAGAGAACATAACTACACTACTATTTTATTATTCCAAAGAAGCTTATAATATGGTAGTTTAACATAAGGAACAATTAGACAAAATGGTACTGAAATCTCTCAAAGGAAACAAATTTTCCTTTGTGAGGAATCACAATTAGAAATGGAAGAGGATAATACAATTCCTATAAGATGGAACATTTAAAATATGCTAACATTTGAATAAAACTAATAAAACTACTTTGTATTGATAGTTACCTATATACTGATAAGTCCATATATTTTTCATGAATTTGTTTATATCATAAATATTCATGAAATAAAGTAACGCTTTTAAGCTTAAAATGTACTCACTGTAAATGCTAACTTCTTTGATCATATTTATATTTACCAGATTTAAAAAGCATATTTTAAGAGTTAAGAATGGTTGCAAAATGTTTTAGATAATTTCTCAATTCTCTTTATCAATATATTGCTATAAATGGTATCAATTTCTTTCTGAATTTTAAAACTTTCCATTGATTAACTAATTAAATGAATGCCAAATTTTATTAACAATTTAATTTTATTTAAATTACTTCTTCTCTGCTTCTGCCTAAGTAGCATTCACTGGGGGAATTGCTCAATCTCCCAGTGAAAGCCCTGCTTGTAAGTTCACCTGCTGGAGATTTCAGCCCTGTCAGATTTATCTCAGGGCTGCAATTCCAGGTGGATACAAGCTGAAACAACACTATAGAGCCACAAATACTTTGATGACATGCTTTTTTCTCTAAGAACTGTCTCTGGTGCCTTCTCTCCCAGGGTACACAAGAGAGAGGATTTCCCGTTCACTGATTCCTTGCTAAAAGATACCCTGGTATTGTAAAGGGGAAAGATGTCCTTCACCAATACAATTTTATATCTAGTGGGTCAGTCCAGAAAGACTGGAAAAGTAAAAGTATACTTTTACAACTTAAAAGAAAAAAATGGTATATGAGGAAAAAATTGAAAATTATGACAATGCATATAAATGGGTAATCAGAAGAGGTGGTTTAAATTAAGCTGAAATAATTTCATACCCTAAATGATATGAGAAAGCCAAATTTTCTCAAACTAGTAATTTTTATGTTAGAACTGCCAAAAGAAAGGTTATATATAGAATACATAATTTTTAGAAGTACAAGATTGGAAGCATTTGGTTGTATTTTCATGTAGCATAGGCTCCCAAAGTGGGTGATACCGCACCCTGGGGGACACTAGAATGATCCAGGGGGAACAGTAGTTGCCTCAGGTTCAATTGAAGGGCATTAAATAAAGATAAGGGGGCCGTGAAAGCATGAGGAAAGAAGGGAATACAAGAAAAATTTTGAAAAACCATTCATACACGTTTCATCTGTTGTATAACAGAGTTAAAGTCGTAATGATTACATTATTTTCCAAATAAACACACAAAATGCAAGTTTTAACCAATCAGGGTTCAAGTCCACTGAGGAATCTTAATGAAGAATTGTTGGCAAGCAAACCAAAGTTTCACATTGTCAGGAAGTTCAGCTTGCATCTGCAGTAAAATATGCATGTGATGACTTATTTACAATACCATTACTATATGGTTGCATGATGCAATATTGCATCATCAAAATTTCAATGCAAGGAAAAACCCACAAATTTACAATAAATTATTAAATTTAAGATGCATCTTTTTTGAAATTATGCAAATTCTCCCCCAAGGGGGTTAAAGGATTAAAGAAAGTAGATTTCCAGGGGGACGCTGAGTAATTTATTTTTTTGAAAAGGGGGTAGTAGGCCAAATAAGTTAGGGAACGTCTGATGTAAAGGGACCACTTAAGTGGAACTTGCCTAATTTGTCAGTTATGGAGTAATCTATTACCTTTTGGAGCCTTTTCAGTTAAGTAGGGACCAAAAAGAGGTTTCACCCACTCATGGCCCAAAGTTTGGATTATTATTCCTTTTCAGTTTCTTTTTTTTTTCTTTTTGGAGGGCAATTGGGGTTAAGTAACTTGCCCAGGGTCACACGGCTAGGTTTTTTGTTTCTGCATGCATTAAGTGTCTGAGGCCGGATCCAAACTCAGGTCCTTCTGACTCCAGGGCCGGCGCTCTACTCACTGCGCCACCTAGCCACCCCTTCCTTTTCAGTTTCTTAAAGTCTATAGAAATGTCACTGGTGGAATAGCAAAGATGTATTGCAAATAATTTTCTTCTGCTTCTATGGCTGGCCTAAACTGAGGTAAGCTCCACAATATATATTTACTATGTATCAAAATTTTGATTTAGAATTTGTAAATAATTTTTTATTTTTCTTAATAGATATTAACTAAAGAATAATCAATACTGGAAAGAGATTAATGTTCTTATAATAATTTTGTCCTAGGCTTTCCAAGAAGAGATTAAAAGTTGATTAGAACCATATGGTATTTAACAATGGTAGGAATTAAATATTCTATCCCCAATTCAATTCAACAAGCATTTATCAATCATATGCAAGACACTGTGGCTACAAAGATAAAATGAACACTGCTCCAACCCTCAAGAAACTTACATTTCAACTATTTTTGACAATTATAACCTACTGTGGTCACTGAGACATCTTTCAGTTATAGAACTCACTATAGAAATAAATTCATTCTCCATTTAATGGCTACATATTTTGTACACCTACACACACACATAGGGCAGCTAGGTGGTACAGTGGATATAGTGAGTGGCCTAGAGTCAGGAAGAACTAAGTTCAAATCAGGCCTCTGGCTGTGTGACCCTGGGCAAGTCATTTAACCATATCTGCCTCATTATCCTCATGTGTAAAATGAGTTGGAAAAGGAAATGGCAAACCAGTCCAGTGTCTTTGCCAAGGAAACCCTGAAAAGGAGTCATGAAGAGTCAGACATAACTGAAACAACCAAACAATGACAAAAAGACACAATCACATGTACACACACAATGCCAGTGCAATGTGTGTATATATACATACATACAGATAGATGTATGTATATCTATATCTCTATATATACACATGCATATGCACACAGATCAGAATAGAACAATAGCCCTGGAATACAAGGAATTTTAAGTATAATTTGAAATTGGTAGGATCATCAGATCATAAATTTAGTGGTAGAAGGGACTTTAGCATACAACTTGTGAAGACCAGAAGAATAAACTGACTTGCCAAGGGTTACAGAAGTATTAAGTAGCATCGACAGAATTTGAACTCAGGTCCTCTAACTCCAAGGCCAGACCTCTTTTGCACTTGACCAATATATTGCCTTGCCCAAATACTAGAAAACCTTAAACTATGAAAGTTCTTTTTTCAGAAACTGTTGTTTAGTCATTCAGTCATGTCTGACACTTCATGATCCCAGGGCCCATGGCATGCCAGGCCATTCTATCCTTCACGACTTCTCAAAATCAGTCCAAGTTCATGGTCCTTGTAAACATATACTCTGCTAAAATCAAAGTAAACAGTATCTTTAGTATCCTATCCATCTTTAAATCTCTATTCATGATTCACATCCCCCATAAAGATATCTCAGCCTAACCCATTGATTCCAAATCTACCTCAACAGACTTCTCTCCCTAGAACTTCCCTCAATGCCTGTGGCCTTCTCACTTTAAAACATACCTCTACCTCTACAGGCCCCTTCTCTCACTGTTGAGCTCCTCCTTGTTGTTTGTTCAGTGCTGTCAGATTCTTGGTGACCCCATGGACCATAGCACACCCAACTCTTCTCCTCCACTATCTACCTTAGTCTGTCCAGGTTCATGTTTATTGTTCCTATAATATTACCTAACCATCTCATCCTCTGCTGTTCCCTTTTTCTTTGGCCTTCAATCTTTTCCAACATCAGGATTTTTTCCAATGAGTCCCACCTCATTTCATTGCCGACATATTTAAGCATTAGCTTCAGTATTTGGCCTTCCAATAAATAGCCTGAATTTCTTCAAGTGTTGACTGATTTTACCTCCTTGCTGTCCAAGGGACTTTCAAAAGTCTTGTCTAGCACCACAATTCTAAAATGTTGATTATGTGGTGCTCAGTTTTCCTTATAGTCCAGCTCTTATAACTACGTACTGCTACTAGAAAAACCATAGATTTGACTATATGGACCTTTGTCAGTGAGGTGATATCTTTGCTTTTTAGTGTGTTGTCCAGATTTGCCATAGTTTTCCTCCCAAGGAACAAATGTCTTTTAATTTCATGACTGCAGTAACCATCTGTAGTGACCTTTGAGTCCAGAATATAAAATATGACACTACTTTCATTTCATCCCCATAGACTGCCAGGAAGTGATGGCACCAGTTGTCAAGATCTTTGTTTGTTTGTTTTTTATATTAAGCTTCAAGTCAGCTTTAATGTTCTCCTCTCTCATCAAAGTGGTATCATATGCAATATCTGAGACTGTTGATATTTCTCCGGGCGACCTTAATTCTGGCTGATTCATCCAGCCTAGCATTTCTCATGATGTACTGTGTATAAACTAAATAAATGAGTCTTGTTGTACCTCCTTTTCCAATCTTGAACCAATCAGTTGTTCTACGTTTGGTTCTAACTGCTGTTCCTTGACCCACATACAGGTCCCTCAGAAGATAAGGAAAATGATCTAGTACTTCCACCTCTTTGAGGACTTGCCACATTTAGTTGTAATCCACACAGTCAAAAGCTTTAGTGTAGTCAATAAAGCAGAAGTAGGTTTGTTCTCTTTTCATTCCCCCCTGGTACTCATTTGTTTTCTCCATAATCCAGTGAATGTTGGCAACTTGAAGTCTTCCAGTGATTCTCAGTTCACATATTGCTGAAGCCTAGTTTGTAGATAATCTTAGGCATTCAGTTGGGTATATCTCTTCTTTTCTCTTTCCCCTTTTTCTTTCCTCCCTTCCTCAGTTATTTGTAAAGCCTCACCAAAGAACCATTTTGCCTCCTCCTGTATATTGCAAGCCTCTGTCCACAGTTCTTCAGACATTCTATCTACCAGATCTAATCTCTTAAATCTATTTATCACCTCTACTTCATATTGATAAGGGTTGTTATTTAGGTCATACTCATATGATCTGATGGTTTTCCCTACTTCCTTCAATTTAAGTCTGAATTTTGTAATAAGAAGCTCATGATCTAATCCACAGTCAGAACCAGGTCTTGTTTTAGAGCTTTTCCACCTTAACCTGCAAAGTATATCAATCTGATTTCTGTATTGACTATCTGGTGAGGTCCATGTGCAAAGGTAATTTACACTTTATAAAACAGTTATATAGATTATATCTCATTTGATTCTCACAATTAGTTTTTAGGACAGGAGAGATATTATTATACCCAGTTTATAGATGAGGAAACTGAAGTAGAGGGAGGTCATGTAATAAGTCCAATGTTATAAAACCATCAAGTAGTGGAATTAGGAATAGAGTCTGGAATTAATATTAGAGCCTGGTATTCTGACTGAATACAGATATCCTAATTTCTCCCTTTGAAAAACCTGAACCTAAGTTAGAAAAAAAGGCTTTCTTTTCAAAGGTAACCTTCAATATAATTAAACCATTACCTAAAATTCAAATCTGTTGCTCTATTTTACATCTCCCAGGCTTTTCCCTTTTATCAACCAGGTAACCTGTTTCTCCTTCCCTTTATAATGAATATTCTGTCTGCCTTTCTATATATCTTTAATGTAGGAAATCTATCTTTCCTGAATGATTTATAGCAAAAAGATAGAGGAGGGGAGTACGAGACCCTGTGTCTTACATTTCCCAATCACAATAGGGGCTTTTGTTATTTGTTTTCTTTCCCAAAAGAATGAAATTACCAAATGAATTGTCCATCACTTTTTTTCTCATTGTCAATATACGACTTATCTTTTTTTCTGTAAATTCATATCCTTAATTATGGATGTATATGTCTGGGTGTCAATACGTCCATCTGGCTGGCTGACTGGGT
The DNA here is from genome assembly GCA_011680675.1 of Gymnobelideus leadbeateri. Lineage (NCBI taxonomy): Eukaryota > Metazoa > Chordata > Mammalia > Diprotodontia > Petauridae > Gymnobelideus > Gymnobelideus leadbeateri. The sequence continues at coordinate 48,275 of WOXC01007476.1, read as the reverse complement.
TTAGATCAGACCAGTCACATCAGGGTTTAATGGATAGGGCATGGATAGAATCAGGATATCTGGGGTCAAATATGGGCTCTGTTACCAATTTGTATATCTTCAGTGAGATCATAAAACCTCTTTGGGACTTCTCCTCATTGCTAAAATCACACAAACACACTTGTGTGTATATACATACATATACATGTGTATGTGTGTGTGTGTGTGTGTGTGTGTGTATACAACATAAAAATTTTATATTAATTTACCTCTTGAAGAAGAATGGAAGGGAAAACAAGTATGGAGAAACAAACATGAAACTACACTAAGAGCATATCATGGACAAAATCAGGAGAAAATAATAAATAAAAGACAAACTTCACAGGCCTGGCCTTTTTTATACCTTTGGCTAACCAGGAAGCCACAGCAACATGTCCAGAGGCTACTAGGAAGCTATTTTAAAAGAATTACAGCTGGGCCCTTGCTAGATACCTAGGCTAATCAAATCCCAAGGACAGGACTGTGGCCTTTTAGGGGAAAAATAGACTAACCCATGATGTGAGGCATGTGGGAAACCTAGTATGATTTGATATTATTATATATGTTTTATTAGGGTTTTTTGTTGCGTTTTATTAGTTTTAGAGAACATTTTACTATGATCTAGTACTTCCACCTAGTTGAGGATTTGCCACATTTTGTTGTAATCCTCACAGTCAAAAGCTTTAGTGTAGTCAGTAAAGCAGAAGTAGGTTTGTTCTCTCTCTTTTTTTTTCTGGTACTACAGGAACATCCCCAACAACAATGTTCTCCAGTTTTACTAAAAAAAAATTATTAAGCACCTATGAAGACTAAGACAAAAAAAAAAAAACAATATTCAATAAGACATAAGTAACTGACCTCAAACAGCTTATAATCTAATAGGAAGGATTCCAGGGGTGGGGAACCTGCAGCCGCAAGGCCACAAGGCTCTCTAGGTTCTCAAATGCAACCCTTTGACTGAATTCAAACTTCACAGAACAAATCCCCTTAATAAAAACATTTGTTCTGTAAAGCTTGGACTCAATCAAAAGGCCACACCCAAGGACCTAGAAGGTCACATGTGGCCTCAAGGCCACAGGTTCCCCAGCCCTGGATTAGACACTATTCCAGAATATGGAAAAAGGAAAAAGGAAAGCTGAAATAAAATGTTATGAAGTTAAGGAAAGAAAAATCACTTCTAATTGAGGGAAGGGGGATCTTGGAAGAAAAAAAGTGATGCAACTTGGATCTTAAAATCAGAGATTTCCATAGGCAGATGGGGTACAGATATGGTAGGGTAATCTATTCTAGGTAAGTGAATGGGACAGAAAGATGAGAGTCAAGGATGACGAGACGTCTACTATGACTTAATACATAGGCAAGGAGTATGAGATAGTATAGAAAGCTGAGTTGGAGAGAGATTAGGAAAGGCCTTGAATGCCTGGGTTCAAGTTTCTACCTTCTTTGGTAGTGAATGGGGATCCAACAAAGTTTTTGTGTGTATGTAGAGAAGTTATAAGATCAAAGAGGATAATTATGCAGACAGTGGTAAGAAGATCTGATTTGTGAAAGAACATCCTGCAGGAAAGAAGACTAGTCTGGAGGATTTTATAATGTCTTGGGCAAAAAAATAACAACGGTCTGAACCAGGATGGTTACCAGCAAGAGTGGAATGAAGGAGATGAAGGAGAGAAAATTAGGAAAGTAGAGTCAATATTTCTCAATTGATTGGATTAAATGAATGGTAGAATGTTATTAACAAAAATATAAAGACTATGGAAAGGATCAGGATTTTGGGAAAAGATGATGAAATCAGTTTTGAACTCTTTGAGTTTCAGGTGTCAGCATAATATCCAAGTGGTGAAAAGACATCAGTGACTAAAATTCATGGCAGTGGTCAAGCAATGTAGATTTAGAAATCATCTTAAGAGAAACGATTACTAAAATCATGAGACTGAATAAGATCACCAAGCAAGAGAGAGAAAGATTAAGAATAGGGTCTTGGGAGATGGTCACATATATAGATTAGAATAAAGATAAGAAGGGGTGGCTAGGTGGTGCAGTGAATAGAGTGCCGGCCCTGGAGTCAGAAGGACCTGAGTTCAGAGCCGGCCTCAGACACTTAATCCACACAAACAAAAACCTAGCCGTGTAACCTTGGGCAAGTTACTTAACCCCAATTGCCCTAAAGGGGCGGCTAGGTGGTGCAGTGAGTAAGAGCGCCGGCCTCGGAGCTGGGATGACCCGAGATCAGATCCGGCCTCAGAAAATGAGCACCTGCGCATAAATAATGACTAGCCGTGTAACCTTGAGCAAGTTACTTAACCCCAGTTGCTTTAAAAAAAAAAAAAAGAATAAAGATAAGAAACCAGAAAAAGAGGTAGAGGACTGGTTAGAGAGTTTGGGGATAATCATATAAATAATAATGGTCAGAATATATACCACTTTGTCATTTGCAAAGAAGCACTAAAATAGATTAGATTAGAAAGATGGATAGACAGACAGATAAAGCAAGCTATATATATATATATATATATATACACACACACACATAGGTAACTAGGTGGTACAGTGGGTAGAGCATTGGGTCTGGAGTCAGAGAGACAAGATTTAAAATCGAACCTCAGACACTTACTAGCTGTATAACCCTGGGAAAGTCACAACCTCTGGAAAAGAAAATAGCAAACCACTCCAGTATCTTTGACAAAAAAATAACAAAGAACCCATGGACAGTTGGTCCATGGGGTCACAAAGAATTTGACACAACTGAACAACAACAAAAATAATACATATACACACATACTTACTGTATAACCTTTCTCAGTATTATTTAATAAAATAAAAATATGAATATACATTTATATATTTTGAAAAATACATAAATTTCAGAATCAATTTGATTTTCTCACAGCAAATTACAGTCAGGTGATGCAGTAGCTAGAGTTTTGCACATGGAGTCAGGAAGAACTAAATTCAAATTCTGCTTTCTGACTGAATTGTAATTTGGAGTGAGAAAATCAAATTGATTCTGATTACATTTTGTAATTGATTGTATTTTGTGTCTCCCCTAACATGTTGAAAATTGCCTAAGCCATGTTTCTTTGTCTCTGAGTGAAGTTCAGAGTTCTTCTCCGAGTTAAGTTGTTCCATAAATAACCTTAATTTAAAGCAACATATTGTCTCTACCCAACTTACTGTCCATGCATAATTAAGGCATATCTATTAACTTGCTAACAAGCCTGGCAAGATGTAAATGGATGTGAGGAAGTCCAAGATCTCTGCAATGCAAACTGTCCTCCTTGAAAGTCTAGACTGTTACACATGCAGGTGGAAAACACCAATGGGCTTTCCATAGCAGCAGGATGGAAGGAGGGGACTGTTGCTAATCCTGCATTCCAGACAGCCATCTGATTATATTGTCTTTGTTTTCTATTATCTATGATATTTCAGACTTAGGAAGCAAATATACTGTTTTATGATTCCTGTTCTTCGTTCTCTTGTACTTTCCAAAACTATACAATGGCTAGTAAGCCCTACTTCACAGTGTTTTGACTGACTGAAGTGTTGAGAAATTCCCCCGCCTTTTTGGTAATTGTCAGTGTTACCAATAAACTGAATGAGCTCAGAACTTTATGCCTCAGTTTACCTTAATTCTAATCACAACAGCAGTGCCAAAGGAGCACACTGTCACAAAAGCAAAGAGAGAAGTGAATTATGTAGAATATGATTTACAGGGGCAAATGCTATTGAGAGTTCAATAAATAACTAAAATTTTACAAAGTTATTTTTTTAAGTTTTACAAAATAAAGTAGTTCTACATTTATAGGAATTCTTAGTTTGGTATTAATTGTTCTTCACTGAAAATTTGGGACCTTATGTCTTAAAAATAAGCAAGGTGGCGGAAGGGTGGTAGGGACAATAACAATTTTAAGTACAGGTAGTATTAGCTGCTTATTTAAAAGTCTTTTGAAAAATCCACCTAGTTGCTGAATCAATCATTTATAAACTATTTTCTTGCAAATGTAGTTATTAAAAGCCTCCAAGTGTGTTTCACAAGATGTCAAGCAGATGAAGGTAATATAGAGGACTTTTTACCAGTGCTTTAGCTAGTAGTTAGACTTCAGTAGCCTTTAGAGACCATTAAGTACCCTTTGGCTAATTGGCCAATGGTAGATTAATCCTCTTTTTATTCTAGCAGCACTATTTTAACACCCCTTGCACTCTGTCAATGTAGTGTCTGAATGACAAAATAATATTGTGCATGAATAATAAGCAGAAAAGTTAAATTAACATTTCATGTTTAACATGCTGTACCTATGTGTCAGAAAAAAAAAAAACTTTCTTTTTAAGTCACTGACATTCAAATTTTTTTAAACAATCTAATGCCGACAACTTATTGAGGTGAATCTTCCTAATTACTGCTAATTGCTTATCACAAAAAATACTCTTCTTGAAGTGCAGTTGTCTGTTACAGATGAACACAGCTCCAATGTGCACATTAAAGACAGACATGACACTTGAGGTACTACATTATTATGAGGTCATACTAAATACGGTTTGTAATTAAAAAGCAGCTTTTAAGATTGTTTAAGGTAGTAAAAATGCCAATCTATCTCAAAGTGGTTAAAATTAGAGATAATCAATAAAATATAAGTAACTGTATATGGATAATAAGCATATTTAATTTTAATTCAATTTACTAAAACAAAAGTAATCTAATTTATAATGTAAGCTATATATGCATACATACATACATATATATATATATATATATATATCTCCAAATTAGTATTTGGCAAATATTTTTAATATAAAATATTTTTACTTATTTGAAAGGCCAAAATTATTAGAAGCAACTTTCTAAACAATTTCATTCTTAAAAATACCCCCAAAATGATGTCATTAGCCTTTTATTTATATTAATATATTTTGGGTTTTTACATGAACTTAAACTCAACCTATGTAACCTCAGGAATAAACCAAGCATTTTAAATAATACTATTTTAGCTGAAATGCTGACTTTAAAATTACCTTTATTCAAATAAACATTTGATAAATGAAAAATATTTCTCTATTTATTTACTTCTCATAAAATATAATGTTAATATCTATACTTGGAATTGATTAAAACTAAACCAAATTACTAATAATAACAGCTTATATTTATGTACAACTTTGTAGCTTTCAAATAATTTTCACAGACTATTTTACCTGATTAATCAATATTAACATGAGTGATATTAAATCTGCATGATTTAAATTTTAGTTGTTATGAGTGGCCTTAACATTTAGTCATAGGACACTAATGGATACATGGAAATAAAAGAAAATTTAATGCTGTAGTTAAGTTATATAATTCAGAAAACTAAACAAATACAAATATCAAAAATCCTTGGCTGAATCATCCATATTTGGATTTATCCAAAGTAAAAAAAGTATAGCACATAACATCTAATATACAGAGCCATATATTTGTTAACATTTCAAATTGCCCTCTTTTGTCTTCTGAAAAGCCCACTGAAACTCAAATATTAAGCAACCTCCTCATTCTCTATGAAAGGACTGATAAGAGGTACCTGAGAGGGACAGTTTGGGGATCAGCACAGCACATTGCAACAACGAGGGGAAAAACTCCCCCAACAAATTCAGTGCTAATCTAGTACAAGCTTTCTATCCTTTTGTAATCAAACATACTTCCCAAATATAGCATTAAAGAAAAAATTTAAAACCATTTCCTAGTGCATTTTTTGTATGTATGTAATTGCTGCTATTCAAACAATATTATTTTCACTACAATCATTTTATTATTTCAAGGATATTTTGGGTTAAATGGGCTTTTGTGGGATGATCTGGGAACCTACTTAAACCACTGCTTTTTCATGAAAATGCATTATACATACAAAATATGTTTACACAAAAAATTTTGGAATATAATCTATTAAGCCCTTCTTGTAACATTCTTTTCCTATATAAAAACCAGTATAATTTCATTAAATTTTCCTGAAACATTTAAGTCTTATAGAGTCATCTGAAAGCATTAATATTGTTTAATATATTTTTGATTTCTAAATAATTTATAGTAGGGTGCTACATATTTATGTAAGCAACATATATGTTAAATCATTTTCAATTAATAACTTGCTAGAAAATGCATACATATAAACACAATCTCAATTAATTACACTTGAATAAGCATGAAAAGTGTGTCAAGTCACAATAACTTTAACTACATGTTTTTATCTTTTACATAACACAAATAGATATTTTACAACTTTGTCCTCGGAATCATGAACTGTGAATCCACATTTTATGTACCCAAAGTAGTGAAATTATGATTATATAAATTCTGTTAATTTATAACATGTGGAGAACATCTCAGAATCTAGAAATTAAAATATTTTAATGGTGGGGTCAATCATATGAGCAGTGTCTATTTGCTTGATCTTAGCACATCTAAGCACTGCAAATGAACTACTTCCATGGGAACCAGTCAGGGAATTTCAGATACTCTACAGCTCATTACAAATTTAACAGCAGCAATACTAAGTATTCATATGGTTCAGATAACACATACAAATATACTCTGCTGAAAATTCACCAGGGAAACAAATTAATAATGTTTCCATCTGTTTCCTGTATATTTTTTATGAAATAAAAAAACCTTATATATATTTATATATACACATATTATAGTTAAAAGAAAAGTTTTTCTTATATGATTGAAATAATCATTCATATATGTCTACCCAAAGGTACATTTTAAACAAAAGAGGTGCAAATTTTAAAAGAAAAGCTTTACCTCCAACATATAGAAGAAAACTGAATAGATTTTAAAGTCTTTAAAATATACCATATACTTTATTCTAGCCAATATACTATTAAGAAGAATGGACAAACCTTTTAATTAATGTAAACACTCAGAATGAACTAAGGCTTGTAAGAAAAACTAAGGATAACAGAAAAGGGCTTTATAAAAAGGGCTATCAGTGAAAAACAGGGATATGACAATTGTTTAAAGTGAGTGAGGTAATGATAATGGACACAGAGTTGGGAAAGAACTGCTCAACCCTTGCTTCTATTTTCTCCACAAAGCAAATATCCTTTTTGATGGAAAGGACAAAATAAAAATTGCTAATATGAAATTGATCACTCAGTATTAAAGGAGCATGTAAGTGTCTTTAAACGGTTCAAGACACCAGGCCCAGATAAACTACTTTCCAGGGTACAGAAAGAACTGGCAGAAGTGATTGCTGAGCTATTGCCAGTGATCTCTGAAAGACTGAAAATCGAGAGAAGTACTGTAGGAATGAAGAATGGCAAAAGAGGAAAGAGAAGAGAGCATGAAAAAAGTCAATGAGTTTGGCTCTGATTCCTAGTAAAATTCTAGTGTAACATATGTAACTGCTGCTGGGTTCATGGGGGCTCGACCCTCTCCCTTTGGGGGAGTCCTAGCTTTGAACTCACAGGCATAGATCAAGTTCATTCCTAGGGGAAAACCTGGCCCTTACAGATAGATATCAGGATTTTTTTCTTGTATTCTCTGGTTCTTTATACCCCAATCCTAGAAAAATTCTGAGAATCACTTAAAGCTTGTATTTGGCTCATCTCTAGGGTTTCCCCAACAAGAGAAACAGAAAGATACTCAATGTAAAATGTAGATCAGGTTTAAGACAGTTTCCTACACACAAAAGAAATACTTAAAACACAAAAGATCCATAAGAACATATTATGGGAATGGGAATTTAAGATCTTCCCTGTCCCTAGGCCCTTTGGTAGGCTTAAGTGCACCTGGAGCCTGTGGAGGGAGGCTTGCTTTTCAGGAGATACTTTTTGGTTGGGCAGTGTGTCAAGAGGGTTGTGACATTCTCTGAGGCAGGAGAAGGCTAGATATACCCTGATGTGAGATTTTGTCTTGGGGCTTACTTTGAGAAGTGTTGTGTGATTTGACCAGATGAGACTCTAGGCAGCTGTCAAGCCCCTCTGGCTTTGAAAACCTAGAGGTTGATGCTTCCCTCTCTGGTAACTGTGACTAGGTATGGATAGTCAGACAGTTGGAAGCCTGTCTGCTTGATCTGTTTCTCTGTCTTCTTGTAACTTGTTTGTATTCTCTAAAGTTCAGGTGCTGACCTTTTCCCCCTGAACTAGGTAAATGACATACGTTTGATTAAAGTAAAATTGTTAACCCATTTTGAGTTGCTTTCCTTTAGAAAAGCAGATCTAAGAACCTGTGTTGGCAGCCACCCTGAGTATGGTGGGGTGCTTGCTGCTACAGTACACATTAACAAATACTTAAACATGAAGCAGTGACTAATAACTACTGCATTATTATACTCTTTTGGGACATTTTTCATTAAAATATCAAAACCTAAGATCTTTTATGAGACTACTAAATCAGTATCTCATTTTCACCTCAGTTTTTCACTGTTTATGCACCTCCTTCAATGTCCACATCTTCTGGCAAGCTACCCCAGGGGTTGGGCTCCTCCTCCTTCTCTCAGTGTTCATCTTCTCCTATGCAATTTGCTACAGCAGTTGTAGGGATCAATTTCTATGATACAGGCAACACTAACTGAAGGATTTAGGAGCTTTTGATGTCTCAAACTCACAAAGGTTGCCTCCAAAGCTACAACCACCCACCTCAAAATTGCTGCTCAGTTACCTAAACTAGGCAAAGGGAAAAAAAAAGTAGAAGAGGCAGCCAGAGCTTTGAGATCACAATTCAGATCCATGTAGATGAGCACGTGCGCAAACATTATTGTGAAAGTAAATGAGGGGGCTATTGCCCACCCCCCGGGAAGTTGCATAGAGAATCCCATATGCTCTGTATGTGTGAGAGAGAGACAGACAGACAGACAGAGACAGAGAGAGACAGACAGAGACAAAGGGAAAAAGGGACAGAGAAAGACAGAGACTGACAGACAGACAGACAGAGAGAAGAAGAAGAAGATGATGATGATGATGAAGAGGAGGAGGAGGAGGAAGAAAAGGAAAGGAAAAGGATTGGGAGAGGAGGAATAGGGAGAGGGATAAGGTGGAGAGGTAACTGTTTCTTAAACTGATGGAGCATTACACTAATATGTATTATTAAAAGGATAGTTTGCAAACATCTAGACAAAGAAGTGGTATTCACAAAGTATAGTGTGATTTGGCAGTCACAAAAGTGAATGTGGTTTTAAGCTACAATAAGATACATATATATGTATTATAAATAATCACTTTATGCTTTATATTGGCTTCATCAATAGTATGTCATACCTGATTAACTTCATGTCCTTTTTGAGGGGGGAGATTTTTTTACTAGTAGCTTTTTTGCCAGTAGTTCAGAGGAATTTTGTGGCTAAAATGTGCCTAGATTTTTAGCAAAGCAATGGGCAATATTTTCCCATATTAATCTTATGGACAAGATGAAGGAATATGGGGTTGAAGATAGTACAGATAATATGGGTTCAGAAATTGCTGAAAATGGCTGAACCAAAAAAGTAGTCATTTAAGGTTAGATATAAACTTGGAAAGAGGGATAGCTAACAAAGTCAGGCGCTATAAACACGTTGAAAGGTTAGAATGCTGGGCTGAATCTAAGAAGATGAAATGTAATAAGGATAAAAAAAAGGTCTCACTATACACTTGAACTTTAAAAAATCTACTTCTTAAGTATAAGATAGGAAAAGTAGTAGTTTGTCTGACAAAGATCTTGTGGTCAAAAAGAGTTAACATGAGAGAGCAATCATAAAATATATTGTTTATCTTATGGTATAGTGTTAAGCACTAAGGAAATTATATCCCTACTATACTCTACCTTGCTCTACTCTTATCTAAACTATTATCTTCAGTTCTGTAAATATCATTTGAGAAATAATAGCGACAACATCCTAGGAAGGGAACCAACATGAAGAAGGATCAATTGAAGGAAATTTAAGTATTTAGCTAGCCAGATAAGAGAAGATAGCTGCCTTCAACTATTTGAAGGGCTTCGATATGAAAGATGTATTAAACTTGCTCTGACTGTTCCCAGAGGGTAGATCTAAAACCAATGGTTAGGCATTGCAAAGAGGCAAATTTAGACTTCACACATGGAAAAAAATCCTAAAATTCAGAGTTATCTTAAAGTGGAACAGACTGCCTTGAGAGGTAGTGGGTTGCCCTTCACTTGCAGTCTTCAAAAAAGGCTGGATTACCATATCATATAGAACGTATTCTTGTTTACGTTTGGTTTGATTAAATGACCTCTTTGGTCTCTTTTAACTTTGAGATCTTTGATGATGCTATATTTTCATATGTGTAAGAAAGATTTTTTTTTTTTCTGGAAGGAATAGGAAGGATGAATTGGAAGGGACAAAGACTGAAAGTGAGAAGATTTATTAGAAAGTTGTTCAGAGTTCAGGTGGCAGATAATGAAGACTTATGTTAAGGGGATGGCATTAAGCATAGAAAATAAGGAAGGAATTTGGGAGATCTTACAGGGGTATAATTAACAGGGTATGGCAAATAACTGTTATGGTAAAATGGGGTTGGGGAGATGAGGAAAAGGGAAAAATAAAAAATAACACCATGATTACAAACATAGAAGGAAGAATGGATTAATGTAGCATGTTTAAGGAGAAAAATAAAAAATTTACTTCTGTACATATTTACTCTGAGATATTGCAGGGAAATATACATGGAGACAAACTCTAGGTAGATAGAGAGGTGTGTATAAAACTCAGAAAAAAAAAAGGTCCCAATAAGAGAGGGATTCTTTTATATCATCTATATAGCTGCATAGCATTTAAGGCTATGGGACTGAATGTGATTATCAATTGTGGGAGAAGTAATACCTAACATGTAGACTAACCTCATTTTTCCTTAAAAGTTATTGAAACCACACTCAGTCCTTCAACATAGCTTCCTGGTACCCTAAGTACAAAATCCAGTCCATAAAGAAACAAGAAGTTGGTCTTTCTCAGGCTTGATTGGTTAGCCACTATGGCCAATACAAAGGCAAGGAACCTGTTTTCAACTGAATTAGCAGTGTCTCCTGATGAATAACCCTTTTATACCATGGCTAAGTAAACCTCCTTTCGATAACTGAATCAGAATTATTTAAGTGGGGGAAGAGAGATGCAAAGGAAGGTAAGTTCCTGGTTGTTTACATGAGTGGTGGTTTTTTGTGGGTTTTTTTTTTTTTTTGATGCTTCCAGCAGTGCTGGCTACACATAGTAAAGTGGTGCCTATTACTCCAGGAAAATCAGAGAGTAAATTTTCTGTGAACATTCCATAACTAGAGGCAACAGTGAAAGTGTCTTTAAAAATCATCCCTTGGAGGGGCGGCTAGGTGGCGCAGTGAATAGAGAACCGGCCCTGGAGTCAGAAGGACCTGAGTTCAGAGCCGGCCTCAGACACTTAATCCACACAAATAAAAAACCTAGCCGTGTAACCTTGGGCAAGTTACTTAACCCCAATTGCCCTAAAGGGGCGGCTAGGTGGTGCAGTAAGTAAGAGCACCGGCCTCAGAGTTGGGATGACGGGAGATCAGATCTGGCCTCAGAAAATGAGCACCCACGCATAAATAATGACTAGCCGTGTAACCTTGAGCAAGTTACTTAACCCCAATTGCTTAAAAAAAAAATCATCCCTTGGTATTTAGTGGGCTTGCTATTTTGGGATGGGGGGGCGGTAAGACAAAGAGGGGGAGAAAAATTATAACTCAGAATCTTGTTGAGAATGAAAAATAAATAAATATATATTTTAAAAGAATCAACTTAAATCTCACCTTCTGCAAGAAGCCTTACTTACACCTACCCTTTCCATCCAACCCTTCTATTACTGGTGGCCTCCCTCTGACGCTCCCTTCTATATGCACCGTACACATGGTGTTATATATATATATGTGTGTGTGTGTGTGTGTGTGTGTGTGTGTGTGTATGTGTGTGTGTGTGTGTGTATACATATATATATAAACCATCCCTTGAAAATAAGTGCTGTTAATTGTCATTGTCAATTATTTGCATAATTTTTTAATTTAAGGACAATTGTGATTTCCAGACTCAGCTATTTTAGGTCTGTAAAATCTCCAAAGACTGCAATTATGAGACTGTCTAAGAATGGTTCTGAATGAATTGTTCACTATTCTTTAGTATGGGAGGCCCTGGCTCTTGGTCAAGACACGCTGAGTAAACAGACTGATGTTTGATATTGAACTCATGAATAGAACAGGCTGCACACAAGTGACTTTTTAGTAACCTTACTATGGATGACCCTGACCCAAGATAAATCTAGGTGACAAAGTCACAAGTGTCATTATCTATGCTATAGTCCTAATGTTCTTGGTGCCACTCCTGTTCAATCACTGCTTTATATTGGGAGAACCACTAAAGACTATAAAGATTTTGCATGACCCATGACATGGATCAGATCTGGAAGATTCAGAACTTCCTCTTTCTCAGTGGCCTCTTCAGGTACCATAGGTTTAATGATTAAATCTATGCAAATGTCACCTAGATCAATATGTTCAGCCCTGTTCTCCTTACTGAGCCCTAGTTCCAAACAGACAACTGCCTTTTGACATTCTAAAATGTATCTTATAAATGTCTCAAACTCAGTCTGTCTAAAACGAAACTCATTATATTTCCCCTCAAACCAATCCCTCATCCAAATTAGTCTACTAGTGTTTGAGAGAAACCATTCTTCTAGTCACCCAGGTTTGTAACCTCCCTAAATTTCACTGATTCCATACATTCAATCACCCTCCCTTCCGTTATAAAACCACCACTCCAGTTCAAGTCAACATGGTGCCTTGCCTGGACTGTTGTAATATCCTCCTAGTTGGTCTCCCTGACTCAAGTCTTTTCAGTACATTCTTAAAGGAGCTGCTACGGTGATTGTTCTAAAACGTAGGTATGATCAAGCTACTTACCCACATGACTCCTGGGCTTGTCTAGGATCAAACACAATCACCTGTGTTGTATTTCAAGCTCTTTAAAAATTTTACAGTCTTCTTATTCTCAGCTCTTCTCCATGTCCTCTATCATGCAGCCACATTGGCTTCTCATTTCTTATACATGATACTATCTACTACCTACAAATTTTTGCCCCAAGCTTTCTCTGACTCTCCTTTCCTTTATCTCTTGGGCCCTTTGATTTCCTTCAAGACTCAGTTTAGGAGTCATTTTAACTGTCATCTTTCTGTCTCTTCTAGCTGCTAGTACCTTCCCCTTCAAGGTTTCTTTATGTCTCTTTCCTTACATCTTCCTTATATTTACCTTCATATGTGCATACTGTTTCCTCTGACGAGATAATAAGCCTCTTGAAGGCAGGAACTGTTTTAAAGTTTTATTTAAATCACCAGTACTGAACATGGTGATGATGGTGTCTGAAATATTAGGTGCTTAAGAAATACTTATTGACTGGTAGTGCATCCAAAAAAGTTACACTATATTTGGTATATACTTATTTATGGACATATTATCTACTGTAATACATATGCATTTTTAGGGAAAGGATTTTTTTTTTCATTTTTGTCTCTGTGTCTTCAGTGCCTAACAGTGCCTGCACATAGTAGAGCTCTTTGAGGAAAAAAGACAGTCTCTACTGTTGTATCTGTATCTCCAGTGCTTATCACAGTGCCTAGCACATAATAAAGGTCTTAATAAACACTTCTTCATTTATTCCTGAGGGAATGCCAATATAAAAGAAGAAAGATGGGAGATAGAGTATATTATATAAGTAACAGCAAGAAAGCCAGTTTGCCTGGACTAAGCAGGTACTAAAACCTTTAAATGGCAGCACCAAGACTGTAAGTATATAGCTTTTTTTTTTTTTTACTATGCTAAGCTATTTGCAAAGCTTCTCTATGAAGGGTTGACAAATATCAGTATGCCATTCATTATTTGCTTATAAGCATAAAGGTTAAGCATACCAACATGAGGAATCCTATACAATACCTTTTCATGACAGGGAAGTAATAAACGCCTTGTGCCCAATGAGAAATGTCTCCTCTTCTCCTTTGCCAACACAGCTCATGTTAGTGAAGGGAAAGTTCTTCCACATTTGAGTAAACTTTTTTTCCTCTCCCCCACAGAATTTATTTACTTATTTTTAGCTTTCAACATTCATTTCTACAAGATTTTGACTTACAAATTTTCTCCCCATCTCTCCCCTAGCCCCCACCCCAAGATGGCAAACATAGTGAATAGCCCTGCCCTCTCTTATATACCCTTGTCCCCTTTCCCTCCTTCCCCCTTACTTTTTTGTAGGGCAAGATGGATTTCTATACCTTGAGTCAATGTTTAAGGCAATGTTAGGGATCAAAACAAATTGGCAACAATAAGTTTTATATACATATCAAATATATTCATTTTTTCTTTAAGAAAAGTTTCACATTTAAACAATTCTATCACATGTATTGCCATATACTATAACTTCTAGAAGTCCTTGTATAAGTATAATATATGATTTTTAAAATTTGGTTTTCATCATTTTATACCTATCATATTGGTTAAAATGCTAAAAGGGGAAAGTGACAAATGTGGATATGGGAAAATTAGGACACTAATTCACTGTTGGTAGAACTGATTCAAACATTTTAGGGTACAATCTGGAATTACCCCAAAGAGTTATAAAACCCTATATACCATTTGGCCCAGAAATACCACTATTAGTTCTGTTTTCCAAGGTGATTATGGAAAAATGAATACATATATATGTGTGTGTGTGTGTGTGTGTGTGTGTGTGTGTGTGTGTGTGTGTGTGTGTATACATTCTAAAATGTCTGTAGTGGCTCTCTTTGTGGTGGCAAAGAACTGGAAACTGAAAGGACGTCCCTCAGTTGGGGAATGGCTGAACAAGTGTGGCACATAACTGCGCTAAAAGAAGTCATGAGCTGGTTGATTTTAGAAAAGACTTGTGCGAAATAATGAAGAGTAAGATTAGCAGAACCAAGAGAATGTTCTGGACAATAATAGCAATAATATTGTTCTAAGTACAATTTTGAACAAAATCATTTTGAGTATTACAAATAATTCAATTAAACTACAAAGTAGCTATGAAGGAAGATACATCCACATCTGGAGAAAGACCTGAAAAATAGAAGCATGTATAGTGTGGTTTTACAAATATACATATGTATACACATACACACACATTATATATATACACACACACATTTTGTGTCTAATGGTAGCCTCTAGGGTGAGGTGGGGAAGGAGGGAGGAAAAAAGTACACAGCAGAAAACAAAAGAAAATTTAGAAGGAAGCACAAAAAAGCAGGGTAGCTTTGAAAATGATGTCTTTTTATGTTGTATTGTGGATATATGGAAATGTTCTTTTCTTTGGTATTTAAAAAAAAATTGTATCTATGATTTCATGAACAAAGGGAACTCCCAGGTGAAGAAACTCCCTCTACTGGTGTCAATTGGAATCTATTCTGCTATTTATTGTATGAGAGCTACCTAAGAGTACTGAGAGGTAACAGGACTTGCCCAGGGTCAATATTTATCAGAGGTAGGATCTGAATCCATATTCTCCTGACTGGCTGACTATCCAGAATGCCATGGTGCTTCTCCATCAATCTATCAACAACCTTTTCTAGTTGCCCACCAAATATCTGTTTGAGGAATGTCAGGTTAAAGAATAAACTCCTTATTCCCAAGGATCTTATATTCTATAAGGGAAGACTCTGTGTGTGTGTAATTATATATGTATATATATGTATATATGAAATAAAAATTAGTTAAATATGAAGTACTTTGGGACAAAGAACACTAGCATTTGTGGGGAGGGATCAAGAAAGACTTCATGAAGATGATGTTTGAACTTCAACCTGAGAAAGGGCTCTGTGAAGGAAAGATAAGAAAGCATTTTAAGAATGTGAGATGGCTAGTACAAAGATGCAGAGAAAAGAAAGACAAGAAATTCATGCGTGGGGAACAGAAAGACAATAAATATATGTTGGCATGTATGTATATATAAATGTACATATGCATATTTATATATGTAAAATTATGGTATATTCTATATGTGTATGAATATACAGAATAAGGACAATGAGAATAAAGACAAATGAATACAAAGTTGTTAAATACAAGGCATTTTAAGAGAAAGGGCACTAGCAGTTGGGGGAATCAGGAAAGACATCCTGTAAAAGGTGGTGCATGAGTTTCATCTTGAAGAAAGAGCTGCAGGTGAAAAGGAGGAGGAGAAGCAGTACAGTAGTGTCATGAAAACAAAGAAAGGAGAGATACAGGAGGAAAGGATGGTCAATAGTGTCATATACAATAGAGAGCTGATGAAGGATGAAGATTGAGAAAAAATCATCATATTTGGTAATGAAGAGATCATTGGTAAATTTGTGAAGATCATTTTCAGTTGAATGATGTCAGAAGCCAGAATGCAAAGGGCTTAGGAATGACCAAAAATAGAGATGAATGTGGACTATTTTTTCAAGAATACTGCATAGATATTCACTGGCATCAATGCAAAAATGTGTCTAATAAGGTATTGTATTAAGTAAAGATGATGCCCTCCAAAATAAAAGAAAAAGATAAAGTTCTTTATGCCTATATTCTGTCTGCTAATTAAGTAAACCTGAGGGATATAGAAAAAGTATTGTGAATGTAGAGAAACTCCTTTTCTAGTTAAGTATGGAGCAGAGAATGGTTCTTTACAGCTTAGAATACATAGAAAAGAAAAGATCAGCTATAGATACCGCAATGGTATTTTAAAATAAATTTTTATCATTATTTTTATATCACCAGAATTTTTTTGTTAGAAGATCATTAAAAGACTTGAAGGGATATAAAAGAATATGAAGGGGGCAGCTAGGTGGCACAGTGAATAGAGCACCAGCCCTGCGGTCAGAAGGAACTGATTTCAAATCTGACCTCAAACACTTGACACTTACTAGCTGTGTGGTCCTAGGCAAGTCACTTAACCCCAATTGCCTCACCAAAACACACACACACACAAAACCCAAACCCCCCAAACAAATAAAAAGAATGTGAAGGATCTATGATTTTGTTATCATGAGATATACTAGAATATGAATTACCTATCATTTTGTTACCAAGGGTTCTCCTGCTGTAAGAACTCAGGTGACCAACAGATTGATTGAAACCCATCTAAGACTTAGTAGTTAAGTCCTAGGTTAAAGAGGTTAAGTGACATCCCTGGGGTCACTAGCTAGTTCTGCATGTGAAATTAAAAGCTTGGGCTTCCTAAATCTAAATCTAGTACATTATCCTGTAAATGAGAACCTTGCCTCTTTCTAGGACTCCATCATTTGGAATTTACAGGGAGGCAATGTTTAAAGGAAAGGAGAAAACGACAAGCATTGCAGATAATGTTGAGTTTCATAAAACAAAGTGGAAAATTCATGGTCCTGTTTTCTCTTGCACATTTTGAAATTAACAACTGAGAACAAAACACAGGACACATGGCTGATAAAAGCAAAAATTCTGTCATGCCTACTCTCTGGATATAAAGACCAATTTAAAAACAGGAGTTGGGTAAAAATGTTGCAATTACTTCCCATGATAAACAAATGGAATATAAACTGCTGATCCTTTTTTCCATGAGGTACCTGTCCACTCTGAAAATGAAAATTTACAGAGTGGCTGAGGCCACTGAGTAGCAACAAATTATACTTTATCTACCACAATGTGATGGTGATGCACCATAGTGGAAGTTTATCACAATAACTAGGCAAAGAGAAGAAAGGAAAGTGGAATGGCAATAGATGAATTGAAGTACCAGCAGTGTCTTCATCTCTAAAATGGATATGATCATAACTTGTCCTAGTGGTTTCAGAGAAATACTAAAAAATAAAGTAACAGAAATAAAAATGTTAAACCCACATTATTATCAGCACTTTATCTGGTGAAATAAAATGATTGCTCCAAGGTGCACTGATAAATTAGTTTTCCCATCCACTCTCTAATCTAGCCCTATTAAAAAGTTATCAGATAGCTTCTTGCTAATCCTGTCTTACTCTTGTTTCAAAATGATCCTACAACTAGATTTCAGGCTGACCTATCCTTAGGTATCATGCCTAATATCTTCAGGAAGTTTAATATTAATTTGAACAAAACTACATAAAATTATCATTTTAATGACCATTTTTGTCTAGTACATTAATATGATGAAACAATATTAGGTATCCCCAAAATATAACAGCTCCTTTACGTCATTGCACCTTCTACTTATATCGATAATGGCTACCATGACTATCATAAGGTACTTTTAAAACATGTTTCTCCATTTAATGCTTTTTTAAAAGTGATCACTTTGGTGCAACAATTAAGGGACTTTTCTGGTGTCATTTTTGCCATTTTCACAGTAAAAATTATTTGTTAATATTTAAATACATTTTCCTATATATTCTAGATATGTCTCGTAAAATAAGTGTTGAAAACAAATTAGAACTACAATGCAAATAAAATCAAATATGTGATACAGACAGTAGATATGTGGTTTGTTTTTTTTCCTAAAGTAGGGTAAAGTTTTCTAATATAAAGAAGAAAATTAAAATATTTGGAGTGGCTTTCTAAGAAAGTAAGACATTTTTTCTCTATGGAATAAAGAGATACGAGAAATGAAATCTTACTAAGAATATTTTTGTTAAAATTATCATCAAATTAGCTTGTTAGAAGTTCCTTTTCTTTTCGAGTTAACATCTAGATAAGAACATATTAGCATAATTTTGAAGAATCAGAAATTTATGGCAACTAGTTCAAGAAATAAGTAAGTTGAATTGCCTAATTCAACATATATTTCAAACACTGCTCACTACCAGAATCATTATTCTAGTTATACCTTTCCTTAGTCAAAGAAAAACCAAATTCATGATCTGAGAGGAGGAAGAAAAACATACAATCTAAACTATCAACAATGGTAGAGCCATGGTTTGCTTAATGTTTAAGTAATATTTCTGTTAGCTTTGAGAAATGATCATGGCACCAACTTTGAACATCTTGTTCTATAAGAAGCCAGGATGGCACAAGGAAAATGCCAGTGGAGAAAGAACACAAAACATTATATAATTATAGCAAATATATAACTATGAAAACTAATTTTAAAACATACAACAGATATTTTGTAGGATTAAGAATATAATAATTGTGTTTTGCTTTTGAAGTTTTACAGATTCTGTTTTTAAAACACTGCTCACAATAACAGGTTTTATACAAATAACA
This sequence comes from Gymnobelideus leadbeateri, assembly GCA_011680675.1. NCBI lineage: Eukaryota > Metazoa > Chordata > Mammalia > Diprotodontia > Petauridae > Gymnobelideus > Gymnobelideus leadbeateri. The sequence goes on along the minus strand of WOXC01007476.1, from coordinate 29,112 downwards.
GAATTTTTACAAAAAGAATTTAAGTTCAATTTGCTATATCATACCTTAACCATATCTGGAAATAGATGCAAATTAACATTACAGCACATTTAAAGTCAACTCTAAAAAGGCACACACATATCTGAATCTTGCAATAATCTGAGTCAAAGAAATGTCTGTTATGACTAATATGCATGCTGATATTTTAATGAGAGACATACTTGAAGATAAAGTGATACAAAGAATAAATGTTCTGTTGGAAATTTAAGCCTTATGTGATATATTAGTACAATAATTTGTTAGAAACAGAAAACATTTCTAACAGAAGCTGTTCAGGTCATGTTTTCTTATTTTAAAATATTCCTCTGGTGTGATCCCAAGAGAATTTGAGAACAGCATATAAGGAGTATGATTTTACTGTACACAGTGCTCTAAGCGATAATAATAGTTTCTTGCTAAGTCTAATATAAGACATAGACATTCTGTTAACAAATATCAGTTGGTTGATCTAGAAGATAGGACATAGAAATAAGACGGTCACGTCCAATTCCACATGGATTCTCAGCTCAGATCCTGGTTTTTGCACAGTTTACCTTGCGAACATGATCCGAGTGACATTTCACAAATTCCTGGATAAATGTTGCTACACTCTGCCAGCAGAGAGACAGGCTATGTCATGCACAGATCAATAATAGCACCGTGTTTCATCAGCCTCAAAATCAAAAGTGCTTCATCTGGCAAAAGCCATGGCCCTTGAGAATCTGACATATATAAACTGAATACTCTACAAGGGATGTCTACTATACAAACTTCTGAGGTAAAGCATCATGCAATTTCACAATGAGTCAGAATAACAAAAGTAGTTTTTAAATCTGTTACTTCTAGAGGAGCGAATACAAGTTACCTAGGGACTACTTAATAAAGGAAATTAAGCTCTTTGTAAATTAAGCTATTAACATAAATTAAGCTATTTTTAAATTCCATATAGTTCCTGACTGAAAATATGAACTCAGTAAAATTTAAATGTACTTTATGAATAACTATTATGTGCCAATGGATAGAATTCCCAGATTGTGTGCATAGTATTACAGGAAACATAAATCTACATAACATATAACATATTTACTGTTATTTCATAACCTTATATTCTTGTTTTAATTTCAAAGTTCTGACTCTCTCTTTTAAGAAGTTCATATGTACTTGAAACTCTTAGGTTAAACATATATGATTTAATACCCACACCAAAGATTTTTGATGTAGTAACTTCTTTGTGGAGGGTTTTGTTGCTCTTATGTTTTTGGTTCTTAATTTCAGTCTGACATTCGGGTAATATCAGATAGAAACGGGATTCAATTCAATAAAGATCACCATGCACTAGGGTATATAAAAGTTTAGCAAAGACATAGCTCAAATCCTCCTCTCATAAGGTTTCTAATCTTGTTGGGGGAATAAGACACATATAGATAAATATAATCTAATGTTTAAATAATTCTGTGATCTCAGCTACATGGACATTCCTTGAAACGATGCATGTAACAATCTATCTATGGATACAATGAGACTCATTTTCACATCCTCTCACAATTCACCACAGGGAGTACATTTCATGTGCTGGTGGTTTTCCTTGATTATTCTGCACATCCTGAAGATACCAATGGAGAACAGTTATTCCTTGCTCTCAACACAACAGGTCCATCTTGTTTTCCAATCATATGTTTCTTTGTTGACATTTTTTACTCCAATTCTTTGTAGGCCCTTTGCTGTTGTTGCAGCCTGCTCACACCCATCACGAGCTTCTCCATTACCTTCTGAGTAACACTAATAATTAACAGAGTAATCAGGGATGTGCTCATATAGATGACCATAATGCAAAGCAATACACAGAGAAGTCCTTAACAAAGTGCTATATATCTTGGAGAAAGGTAGTAAGAAATAGAGGATGTGCAAAGGGAGTGCTGGGAGGTAGAGGGGAAATGGGGAGCAAGAAGTTCCAATTCATGGGAAACAAAGGCAAAAAACCAGAAGGCAAGGAATGAGCCTAAGACTATGTATGGAGGACATTAAGGTAACGAGTGGGTTGTAGTAAGAGATAATATAGGACAAAGAAATGGGAACAGGTTGTGGTGTACCTTGAATGCAAGGATGTAGACTTAATTTGACAGGCAGATGGAAACTATTAAAATTTCCCTAAATTCTGGACAAGTATATTTTGAGCTTAGAGATTATTTTGACTTTAGCAGTAACTGGATATGATTAGTAAGCAAGGCAGGCTTAAATTGAGGTGGTAAATTTTCAATCATGCTTCTGGTACCTATTAATCCAAATCAGCAGATTTTTTAAACTAATCAACTCTCTTCTTAAGTACAAAACTTTGTTGTTAGGCTTCAAGGGAGAAATATACAATTACAGAATTTAAGGAATTTATAATGATTCTCATTTGCCTGTAAGATTTAAGGTGCCCCCACAAACCATATATATTTTTACTATCCTACATTATCTCCCATTAAACCCCTCTAACTGTTAATATCCCTGTCACTATTCATTTCATTCCTACCTTCTGTTTTTTGCTCCTTTGGTTCCCACCATGTGCAAGTATCTTTCTTCTTCCTCAATGACCTACTTCAAGGCACAAGGAACTTTGTTTTGAACTTCCTTCATGAATATATTATTTTATGTCTTATCACCCAAATATACTATAAGATACTTGAGGGTAGGACCTGGACTATGTCTTAGCTAAACATTTTATATCCCCCAGTGGTACTGTTGAACTGATTCTAACTCCACACAACACAGCTTTTCAAACAATATTTAAAAGAAACTAAATCTATACTCTACATTTTGGGCAATTTATTATAAATTAACTTGGCAATTTATTATATACAAAATTGGGCTCTCTAAATATTCCTTGAAAGTAAACCTTGTTTTGTTTTCTGACCAGAGTGAAAGGTTCCTAGGGTGAAAGGGTAATGAAGGAATGTTTTATATGCTACTGTATATTCACTATAGTGCTTGGTTTAACATTAAGCATAGAGCTAAATTTCAATAAGCGCATATTGAATTGAACTGCAGAGTAATCTTACAGTTTGCTTTAAATATAACTTTAAATGCACACACATGCTTAGGTAGTTAATGGGAAACATCATAATCTGTAATTCTCATTTCTCTATTATTAGCAAAGAAACCTGGGTGATCTTTGGTGATCAGTTTTTTTCATTTGTAAAACACATGTTTACACTAGATTTTTAAAGCTCCAATGTGCAATGCTATTATGCACTGATAAAATAATATTCTAATTTGATTCACAAATTATTTGGAATGCAATAATACATGTTAGGCTTAATTAATTGATTGATAGGCTTAATTAATAATTAGGCTTAATTAATTAATAATACATGTTAGGCTGCAAGGCTTAAAGTATTACGTAATGTTAGCTATTTAAAATGAGTTAAGCTGTTGACTGGTGTCTGCTTCATTTGCAAATTCATAAACTAATTTAAGGCCATTTTTCAGTATAGATGCTATATCAACATAATATAGCCTTTCTTCTAAATAAAGTATTTTTTTATTGTACAGTACAGAAACTAACTTAGCAAAATGGCTGTCATCCTCTTAATCATAAATATTGAGGACTAGACATCACATTACAGATTCTTAAAGGTTAAGAAATTTATTCTGGTATAACATTTTTATAAAAAGTGAATTAGCAATGATTTTATTAAATCCACCCAATTTCATTAAACTTTGTTATTTTAAGGTTTAATAGTATTTTTCCAATTATATGTAAAGATAATTTTCACCATTCATTTTTGTAAGATTTTTGAGTTCCAAATTTTTCTCCCTCCCTGTCTTCCCCCATCACGCCCCAAGAAAGCAAGCAATCTGATATAGATTACACATGTATAATCATGTTAAACATATTTCCACATTAGTTATATTGTGAAAGAAGAATCAGAACAAAAGAGAAAAACCACAAGAAAGGAAAAACATAAACAAGTGAAAACAGTATGCTTCTATCTTTATGCAGACTCCATAGTTCTTTCTCTGGATGTGGTTATCATTTTCCATCATGAGTCTTTTGGAATTGTCTTGAATCATCATATTGCTGAGAAGAGCTAAGTCTATCATAGTTAATCGTTGCACAGTATTACTGTTACTATGTACAATGTTCTCCTGCTTCTGCTCGCTTCATTTAGCATTAGTTCATGTAAGACTTTCCAGGTTTTTCAGAAATGTGTCTGTTCATCATTTCTTATACCACAATACTATGCCATTATGTTCATATACCCACAACTTGTTCAGCCATTCCCCAATTGATGGGCATTCCCTTCAATTTTTAATTCTTTTTCATCACAAAAAGAGTTGCTGTAAATATTGCACATGTGGGTCTTTTCCACTTTTAATGGTCTCTTTGGGATACAGACCTAGAAGTGGCATTGATGGATAAAAGGATAAAAGGGTATACACAGTTTTATATCATGTTTTCTTCCAAATTGCTCTCCAGAATGGTTCCAAATTGTTCTTGAGAGTTGCTAGATCAGTTCACAACTCCACCAACAATGCATTAGTGGTCCAATTTCCCCACGTTTTTCTAACATTTATCATTTTCCTTTTCTGTCATACTACCTAATCTCATAAATGTGAGTTGGTACCTGAGAGTTGTTTTAATTTGCATTTCTTTAATCTATAGTGATTTAGAGCATTTTAAAAAATGATTATAGATAGCTTTAATTTCTTCAGCTGAAAATCACCTGTTCAAATCCTTTGACCATTTGTCAGCTGGGGAATGACTTGTATTCTTAAAAATTTGATTCAATTATCTATATATTGAGAAATGAGGCCTTTATTTGAATTGGTGGCTATAAAAACTTGCTTCCCAGCTTTCTGCTTTTCTTCTAATCTTGGTGCTTTGGTTTTGTCTGTGCAAAGACTTTAATTTAATGCATTTTTATCCATTTTGTATTTCACGATGTTCTCTATCTCTTATTTTGTCATAAATTCTTCCCTTCTGCATAGATCTGACAGATAAATGATTCCTTGCTCTCCTAATTTGTTTATGGTATCACACTTTGTGTCTAAATCATGTACCCATTTTGACTTTATCTTGATATGGTATGTGAGATGTTGATCTATACATAGTTTCTACCCTATCATTTTCCAGTTTTACCAGTATTTTTTGTCAAATAGTGAATTCTTATTCAAGCAGCTGGAGTCTTTGGGCTTATCAATAAATTATTACAGTCATTTACTACTACATCTAGTGTTCCTAATCTTTTCTACTGATCCATCACTCTTTTGTTGGCCAGTACCAAATAGTTTTGATGAATGCTGCTTCATAATATAGTTTTAGGTCTGATACAGGTAGGCCGACTTCCTTTGCATTTTTTCATTAATTACCTTGATATTTTTGTTCTTGCAGATGAATTGTTATGATTTTTTCTAGCTCTATAAAATAATTTTTGGTTGTTTGATTGGTATGGTACCGAACAAGTAAATTAATTTAGGCAGAATTGCCATTTTTATTATATTAGGTTGACCTACCCATGAGCAACTGACATTTTTCTGTTTAAATTCTGACCTTATTTTAGATGTTTAGGTCTGACCTTATTACGGCGAAGTGTTTTTTAATTGTGTTCATATATGAGTTAGATCTATTAGATCTGTTTAGATCTGATCTTATTAGTGTGAAAACTGTTTTTAATTGTGTTAATGTATGAGTTCTAACTCACACCCATAACTCACTTAATCTCTCTGAGAATTTAGATGCTATACCACTTGGTACCTATATAGTCCTGGATGTGTTTTGGCAGGTGGATTCCCAAATATTTTATACTGTTTACAGTTATTTTAAATGAAATTTCTTTTTTCAGCACTTGCTGCTGGGTTTTGTTGGTTATATATAGAAATGCTGATGCTTTATGTGGGTTTATTTTATATCCTACAACTTTGCTAAAGGTGTTAACTGTTTCAAGAAGTTTTTTAATTGATTCCCTAAGTATACCATCATATCATCTACAAAGAGGGATAGCTTTGTTTTCTAATTGTCTATCTTAATTCCTTCACTTTCTTTTTCTTCTCTTATCACCAAAGCTAACATTTCTAGAACAATATTGAATAATAGTAATGATGGGCATCCTTGTTTCACTCTTTATTTTATTGGAAATGCATCTAGCTTATCTTCATTACATATAATAATTGCTGATCTTAGATAGATGCTACTTATCATTTTAAGGAAAACTCCATTTACTCCTATGCTGTCTAGTGTTTTTAACTGGAACAGATGCTATATTTTGTCAAAAGCTTTTTCTGCATCTATTCAGATAATCATATGATTTCTGTAAGCTCTGTTATTTATATGGTCAATTATGCTGAGAGTTTTCCCAATATCGAATTAGCCATGAATTCCTAATATAAATCCCACCTGGTCATAGTGTATATTATCCTTGAGATAAATTGCTAAATTTTATTTAAAATTTTTGCATCGGGGGCGGAGCCAAGATGGCAGAGTAGAAACAGCACTTCAAAGGTGCTCTCTCCCACACCACTTCAAAATCATGTAAAAGGGGACTCTGAACAACTTCTGGAGCTCCAGGACCCACAGAACGACACAGAGAAGCTAACCTCCTGCTGAGGACAGCCCAGCAGCCCTGAAGGGAGCAGCCAGCACAGCATGCTGGGAGCCAACAGAGCAGCATGCTGGGAACCGACAGCACAGTGCTCTAGGAGCCAAGCCCAGGCCTGCATGAGCTGAGGTTTTAGCCCCAGGGCAGCCGGGCCAGCAGCCAACTGGAGGGACCCCAGAACACCAGCAGCTGTGGTGATTCCAGAATTATCAACACAGATATGCCTAGGACAAAGTGAGAGGTTAGTGCCCTATGGACTTTGGGACCAGTATTTGGGGAACTTGTCGGCTTCCTCCCCTGGGGGCTAGAAGCCACTGAGTAGACAGCTTCAGTGGCAGCTTCAGCTCCTGGCCTGCGAAATGTAGGGGAATCCAGGGATCAGTCATGGAGGGTAATCCGTCTTGCTTTAACGACCCTGGATCTGGATTGAGGTCTGGGGTGGAGGTCTTGGGGTAGGTATCCAGCTTGCCAGAGCATGTGGAGGCTTCACAGAGGCCACCCAACTAATACATCCGGAAGTTGAGAAGACCCCAACATTTCAGACGGAAGCTCCCCTGTCTGGTGGCAGAGTCCTACTGCAGCAACAAGCCCAAAAGTCAAGTAATTAAGTGGCAACATGCACAGGCAAAGGAAACAAATTAAACAGAAAAATTCAACATTAGACTCCTATTTTGGGGGCAAAGAGGATTGCAGCATGGAACAAGAGGAGGACTATGAGGTCATAAACCCTGCACCAAAAGCCCCAAATAAAAATATGAGCAGGTTACAGGAGATAGAGGACCTTAAGAAGGATTTTAAAAATCAAATAAGAGAAGTGGAGTAAAAATTGGGAAGAGAAATGAGGAGGATGCAGGAAAAGTATGAAATGAGAGTCAACAGCCTGACGGAGGAAAATAACACCTTAAAAAATAGACTAACTCAAATGGCGAAGGAGGCTCAAAAGGGCAATGAGGAGAAGAATGCCTTAAAAAGCTGAATTTGACAGATGGAAAAAGAATCTCAAAAGCTCACTGAGGAGATTCATTCCTTCAGAGTTAGACTGGAGCAAATGGAAGCTAGTGACTTTATGAGAAATCAAGATTCTGTTAAACACATGCAAACAAATGAAAGAATAGAAGGCAATGTGAAATATCTCATGGGAAAAACCACCAATCTAGAAAATAGATCCAGGAGAGATAATTTGAAAATTATTGGACTACCTAAAAGCCATGATCAAAGAAAGAACCTAGAAATCATCCTTCAAGAAATTCTCAAGGAAAATTGCCCTGATGTTTTAGACCCAGAGGGTGAAATAGAGATTGAAAGAATCCACCAATCGCCCCCTGAAAAGGATCCCAAAAAGAAAACTCCTAGGAATATTATAGCCAGGTTCCAGAATTCCCAGATCAAGGAAAAAATACTACAAGCAGCCAGGAAGAAACAATTTCAATACTGTGGAAACACAGTCAGAATGGCATAAGACCTGGCAGCTTCTACACTGAGGGACTGAAGGGAATGGAATATGATATTCCAGAGGGCAGAGGGTGGGGGGCAGAGCCAAGATGGCGGAGTAGAAACAGCATTTCCAATGTGCTCTGCCCCACACAAATTTCAAACAATGTGAAAGGGAGCGCCGAACAACTTCTGGAGCCACAGCACCCACAGAACGGCACAGAGAAGCTAACCTCCTGCTGAGGACAGCCCAGCAGCCCTGCAGGGAGCGGCCAGCACAGCGCTTTGAGAGCAGGCAGCACAGCGCACTGGGAACCAACAGCGCAGCCCACAGAGCCGAGCCCAGGTCCACGGTTTTAGCCCCAGGGCGGCCGGGCCTTCAGCCGGCTGGTAGAACCCCAGAACACCAGCAACTGTGGCGATTCCAGAATTATCAGCACAGATATGCCTAGGACAAAGTGAGAGGTTAGTGCCCTATGGACTTTGGGACCAGTATTTGGGGAACACGTGGCTTCCTCCCCTGGGGGCAAAAAGCTGCTGAAGAAACAGCTGCACAGAAGCCATTTTGCAGCGTCAGCAGTGGCTCTAGCTCCTGGTCTGCGAACTGTAGGAAGATCCAGCAATCAGTCTGGGGTTAATCGCTTTTGCTTTAAACTGCCTGGATCTGGATTGTGGTCTGGGGGGGAAGTTGGGGTGGGTATCCAACTTGCCAGAGTGGGTGGAGGCTTTACAGAGGCCACCCAACTGGCGGAAGTTGTGAAGACCCCACGTTTGGGCGGAAGCTCCCCTGTCTGGTGGCAGAATCCTACTGTGGCAACAAGCCCAAAAATCAAGTAATTAAGTGGCAATATGCCTAGGCAAACGAAACAAAATAAACAGAGAAGTTCAACATTGGACTCCTATTTTAGGGGCAAAGAGGCTCAAAGCATGGAGGAGGACTGTGAGGTCAGAACTCCTGCACCAAAAGCCCCAAATGAAAATACAAGCTGGCTAAAGGCCATAGAGGACCTTAAGAAGCAGATAAGAGAAGTGGGGGAAAATTTGGGAAGAAAAATGAAAAAGATGCAAGAAAAGTATGAAATGACAGTCAACAGCCTGACTGAGGAAAATAACACCTTAAAAAATAGACTAACTCAAATGGCAAAAGAGGCTCAGAAAGGCAATGAGGAGAAGAATGCCTTAAAAGTCGAATTTGCCAGATGGAAAAAGAATCTCAAAAGCTCACTGAGGAGATTCATTCCTTCAGAGTTAGACTGGAGCAAATGGAAGCTAGTGACTTTATGAGAAATCAAGATACTATTAAACAGATCCAAACAAATGAAAGAATAGAAGGCAATGTGAAATATCTCATGGGAAAAACGACTGACCTGGAAAATAGATCCAGGAGAGATAATTTAAAAATTATTGGACTACCTGAAAGCCATGATCAAAAAAAGAACCTAGAAATCATCCTTAAAGAAATTCTCAAGGAAAACTGCCCTGATGTTTTAGACCCAGAGGGCAAAATAGAGGTTGAAAGAGTCCACAGATCACTTCCTGAAAAAGGTCCCCAAAAGAAAACTCCCAGGAATATTATAGCCGGGTTCCAGAATCCCCAGATCAAGGAGAAAATACTACAAGCAGCCAGGAAGAAACAATTTCAATATTGTGGAAACACAATCAGAATGGCACAGGACCTGGCAGCTTCTACATTGAGGGATAGAAGGGCATGGAACATGATATTCCAGAGGGCAAAAGAGCTGGGAATGAACCCAAGGGTCACCTACCCATCAAAACTGAGTATCTTGTTTCAGAGGAAAATATGGTCATTCAGTGGAATAGAGGACTTTCAAGCATTCTTGATGAAAAAACCAGAGTTGAATAGAAAATTTGACATTCAGACACAAGAAGGAAGAGATGCTTGAGAAGGCAATCAAGGAAAAGAAATCAAAAGGAACTTATCAAAGTTGGACTATTTATAGTCCTACATGGAAAAACAATAACCGCGTTTGATGAAACCTTTCTCATTATGAAAATAATTGAAGAAGGGCACATGTCATATGTTCACAGGTATACATGGATAGAGGGCACAGGTTAAATTTGATGGGAAGGGATGATTATTTTTTTCGGAGGCCAACTGGGGTTGGGTGACTTGCCCAGGTTCACGTGGCTGGGCTTTTGTTTGTGTGTTGGGTGTCAGGGGCCAAATCCGAGCTCGGGTCCTTCTGGCTCTGGGGCTGGCTCTCTGCTCGCTGCGCCACCTAGCTGCCCCAAGGAAGGAATGATTCTTAAGGGGTGAAGTCAAGAGGTGAGAGAGGGAAGTGGCAAGAGGAGATGGAGAGAGACAGGGTAGGGCAAACCATCTCATGTAGAAGAGGCAAGGGGAAGTAGTTGCAGGGGAGGGGAAGAACAGGAAGGTAAAAAGGCAAAAGCATATTCTCATTGAAGTTGGCTCAAGGAGAGAATCACATACATACTAAATGGAATATCTTACCCTCACTCACTCTCCTGAGTAGGGGAAAGGGGGATGAGAGGGGGATGATGGAGGGGAGGGCATTCTGGGGAGAGGGGAGGTTAGAAGTACCCACTATCAAAGAGGGACAGGATCAAAGTAGGGAATGGACCAGGTGGGAGGTGAGATAGGTGGGAGGGAAATATAAGCAGTCTTTTACAATATATCTACTATGGTAATGTTTTGCATAGCTATACATGTACAACACATACTGAATTGCTTATCTTCTCAGAGGGAGTGGGTGACAGGGGAGAAAGGGAATGGATCTGAAAATCGAAGTTTTAAAATTAAATGTTTCATAAGATGTCCAGGCAGTGGGGCTCAGAGATTCACCTTGCCCTAATGGCAAAGTCGAAGGGGGTTTGGGAGAAGATATGGGAGAGAGCAGACTGGATGAGGGGATATCTGGTGGGACTGCTATTCTGGGGTGGTGGGTAGGGAAAAATGGGGGGAAAATGTAACTCATAATCTGGTGGAAATGAATGATGTAAACCAGAAGTTAATAAAGCATTTGTTTAATTTAAATAATAATAATAATAATAATAATAATAATAATAATAAGATATTCCAGAGGGCAAAAGACCTGGGATTAAAACCAAGAATCACATACCCAGCAAAACTGAGTATTTTGTTTCAGAGGAAAATATGGTCATTCAGTGAAATAGAGGACTTTCAAGCATTCTTGAGGAAAAAACCAGAGTTGAATAGAAAATTTGACATTCAGACACAAGAAGCAAGAGATACTTGAGAAGGTAATCAGGGAAAAGAAATCAAAAGGAACTTATCAAAGTTGAACTATTTATATTCCTACATGGAAAAACAATAACTGTGACTGATGAAACCTTTCTCAGTATGAAAATAATTGAAGAAGAGTATATAGGCATAGGAATACATATGTGAATGTGTGTATATATGTTTACAGGTATACATGGATAGAGGGCACAGGTTGAATTTGGTGGGAAGGGATGATACTTAAGGGGTGAAGTTATGAGGTGAAAGAGGAAAGTGGCAAGAGGAGATGGAGAGAGACAGGGTAGGGTAAACTATCTCATGTAGAAGAAGCAAGGGGAAGTGGTTCTAGGGGAGGGGAAGAACAGAAAGGCAAAAAGGCAAAACCATATTCTCATTGAATTTGGCTCAGGGAGAGAATGACATACATACTGAATGGGATATGTCACCATGCAGGAGAGTAGGGGGAAGGGGGATGAGAGGGAGGATGAAGGAGGGGAGGGTATTCTAGGGGGAGGGGAGGTTGGAAGTACCCACTTTTGAAGAAGGACAGGATCAAAGTAGGGAATGGACCAGGTGGGGGGTGGGATGGGTGGGAGGGAAATATAACCAGCCTTTTACAATATATCTACTATGGTAATGTTTTGCATAGCTATACATGTACAACACAAAGTGAATTGCTTATCTTCCCAGAGGGAGTGGGTGACAAGGGAGGAAGGGAATGGATCTGAAATTTCAAGTTTTAAAATTGTTTCAAATATATATATAGATACTATTATTAATACTATTTTGCATGTAATTGGGGTATAAGATGTGCAGGCATTAGGGCACAGAGATTCACCTTGCCCTAATGGTAAAGTCCAAGGGAGTATGGGAGAAGATTTGGGAGAGAGCAGATTGGATGAGGGGATATCTTGTGGGACTGCTATTCTGGGGTGGTGGGTAGGGGAAAAATGGGGAAAAATTGTAACTCAAAATCTGTCAGAAATGAATGGTGTAAACCAGAAGTTAATAAAGCATTTATTAAAAAATAAAATAAAACAAAATTTATGCATCAATATTTGTTGGGGAAATTGATTTATACTTTTCTCTGTTTTGGCTCTTCCTAGTTTGGGCATCAAAACCATATTTGTATCATAAAAGGAATTTGGCAGGACCCATTCTTCACTTATTTAACCAAATAGTTTAATGGAATTAGTTGTTCTTTAAATTTTCGTAAAATTCAGTTGCAAATCCATAAGATTTTTTTTTCCTTAGGGAGTTTATTGTTCAATTTCTTGTTCTGAAATGAGGTTAAGTATTCTACTTCTGCTAATTTGGGCAATTTTTTTTGTAAGTATTCATCAATTTCACTTAGATTGTCAGACTTATTGGCATACAGTTGGGAAAATACCTCCTAATTATTGCTTTGTCTTTCCTCTTTACTGGTGGTGAATTCACCCTTTTAATTTTTAATATTAGTAATTTGGCTTTCTTCTTTTTTAAAAATAAAATTAAGCAAAGGTTTACCTGTTTAAGTGCTTTTTTCTTCAGACAACCACCTCTTAGTTTTATTAGTTTAATAGTTTTCTTACTTTCAGTGTTATTAATCTCTCCTTTAATTTTCAGAATTTCTAATTTGTTATTTGATTGGGGATTTTTAATTTGTACTTTTTCTAGCCTTTTTAGTTGTAGGCCCAATTCAATGATCTCCTCTTTCTCGATTTTATTTATGTAAGCATTTAGAAATATAAAATTTCACCTAAGAATTGCTTTGGTTGTATCCTCTAAGTTTTTGGTATGTTTTCCCATTATTGTTGCTCTCTTTGATGAAATTATTAATTGTTTCTATGATCTGTTGTTTGAACCACTTGTTATTTAGGATTAGAATATATAATTTCTAATTAGTTTTTAGTCTATCTTTCCACTGACAAAATGTTTTACTTTTTTTCTATTTTTCTTTTCAGTTCCTTAAACTTTATTATTTCTTAATGTCTCAAGTTATTAACTTCCATTTGGCAAATTTCAACTCTCAAGGAGTTATTTTCTTTAGTAAGCTTTTGTACCTCTTTTCCACGCTAATGATTCTCTTTTTATAACTTTCTTCCCCAGCTCTTGACTTTTTTCCCAATTTTTCCTCTATTGCTCCCATTTGGTTTTCGAAATCATGTTTAGTTCTTTCTTTAACTCTTCTAGGAATTTCTTGTTGAACTTCTTTCCAAGCTGAATTTATCTTTTAGACTTTGCTTGTAGATTTCTTCTAGTCATTCTCTTCCTCTGGGTTTGTATCTTAAGCATCCCTGTCACTACAACAGTACTTTGTGGTTGGGCTCCTTTTTTGTTCATTCTTCTAGCCTACTTCTTGACTTTGGACTTAGTTCTGAGCTCTACACACTTCTGGGATGGAGTGAAAAGACTGTCTGATTTGAGTTTCTGTCTTCCTTTGTGCTACTGCACTCATAACTTTAGCTGGGGGCCTACAAACTTTCACTACTCCCAAAGTATGAATCAGGAAAAGATCTATTTACTGCCCTCCTGTTCTGGGTCTTCTGATCCAGGTTTGGGCCTTGTTCTTGGTTGGGAGTCTCAGCAAATGGCTGCTTGATAAGTAAACCACTGGGAATCTCTGCAGTTCCAGAATGAGTAAACTACCACTTCCCCTTGGTCTGGAATGCTGCACTCTGCTCCTAGGATCAGAGTCACAGGGAACTACCATTCATGTTTTAAAGTTGTTTCCTGCTTAGCACACAGCTAGGGCCAATGCTCTCTTCCACCCTAGATCTGGGACCTTGTATTGGGTGGTGGGTGATAGCTCCCAGATGGTACCTAGAACTCGTTCAGGAATAAACTAGAATCTCTTTCTGGTACCTTGGCTGAGCCCTCAATTCCTGGTTGCTAGAATGCTCCCTGCTTACTGCCACTTCATATACTCTTGGCCAGTACTCCTCCCCACTGTCTGCAGATCTCTATGTATGACTTCCTGAGCTTCCCTGTGTTGGTAAAATGACAAACTATGACTTTTTGGCTTTTCTAATCAGAATGAGATCTAGACTTTAATGTATACTTTCATTCTGCCATCTTGACTCTGCCCTCCTAAGGACATCAGGGAGGTGCTGCTATTTGTTTTTTGTTTTCAAAGAGGATCATGACATCAAGGAAGTCATGCCAAGACATGGAAGTGAATTGGAATTAAGTGAGGCAAGGCTGTACAAAGTCACCAGGCTCACTTTCTCCTTTGGAGACATCTGTGTCCAGTGGCCAGATATAGATCAATACTACTAGAGATGACCCAGGATGCAGTGGGGGACCCTGGCCTTTTCAAGTCAAAGTCTTAAACATTCTCATTTTGACAGAGGCAATGTGCCCATTCAGTGATTAAGGTTTAAGAACTGAGGCAGAAAATGGCTTCTTTACTTAGTCAAAAATTAAAAATAAATAGATAATTTTTTCTGAGCTGAAATGAAGGACAAATAACAACCTCTGAGTAGGAAATGAACTAACCACTGGATACCAAACTGGTATCCAGTTTCTTTTCTTTTTTTCTCTGTCTCTCTATCTCTGTCTCTATCTCTCTCTCTTTTTCTCTGTCCCTTCCTTCTGTCAACATAGGGTATCACATTCCCTTACTTGCTGGTGCTCTGCCCAAAGGGAATATGAATTTTAATTTCTGAAAACTTTTTCTTTTACTTAAAGACCAGCCTTAACCCTAAATCCCTCTGGATCTCACTGATTGGACAACAATATGTCTTAGGTCAAGCCCTACTTGGTCATTCTTTGGGCTTGGATGAATTGGCTCAGGATGAATGTAAACAGCAATTGTTTCTCTTTTGAACAGAAACCCCTCCCAGATCAGACTTTTTTTACATATTTACTTACTTACTTTTAATTTTTGACTAAAGAGTCCATTCTCTGCCTCAATTATAATTAAGCCTTAATCATTGAATGGGCATTGCCTCAGTCAAACTGCATCCTGGACCATCTCCAGTCATCCCTATCTAAATCTGACCACTGGACTCAGATGGCTCCAGAGGAGAAAGTGAGGCTGGTGACTTTGCACAGCCTTGCCTCAATTAAATCCAATTCACTTGCATGCCATGGTATCATCTCCCTGATGTGATGGTCCTCGTTGAAAATGAAGGACAAACAGACCTCCTAATGACATTTTAAAATCCTTATCCTTCTTGATCTCTCTAAAGCCTCTAACACTGTCAATTGCTCTCTTCTATTTGAAAGTCTATTCTCTCTGGGTCTCCATGACGTGAGTCTATCCTGATTTTCCGCATATCTACAGGACCATTCTTTCTCACTTTCCTTCCTCCCAGTCACATCTTGTATCCTGGGTCCCACAGTACTCTCTCCTGGGCCCTCTTCTCTTCTACTTTTAAATAATTTCATTTTGTGGTCCTATCAGTTCAATTTCAATTATCATCTCTATGCTGATGGTTCTCAAATCTATTTATCCAGCCCTAATCCCCTTGCTGAACTCCAATCTCACATCTCCAAGTTACTATCAGACACCTAGAATTGGATATCACAAAGCCCTTCATAACCCTGTTCCTCTTATTTATTCAATCTTCTTACATATTACCTTAACAATTCTTCTTCAAAAGGATTGGTTAGCTGATTGGTCGGTTGTTGTCCTTCATGTTCAAAGAAGACCAAAATGGCATCACCAAGTCAGGGTCAAGGTACAGTGTATTTGACTGTGGTGGATCAGACCAGTGTAAGTTTGGAAGGCTCTACCATAGGTTGGGCACAGAGAGTCCATATGAACTTTTAAACTGGAGATGTTTCTAAATTTTTGCATCTCATCTTTCTTTTGAGCTACTGCAATTACTTGCTCACAGATTATAAGCATCTTCTTTGATGTGGGCACACCATGCTGGGTAGGCTTGTGCTAGTGTCTCCCATGTCTCACAATAACTTCCAAAGCTCTTCAAAAAGACCTTGTATTGCTTCTTCTGATCACTATGTGAATGCTTCCTTTGTGTGAGTTCTCCATAAAATAGGGTTTTTTTTAAGTAAACATATGTTTAGTATCTGAACAACATGGCCAGCACATTTTAGTTGAACTCTCTGCAACAGAGTTGAATGACCAACAGTTCAGCCTGAGAAAGGACCTCAGCATCTAGTACCCTATCTTGCCAGGGATCTTCAGAATCAACAATTCAAATGGAAGCAATTCAGTTTCCTGAAATGGTGCTGCTATAGGTCCAGGTTCACAGGCATACAACAATGTCAATACAATGGCTATATAAATCTTCAGGTCAGTAGGCAGTCTAACACCTCTTCTCCCCACACTTTCTTGTGGTGTCCCCCAACACTGAGCTAGCTCTGGCAATGGATGCAGCAACCTCATCATCTATGCATATTGGAATGTTTGCTGCCAGGTAAGTGAACTTAATCCATAGCATTCAGAATTTCTCCATTTGATGGAATTCATGGCTCCACATGTGGATGGTACAGTGCTGGTTGGCGGGAAACCTCTGTTTGCTTGGTGTTAATTATCAGACCAAAATAAGAACAGCCAGCATAGAACTGATCAATATCCTGTTGCATCTCAACCTCAAAGACTGCATTGAGTACACAATCATATGTGAACAAAATGCACCACAACAACTCTTCCTCCACTTTATTCTTGGCTTGTAGTGTTTTCAAGTTAAATAACTTATTAGCAGTATGGTAGCTGACCTTGATGCCATTTTCACCCTCATTGAAGGCATCTGACAATATGCTGAAAACATTAGGCTAAAAAGCATGGAAGCAAGCACCTAGCTTTGTTGGTGACTGGGAAAGCATGAAAGCATTGTCCATTATCTAGAACCCATGCAAAAATGACTGTAAAGGCAAGCAAAGGAGTACTTAGCTCCTTGTTTTCGTAGTTGAAGCACTTAGCTCCTTGTTTCAGCTCTTTAAGTGCCTTTGAGCCTCACCTGTGATTACATGCAGTTTCTGTTAGAAACAACCTGTGAAGCCCACAGTGGGAAGAACTTGCCAAAGACCAGAACAAGAAGGATGTAAGAGGAGGGTGGAACAGGAAGGAGCTGGTGATATAAAAACTTGAGCACTGCTGGGACTGAACAGAACTAGAAAGAAGGATGGCTGTGGTGCCTGCACTTTGTCTGCCTGGTGGTACTTTATCAGACCTGTCTGCTGATAGAGGACACTGCAGTTGTTACAGAAGCACTGGGACCTTACTGCTGGTTCAGAAGCCCTGAAAGAGGGCTTTCCTAATGTCTGTTTACAGAAGGCCTGAAGGAGGGTTTTACTGATGTTTTCGGATATCCTGGGACTTTACTGATGATTTGTGTTGATTTCTCAGATAGAGACCCTGTCTGCTGGTCTGTGTTGATTTCACAGACAGAAAGTGAATTGATAGTGTTGGCAATGTGTATGAACATTGTTGTAACTGTGCTAAGCTTGATGTGTGGAGTTGGACCAGGAACTGAGCCAGGAGCTGGACCAGGAGTTTGACCAGGAGCTAGGAGCTGCCTACCTGTGAATTCAGGTGACAGTTGGGTGAATTCAGACAAGAGCTAGGAGCATGGAAGAGGAACCACGGAGTTTGGGAGTCAGCCTCAAGTCAAGATAAAAGGACCTTCCCTTGGGTACTTAGTGCTGACTGACAAGAACATGATTTACTGTGAGCCAGGGGTGGAAGACATTTGTACTTTGCATTTTTACTCCTTAAGGATGATTGATTGATTGAGTTAAAGATGATTTGAAGCCAGTCTCCAATCAAGATGAAAGAAGACAACTTACTATTAAAGTGGCCACATATTCTTAAACAAAAGATATCATTCAGTAAGTCACAATCTGAATCAATCAACATAAAGTACCCATCTAAAGTCTTATTGACTTCAGGCTGGCTCCCAAACTCTATGGTTCATACACATTGCTAGAATTAATGATGAAAAAACAGAGTTGAATAGAAAATTTGACATTCAGATACAAGAAGCAAGAGAAGCATGGGAAGGTAAACAGGGAAAAGAAATCATAAGGAACTTATCAAAGTTGAACTATTTACATTCCTACATGGAAAAATAATAATTGTAACTTAAGAAACTTTTCTCAGTATGAGAATAGTTGAAGGGAATATAAATGCATATGTGTATGTATATATATATATGTATATATGTATGTACACATATATACATATATGTCTATATAGAAGGGTATATGGGTGTATGTGAGTGTGTGTATATATGTGTACAGTATACATAGACAGAGGGCACAGGACCAATTGAATAGGAAGGGATGACATTTAAAAGATGAAATTGAGAGGTGAGAGAGGAATATAAGAGGAGATGGGGAGAGACAGAATGGGGCAAATTATCTCATACAGAAGAGGCAAGGGTAAACTGTTACAATGAAGGGGAAGAACAGGAAGGCAAAAGGGAATGGGTCAACCTTACTCTCATTGAATTTGGCTTAGGGAGGGAATGACATACACACTTAATTAGGGTATCTCACCCTACAGGAGAGTAGGGGGGGAGGGGATGAGAGAGGGAATGATGGCAGGGAGGGCATGTTGGGGGAGGGAAGTTGGAAGCACATACTTTTGAAAAGGGACAGGGTCAAAGTAGAGAATAGAACAAGTGGGGGGCAGGAAAGGATGGAGGGAAATATAGTCAGTTTTTCACACTATATACACTATGGAAATGTTTTGCATAGCTACACATATAAAACCTATATTGAATTGCTTATCTTCCCAGTAAGGGTGAGTGATGATGGAGGAAGGGAAAGCAATGCAATTCAAAGTTTTAAAATCAAATGTTTAAAATATATATATATATATATATATATATATATATATATATATATATATATATATATGATTTTTACATGCAACTGGGAAATAAGATATACAGGCACTGGGACATAGAGATCCATCTTGCCCTACTGGAAAGTCAGAGGGGGAAGGTGGGGGGTATAGGAGAGAGCAGATTCGGGGAGGGGGGAAAGATGGGGAGATAATTTGTAACTCAAAATCTTGTGGAAATGAATGATGTAAACTAAAAATAAACAAAATTTAATTTAAAAAAGTGAAAAAATTGGATTGGAGCGATTAGAAGCTAATGACTCTATGAGAAATCAAGATACTATTAAACAGATCCAAACAAATGAGAAAATAGAAGGCAATGTGAAATATCTCATCGGAAAAACCACTTACCTGGAAAATAGATCCAGGAGAGATAATTTAAAAATTAATGGACTACCTGAAAGCCATAATAAAAAAAAAAGAGCCTAGACACCATCTTTCAAGAAATTATCAAGCAAAATTGCCCTGATATTCTAGAACCAGAGGGCAAAATAGGAATTGAAAGAATTCACTGATCACCTCTTGAAAAAGATTCCAAAAAGAAAACTCCTAGGAATATTATAACGAAATTCCAGAGTTCCCATGTCAAAGAGAAAATACTGCAAGCAGTCAGGAAGAAACAATTTGAGTATTGTGGAAACACAATCAGGATAACATAAGACATAGCACCTTCTACATTAAGGGATCAAAGGGCTTGGAATATGATATGCCAGAGGTCAAAGGAGCTAGAATTAAAACTAAGAATCACCTACCCAGCAAAAATGAGTATAATGCTACATGGAAAAATATGGTCATTCAATGAAATAGAGGATTTTCAACCATTCTTGATGAAAAAAACAGAGCTGAACAGAAAACTTGACTTTCAAATGCAAGAAGCAAAAGAAGCATGAGAAGGTAAACAGGAAAAAGAAATCATAAGGAACTTATTAAAGCAGAATTATTTACACTCCTAAATGGAAAAACAATAATTGTAACTCATAAGACTTTTCTCAGTATGAGGTTATATGTATGTGTGTGTATGTGTGTATACATACATACATACATATATATATATATATATACACATACATCTTTATGTATGTATAGGATGGTATTTATATACATAAATATGTATATGAGTGTGGGCATATGTATGTTCATGTATACATAGACAGAGGGCACAGGATGAGTTGAAGAGGAAGAGATGACGTCTAAAAAATAAAATTAATAGATGAGAAAGGAATTTATTGGGAGGTGAAAGGAAGAGATAGATTAGGGTAAATTATCTCATATAAAAGAGGCAAGAGAAAACTGTTACAATGGAGGGGAAGAGCAGGAAGGTGAAAGGGAATGGGACAACCTGATTCTCATTGAATTTGGCTTAAGGAGGGAATAATATACACACTCAATTGGGTATCTTACCCTACAGGAAAATAGAAGGGTAGGGGATGAGAGGGGTGAAGATAGAAGGGAGGGCAGATTGGGGGAGAGGGTGGTTAGAAGCAGCATTTTTGAAAAGGGATAGGGTCAAAGGAGAAAATAGAATAAGTGGGGGGCGGGATAGGGTAGAGGGAAATATAGTTAGTCTTTCACAATATAACTATACATGTACAGCCTATATTGAATTGCTTATCTTCCCAGTGGGGGTGGGTGAGGAGGGAAGAAGGGAAAAAAATCTGGAACTCAGTTTTAAAAACAAATGTTTAAAAATTTATTTTTTACATGCAACTGGGACTATACTACATAGGAACTAAGCTAAGCTATATATGCACCTAATATATAATAATATTTTACTATAAGAAATAGCAAAAAAGTATTTCCCAAACATTCATATTATAAAATTAAATGGAGAGGGGCGGCTAGGTGGTGCAGTGAGTAGAGCGTCGGCCCTGGAGTCAGAAGGACCTGAGTTCGGATCCAACCTCAGACACTTAAAGCACACACAAACAAAAACCTAACCGTGTGTCCTTGGGCAAGTTACTTAACCCCAATAGCCCTCCAAAAACAAAAACAAAACAAAACAAAAAAACAAAAAAAATTAAATGGAGAGTTCAGGTTCAGTACCTACTGAATGACTGTACAATTTCGTTTGTCCAGAATTTTCAAGACAGACTCAATTAATGAATCAATAAGCATGTATTAAAGTGCTAATATGTGCTAGGCACTGTAAATCGCAGAAGTAGAAGGAATCTGAGAAGTCATCTAATCTAATTCCTACAAGAATCACCACTATCATATCTAACAAATGTTCATCTAACTTGAATCCACTACCAGCATACTTTTCTCAGGAAACTTTACATCATGATTAAAAATTTTTATAACTGATTGTACAACTTAGATCTGACATAAAGGAAATATTGTGAATGAATGAATCAAACCTCTATATACAATCTTTTTAAAAATAAGTCAGACTACAATAAACAAAAAATTTTCAAAAATATATGTATATATATACACACATAATATATAATTATCTATATATATACTATATATAATTATCTGTTTTAATTGTTATTATTCCAATCATAATCTGAGATATAAGCCACAGACACAAAAATATTTAATGTCTGCAAGTATATATTACATATTAAGTTTTTTCCTTATAAAAACAGAACTTAATTATGATGGGGCAACAGGGACTTTACCCCGGGTGGGAAAGTTTGAAGGTACCAACAGCACCTTTGTAGAGGCATTTCTTCCCCTGTCTATCTCACCATGGAAAACAACCTTTGCCTTTCTTGTCTACAGGTTGCCTTCTCACCTGTCTGCCTTACCCAGGCTCCGTCCCTGTCAACAGTAGCATACTTATTTCTCTACACACCATCCACCTATGGGCTAACTGCCTCCCCTGTACAACTCCATCCCTGATAGTAGAGCATTCTTCTACCCTCCACTGCTGCACATTCATTGGGAATGTTCTAGCATTATCCCCTACCTTAGTTCTTATCTCCCAGTGCCTCTGTATCTATTTTTTTTTCTCTTCCCAGCAATGGCTAGTCCTTCAGCAGTGAAAAGCCCACTTTCTCTTTATTAAGATATCTTCTATGCAGCACCCCATGAAAGCTTCCCTTTTACCTCTTTCTCTCTGCCACTTAACACTAGCTAAAAATATTGCTAATTACAACTCATGAAGTCAGAAAAAAGGACAAATATACATGTATATTTGTATACAATTTGTATACAAATGTATTTTGATTTTTAAAGGAAATTTTTGGTGTTTGCTTTGGAAAATCACAAAACAAGTTATTTATGTGTCTTGTTCTGAATTTATCGTTTTGTGCCTGTGAACTAGGTTCTACTCTATTCCAGGTTGCCAATGTTTCATAAATCACTCAGCCTTCACAGCATTTTTTTAAAGTACAGGAACCCAAACCCAAAACACCACCATAGTAGACATATTGTAAAAGGCAGCCTATTATTTCCCTCCCACGATCCCACCCCCGACCTGGTCCATTCCCTACTTTGATCCTGTCCCTCTTAAATAGTGGGTACCTCCAACCTCCCCTCCCCCAAAATGCCCTCCCCTCCAACATCCCCCTTCCCCCCACTCTACAGCAGGGTGAGATATCCCATTCAGTATGTATGTCATTCTCTCCCTGAGCCAAATTCAGTGAGAATATGTTTTTTTTCCTTTTTGCCTTCCTGTCCTTCCCCTCCCCTAGAACCACTTCCCCTTGCTTCTTCTACATGAGATAGTTTACCCTACCCTGTCTCTCTCCATCTCCTCTTGCCACTTTCCTCTATCACCTCATAACTTGATCCCTTAAGTATCATCCCTTCCCACCAAATTCAACCTGTGCCCTCTATCCATGTATACCTGTAAACATATATACACACATTCGCATATGTATTCATGTGCCTATATGCCCTTCTTCAATTATTTTCATACTGAGAAAGGTTTCATCAGTTACAGTTATTGTTTTTCCATGTAGGAATTTAAATAGGTTAACTTTGATAACTTCCTTTTGATTTCTTTTCCCTGATTACCTTCTCAAGTATCTCTTGCTTCTTGTGTCTGAATGTCAAATTTTCTATTCAAATCTGGTTTTTTCCTCAAGAATGCTTGAAAGTCCTCTGTTCCACTGAATGACCATATTTTCCTCTGAAACAAATACTCAGTTTTCCTGGGTATGTGATTCTTGGTTTTAACCCCAGCTCTGTTGCCCTCTAGAATAACATATTCCATGCCCTTCAATCCCTCAGTGTAGAAGCTGCCAGGTCCTATGCCATTCTGACTGTGTTTCCACAATATTGAAATTGTTTCTTTCTGGCTGCTTGGAGTATTTTTTCCTTGATCTGGGAATTCTGGAACCTGGCTATAATATTCCTGGGAGTTTTCTTTTTGGAATCTTTTTCAGGAGGTGATTGATGGATTCTTTCAACCTCTATTTTTGCCCTCTGGGTCTAAAACATCAGGCCAATTTTCCTTAAGAATTTCTTGAAGGGTGATTTCTAGGTTTTTTCTTTGATCATGGCTTTCAGGTAGTCCAATAATTTTCAAATTATCTCTCCTGGATCTATTTTCTAGATCGGTGGTTTTTCCCACGAGATATTTCCCATTGCCTTCTATTCTTTCATTTGTTTGGGTCTGTTTAACAGCATCTTGATTTTTCATAAAGTCATTAGCTTCCATTTGCTCCAGTCTAACTCTGAAGGAATGAATCTCCTCAGTGAGCTTTTGAGATTCTTTTTCCATCTGTCAGATTCGGCTTTTTAAGGCATTCTTCCCCTCATTGCCCTTTTGGGCCTCCTTTGCCATTTGAGTTAGTCTATTTTTAAGGTGTTATTTTCCTCAGTCAGGCTGTTGACCTTCATTTCATACTTTTCCTGCATCCTTCTCATTTCTCTTTCCAATTTTTCCTCCACTTCTCTTATTTGATTTTTAAAATCCTTCTTAAGGTCCTCTATGGCCTGTAACCCACTCATATTTTCATTTGGGGCTTTTGGAGCAGGATTTTTGACCTCACAATCCCCCTCCTGTTCCATGCTTCAATCCTCTTTGCTCCCAAAATAGCAGTCTAATGTTTCATTTTTCTGTTTATTTTGTTTCCTTTGCCTAGGCATGTTGCCACTTAATTACTTGACTTTATGGGCTTGTTGCCACAGTGGGACTCTGCCACCAGACAGGGGAGTTTCCGTCCCAAACTTTGGGGTCTTCACAACTTCCACAGGTTGGGTGGCCTCTGTAAAGGCTCCACACGCTCTGGCAAATTGGATAGCCACCCCAGACCTCCCTCCAAGATCACAATCCAGATCCAAGCAGGTTAAAGCAAGAGTGATTAACTCCCAAGACTGATCACTGGATTCCCGTACATTTCGCAGACCAGGAGCTGAAACTTCCACTGAAGCTACAAAATGGCGAGTGTGCCACATCTCCTCAGCACTTTCTAGCCTCCAGGGGAGGAAGCCGACATGTTCCCCAAATACTGGTCCCAAAGTCCATAGGGCACTAACCTCTCACTTTGTCCTAGGCATGTCTGTGTTAATAATTCTGGAGTCACCACAGCTGCTGGTGTTCTGGGGTCCCTCCAGCTGGTTCCTGGCCTGGCCACCCTAAGGCTAAAACCTCGGCTCATGCGGACCTGGGCTTGGCTCCCCACACACTGCACTGTCGATTCTCAGAGTGCTGTGCTGGCCACTCCGTGCAGGGCTGCTGGGCTGTTCTCAGTGGGAGGTTAGCTTCTCTGTGTTGTTCTGTGGGTGTTGGGGTTCCAGAAGTTGTTCAGAGTCCCCTTTTACATGGTTTTGAAGTGGTGTGGGGGGAGAGCACCTTGGAAATGCTGTTTCCACTCCAACATCTTGGCTCCGCCCCAAATTGAAAATGTTTTGCACAAATAAAGCCAATGCAGCCAAGATTAGTGAGGAAGCAGAAAATTGGGGGGAAATTTTAGAACCATTGCTTCTGATAAAGGCTTCATTTCTAAAATATATAGAGATCTGAGTCAAATTTATAAGAATATCAGTCATTCGAAGATGGCGGAGTAGAAACAGCTCGTCCAAGCCTCTCTGCCCCCAGATTCCCCCCAAACTATGTAAAAGGGGAATCTGAACAACTTCTGGAGCCCCAGCACCCACAGAACGACACAGAGAAGCTAACCTCCCGCTGAGGACAGCCCAGCAGCCCTGCAGGAAGGACCAGCGCAGAGGTCTGGGACCTGGCAGTGTGCAGAGCACAGAGCGCAGGAGCCGAGCCAAGCCCAGGTCCGCGTGAGCCGAGGTTTTAGCCCCAGGGCGGCAGGGCCAGCAGCCTGCTGGAGGAACCCCAGAACACCAGGATCTGTGGCGACTCCAGAATTATCAACATAGATATGCCTAGGACAAAGTAAGAGGTTAGTGTCCTATGGACTTTGGGACCTGTATTTGGGGAATGCGTCATCTCCCTCCCCTGGGGGCTAGAAGCCGCTGAGGAGACACGCCATTTTGTAGTTGTCAGAGGCAGCTCCGGCTCCCAGCCTACAAATCGTGGGGAGATCCAGCGATCAGTCTTGGGGGGTAATCGCTCTTGCTTTAACCTCCCTGGATCTGGATTGGGATCTAGGGTGGAAGTCATGGGTGGGTTTACACCTTGCCAGAAACGGAAGTTGCCCCCCACACGTTCGGGACGAAAATTCCTCTAGCTGGCCTTAAAGCCATAATGTGCCAACAAGCCCAAAAGTCAAGTAATTAAGCGGCAACATGCCAAGGCAAAGGAAACAGAAAAATGCAACCCTAGACTCCTATTTTGGGGGCATAGAGCGGGAAAAGGACTGTGAGGTCAGAAGTCCTGCTCCAAAAGCCCCAGGGGAAAACATGAGCGGTTGCAGGCCATAGAGGACCTTAAGAAGGACTTTAAAAATCAAATAAGAGAAGTGGAGGAAAAATTGGAAAGACAAATGAGAAGGATGCAGGAAAAGTATGAAATGAGGGTCAACAGCCTGACTGAGGAAAACAACACCTTAAAAAATAGACTAACTCAAATGGCAAAGGAGGCCCAAAAGGGCAATGAGGAGAAGAATGCCTTAAAAAGTCGAATTTGCCAGATGGAAAAAGAATCTCAAAAGCTCACTGAGGAGATTCATTCCTTCAGAGTTAGACTGGAGCAAATGGAAGCTAATGACTTTATGAGAAATCAAGATGCTGTTAAGCAGATCCAAACAAATGAAAGATTAGAAGGCAATGTGAAATATCTCATGGGAAAAACCACTGACCTGGAAAATAGATACAGGAGAGACAATTTAAAAATTATTGGACTACCTGAAAGCCATGATCAAAGAAAGAACCTAGAAATCACCCTTCAAGAAATTCTCAAGGAAAACTGCCCTGATGTTTTAGATCCAGAGGGCAAAATAGAGGTTGAAAGAATCCACCGATCACCTCCTGAAAAAGATCCCAAAAAGAAAACTCCCAGGAATATTATAGCCAGGTTCCAGAATCCCCAGATCAAGGAGAAAATACTACAAGCAGCCAGGAAGAAACAATTTCAATATTGTGGAAACACAATCAGAATAGCACAGGACCTGGCAGCTTCTACACTGAGGGATCGAAGGGCATGGAATATGATATTCCAGAGGG
Organism: Gymnobelideus leadbeateri; assembly: GCA_011680675.1. Classification (NCBI taxonomy): domain Eukaryota; kingdom Metazoa; phylum Chordata; class Mammalia; order Diprotodontia; family Petauridae; genus Gymnobelideus; species Gymnobelideus leadbeateri. Next base: position 2,531 of record WOXC01007476.1, on the reverse strand, counting down.
CAAAAGAACTGGGAATGAACCCAAGGGTCACCTACCCAGCAAAACTGAGTATTTTGTTTCAGGGGAAAATATGGTCATTCAGTGGAATAGAGGACTTTCAAGCATTCTTGAGGAAAAAACCAGAATTGAATAGAAAATTTGACATCCAGACACAAGAAGGAAGAGATGCCTGAGAAGGTAATCAGGGAAAAGAAATCAAAAGGAACTTATCAAAGTTGAACTATTTACATTCCTATATGGAAAAGCAATAACTGTGACTGATGATATCTTTCTCACTATGAAAATAATGGAAGAAGGGGGTGTGGTCATATGAATACATATGTGAATGTGTGTGTATATGGTTACAGTTATATATGGATAGAGGGCACAAGTTGAATTTGTTGGGAAGGGAGAATACTAAAGGGATGAAATTATGAGGTGAGAGAGGAAAGTGGCAAGAGGAGATGGGGAGAGACAGGGTAGTGTAAACTCTCCCATGCAGAAGAAGCAAGGGGAAGTGGTTGCAAAAGAGGGGAAGAATAAGGAACACTAAAAAGGCAAAACAACATTCACATTGAATTTGGTTCAGGGAGAAAATGACATACATACTAAATGGGATATCTCAACCTGTAGCAGGATAGGGGGAAGGGGGATGGGAGGAGGGATGATGGATGGGAGGGCATCCTTGGGGTGAGGGGAGGTTGGAAGTACCCACTATAAAAGAGGGACAGGATCATGTAGGGAATGGACCAGGTGGGGGGTGGGATGAGTGGGAGGGAATTATAAGCAGCCTTGTACAATATATCTACTATGATAATGTTTTGCATAGCTAGACATGTACAACATATACTGAATTACTTATCTCCCAAGAGGGAATGGGCAACAAGGGAGGAAGGAAATGGATCTGTAATTTGAGGTCGTAACATTAAATGTTTCAAATATATATAAATACTATTATTAATACTCTTTTGCTTGTAATAGGGAGATAAGATGTGCAGGCATTGGGACACAAAGACTCACCTTCCTCTAATGGAAAAGTCGATGGGGGTATGGGAGAAGGTATGGGAGAGAGCAGATTGGAGGAAGCGATATCTTATGGGATTACTATTCTGGGAGGTTGGGTAGGGGAATAATGGGGGGAAAATGATTGTAACTCAAAATCTGGCGGAAATGAATGATGTAAAACAGAAGTTAATAAAGCATTTGTTTAAAAAAAAAGAAAATAATGGAAGAAATGGGTATGGTCATATGAATACATATGTGAATGTGTGTGTATATGGTTACAGTTATATATGGATAGAGGGCACAAGTTGAATTTGTTGGGAAGGGAGAATACTCAAGGGATGAAATTATGAGGTGAGAGAGGAAAGTGGCAAGAGGAGATGGGGAGAGACAGGGTAGGGTAAACTATCCCATGTAGAAGAAGCAAGGGGAAGTGGTTGCAAAGGAGGGGGAGAATAAGGAAGGCTAAAAAGGCAAAACCACATTCACATTGAATTTGGTTCAGGGAGAAAATGACATACATACTAAATGGGATATCTCAACCTGCAGCAGGATAGGGGGAAGGGGGATGAGAGGAGGGATGATGGATGGGAGGGCATCCTTGGGGGGAGGGGAGGTTGTTAGTACCCACTATAGAAGAGGGACAGGATCATGTAGGGAATGGACCAGGTGGGGGGTGGGATGAGTGGGAGGGAATTATAAGCAGCCTTGTACAATATATCTACTATGATAATGTTTTGCATAGCTAGACATGTACAACATATACTGAATTACTTATCTCCCATGAAGGAATGGGTGACAAGGGAGGACGGAAATGGATCTGAAATTCGAGGTTGTAACATTAAATGTTTCAAATATATATAAATACTATTATTAATACTCTTTTGCTTGTAATTGCAAGATAAGATGTGCAGGCATTGGGACACAAAGATTCACCTTCCTGTAATGGAAAAGTCGATGGGGGTATGGGAGAAGGTATGGGAGACAGCAGATTGGAGGAAGCGATATGTTGTGGGACTACTATTCTGGGAGGTTAGGTAGGGGAATAATGGGGGGAAAATGATTGTAACTCAAAATCTGGCGGAAATGAATGATGTAAAACAGAAGTTAATAAAGCATTTGTTTAAAAAAATAAAAAATAAAAAAAAGAATATCAGTCATTCCCCAGTTGATAAATGGTCAAAGGATATGAACAGGCAGTTTTCAGAGGAAGAAATTAATTATCTACAGTCACATAAAAAAAATGTTCTAAATCACTATTGATTAGAGAAATGCAAATCAAAACAACTCAGGTACCACATCAAACCTCTCAGATTAGCTAACATGACAAAACAGGAAAATAATAAATGCTGGAGAAGATGTGGAAGAATTGGAACACCAACTGATTGTTTGTGGAGTTGTGAACTGATCCAACCATTCTGGAGAGCAATTTCGAACTATGCCCAAAGGACTATAAAAAATGTGCATATCCTTTGGTCCAGCATTTCCACTTATATAAGGTTGTATCCCAAAGAGATCACAAAAATGGGGAAAAGATCCACATGTACAAA